>CM064578.1:26207698-26527698 GCA_032716605.1 Paralithodes platypus | reverse complement strand
CCCTTCCAATTCCCCAGCCCCCCTCTTATAATCCCCAGCCCCCCCTTCCAATCCTTCCAGACCCCCTTCTTTCAATCTCCTAGCCCCCCTTCCATTATCCCCCCCTTTCCAATCCCTCAGCTCCCTTCTCTACACACACACCCTCCTCTCCCCCCCAAAAAAAAAACCCTCCTGCCCCCAGAAAAAAGAAAAGAAAAGAAAGGAAAGCAATTCAACCAGAGCTTTGACCGAGTTAAAAGGACACGCTGAATGCCCATAATCCCCGTATTACCACAAAGAAAAGTATATGCCGTGTAAGCGGTTGGATCTGTATAAACATGGAATATACATAGGACAGTATACAGTATATTTTTTTGTGAGCAGGGGAATGAAATGGTAAATAAAACAATTAATACTTTTCACTCCCAACACCAAACACCTCCCGATGAAATTAATGAAAGCATGTGATACTCCCGGGATTCGAACCTGAGATACCACATACAGATCTTAAACACTCTAACCATTACACCATCAAGACAGTTAAAGGTAAAGTACATGACTACGATTAATATCCCCTTCTGTACTGGCGACGTCTTTTTTTCTTTGATATCAGCTCCATTTAGGTTATTTTAAGAAGCTTGGGAAGGATATATGATAGCTAAAAGGATTAATCGAATTAGTCTGTAGCCTGTTAATTGGTACACGCCCTTCGTATGATGAATAAAATCGTCCAAGAGTTGCCGGAATAAAATTGGAAAGGACGTCACCAGTACTAAAGGGGTTAATATAACGCATACACAGAATTTAAATAACTAAGGATTAACCAGTACATACAGTATAAAGATGAATATATAGAATTTATGTATTTTATTCTGTTTAAAATGGACGTCCAGCAATTAATAGGCTTTCAACTATTTTACTTAACCCGTTTTAATACCACAGATCCTTCTTAAACTGCATAAAATCGTCTAAATGTATTAGCCAAAATATACTGTCAAAATGCTCAAGAGGTTAATATCATAGGCCTAAATTGTATTATGGATCTGGGTTCCAGGATAGGATCTGGATCGTCACCTAAATTGGATCAGACCCGCTAGAGGCCTAATCAAGATAACTAAAATACCGCGAAAACGCCGGCAAGAGACATCGCCCGAACAGCAGAAGGCGAAGACGAACATTCCCAACCGACGAGTCGCGGCGCTCTGCCAAGTTATGCCGGACGGAGAACGAAAGGTCTCGCGGACAAGTCAACGCCCCAGTACACCAGGCAAGACCATCAACCATAATACCCCCATGAAGAGATAGATATTATTTAGCCAGCCATTCTGAGCTAATTGTACTCCCCTCCTTTGCCCAAGATGTATTTCATTATGTTGATACCTAATATAAATGTCATCCTGATCCCTGTACATTGTAATAAACAAACATTGTCTTCACCATTGAAGACCAACAATGATCCATATATTCTTGTGTTTTCCTTTTCTCCCCACCTCACCATATAACTCGGGGAGAATAGAGAAGTAGAAGTTAAAAATAAATCAATGCCAGAGGAAACCATGATATGTCTGTATAAAAACTATGTTATGCAAAAAGATGTGAACCTATACTTCAATAGATCTTGGAACACTGTTTTTCCACACATATATACACATGCCTTTTTTTGACACTCTTCAACTTGTTTTGCTAGTTACACAAACCACACATGCTTCTTTCTACATAAGAATACTCTGTACTTAATTATTTCCAAGTAAAAATAACGCGAGAGATCTGCTGCTCCGCCGCCCCGAGAGAGGGCGCTCCGTACGTTTAAATACTGTGTGTACAGCCAGGCCTACCAACACGAACCGGGAAAGTTAGATACGTACACACCCCTGTAGACAACACCATGCCGAGGGAGATTTACATATTCTTCTGCCTAAAATTACTGCCAATCAAGATCCGTAGTAAAATCCAATCACCACCACCACGAGAAGGAGGGAGGAGGAATAACGCTGTCTCGCGCGCATCATAGCCCTCATTTGTCAGGTGCGCAGGACACACCTTAAATGCACCCGACACCACCAATCCTCCCCGAGAACCCGAAAGTTCAGAATTCATTCACTTCACTCACTATTATTGTTTTCCGGAGTTCTATTGAAGTAATGCAAACCCCCTATGAATTTATAATTAACCCTTGATGAAGTAGCCTACTCTAGGAACACAAATTGACCTTACTCATCACACCACCACCAAGTAATGTCCTTATATTGAAGGAGACACCAACAGAACAAGAAGGGTTCAAGGACCCCTTGATACCTTGTTCAAGGATACCTCCTCATGCCCTTACCATCCTAGAGGTACCAGAGGAGGACACTCAGTAATCCGCAATACCAGTTCAGGATTTCTGAGGAAAGTTATTTTGAGGCTTCAAAAGAATTGGCATGCCACCTTATGAAGTCTTAAGATTGCCCTCCATTCAGTTGGACTGACCGGCCTGCCGAAAGCCCAAACATACTGTCTGTGAGTAAAATCCTATACTAGGGATCTTCGTTAGAGAAAGGCATGCATAGGTAACGTAGAGACTCTACTTAGGCGGTTCCTAGCTAGTCTAGTGAGAAAGTGTACGGCCTGCCGAAACTTTCTTCTTAGACTACAAGTCCCTGTTAACTGTGTTCTGTCCCAGTTACTCTGTCTTCATCTGGCATGCCAGAAAGACACACATATACTGAAACAGTGACCCCAAAACCCTATACTAGGGATCTCGTTAGAGAAAGGCATGCCTATCTAACGTAGACCCTACTTAGGCGGTTACTAGCTTGTCTAGTGGAAAAGTGTACGGCCTGTCGAAAATGTCTTCTTAGACTACAAGTTATCGATAGCTGTGGCCTATCCCAGTAACTCTGTCTTCATCTGGCATGCTAGAAAGACACACAGTTACTGAGATAGGAACAACTTTCCTAAAGGGTTAGGAAGAGAGTTACCGGCCTGCCGATTTCTCTTTCTAATTCAGAGGTTGGGAAGGAGGATACCGGCCTGCCACTCCTGCTTGTCAATTTCGCTAAGGAAAGTCCACACCAGCACCATCCCTAAAAGAAGAGCCTGCTGGCCTCAATATTCTCTAGAGTGGGAAGGTACCAGCGTCCTGATAGTGGAACTCTGTTGACGTCTGGCATGCCAGCGCGAACATAGTCTCTATTGTCAGTGTCGTGAATCCTGGTATAGATACCGTAGTTTGAATTTCCCGGGTTCACGACAGCTGGTTCCTTTTTCTTTATACGCATAACTTTATTTATCTTTGTGGATAAATATTACTATGGTTACACCAATTATATCTTAGTTTATTTTCCCTTATTATTTAATCACGGGGGACGATATAAAACCCTTAAATATATTTTATATTGTCACGACAAAAGGGAATCTTGAACACACTTCACACAGGCTTGTCCCCGCCAACAACAAACCACCAGTTGCTGACACATAACACCAGAACTTCCCTGATATTCGCCTACCGACATATCCATCACCTAATCTACACTCTTTACATCACAGCTAAGTTCCTTTAATACTAGAAGTACTTCATAGATATTATTGGGACTACCACAGATAGCCTACACATACATGTTAACAAGTAAGTCAACCGCTGACCGCCTAACATTATTATAACCTAGGCCAATAATTCATCTTTCCAGGTTTACTTATTTAACCCTTAAAGAGCGGCGCCCGGCTATAGCCGGGCGCCAATTTGCAGCAAGTTAGGAGTATTATTAAGGCTTTTAAAGGGTTAAAATCGAGTGCAAATGGCCGGGAGCGCAGCGGGCCACACGTCCGACTCCCAGGGCCTACTGCCGCCCACTGACTCACCCTCCCTGTGTTCTCGAGAGGCTGGCAGTGTAGCCAGTAGTGAGCATAGCTGGAAAAAATATGCCGCTATACGCTAAACTCCCATGTTGGTGGTACCACTGTCTGAGAACGACGAGTGCTACGTAGCTCTTTCTAGTCCCATTTTGAAGATTTTAGCGCCTAGTTTTTTGCTGAATACATTTCTTTTCATGCAGATACTTGATTTATCATTCAGGAGGGCCTGAATATGCCCAAAATAGCCCAAAACCCCCCGCTAGACGAGGGTTACTTTATATCTGTTTCTCCTCTACCCCCTAGGAATAATAAACAGGATATAATTGGTGCTGTGAGACCAGGATTCTGGGCCATCTGTTATGTATTGATAAGAATTGGGGGGGTATTAGGCCTGACTTGTCTGCATTTGTGTAGAGCTGGGCGATCCAATGGACAAATGTTGAGAGGCGCACCGGGGGAAGCTGCAAGGGCATGGGGGGGCGTCGGCCAAGAGTTTGAGCCATCGTCCGGTGGTTACCCTGTGCCCTTGAGAAAGGTGGCCCTCTTCGGCCATTCGTATATCCGGGATTTTCCGCTGGACCATCCAGTGCAGTGCCCTGCTATCTTTGTTAAGCAGTTCTATAGACCAGGGGCAAGGGTGGACACTGTCAGGCAGACCTCAGCCTGGGATGCGCTCCTAACCTACAAGCTCGATCTTACGTTCCTGTGGGACGGAGTACATTTAGATGCGCCAGGGAGCCGGAAGGTATTAGATAGGCTACTGGACAGAGCGCGTGCCTTCTTTTGGGAGAAGTACTGGGCCGAGGAGGAGCGGTCGACGCAATAGGCTAGATCTCAAGACTACGACGATGGCTGCGGCTGTTCCTTCTTCAGAGGAGTCTTGATCCTTCTTTCTCTTTCTTTTCCTTTCTTTTTCAGGCATTAACTTTGTAATTTGTTAAAATTTAATATAGTAAAGTAAATATTGTAAAGTAGAGTAATATGATATATGTAGATTTCCTTTTTTTTATCATTTGTAAACTCACAGGGGGCACGCGCGATCTGCATGCTTCAATTTGCTTGGTTGCTGTCGTCATCAATGTAAGTAGGTTAGCCTAGGCTTAGAATAGATTAGAATAGGTTAGCCTACAGTGATGATTAGTATTGTTGTTCCTTAAGCTTTAGTTACCATAAATCTTTTAAGAATGGAGGATAAAGTGAAGTTATTGTGGCGGTTCGAGGCCGCCAAGAAGGGAGGGATTACTAAGTTTACCTCTAATCTGCCTGATTTTATTGAACATACTACTACACTGCATGATGTATGGGGTGTGAAAATCACTGTAGAAAAGGCCCTAGCTGATATCGAGTCGTATATCGTAGAGTTGTATAGCTTATATTCAGATGATCAATTAGAGGAGGAGATGGTGAAAGATATGCAGTATGTTAATCAAAAAAACAGTCAGTTAGCTGAGTTAGATAGTGCTCTCCAGACAACCACTAGTGGTAGATCTCATGATAGCGCAGCAAGTAGGAAACAGAAGGGTATTAAGCTACCCTCCCTGAAGTTGCCAGTTTTTGACGGGGATCCAACACAGTGGGTGGGTTTCTGGGAGCTCTTTGATTGTAGTGTTCACTCCCAAACAAACTATACTGACATTCAGAAATTTACGTATCTAAAGGGACAACTTACTGGTGAGGCTCTACAAATTGTTAGTGGGTTTAGTTTGGTCGCTGCAAGTTATGAACCAGCGGTCACTATTCTGAAAAACAGTTATGGTCAAAAGGATCGTATCAAAGCAGCTCACATAGCGAAACTGTGTAATCTCCCGCATCCTAGCCAGGAGGTCAGTGCTCTGAAAGATTTGTCCGCGTCATTTGAGTGTGCATTAGATTCATTACGCTCTATGGATGTAACAGTAAGTGAAATGTGTGCAGTACTGTTGCATCAAAAAACTTCCTAGTGCACTCTCTCAGGTGATTAAGCGTGAATTAAAAGACAACTGGCTGGATGTGGATGAATATGTTCGTGTGTTTGAGACTGAAGTGTGCAATCTAGAAAGTAGACATAATCCACTAGAACAGTTTGGGGCGACCGCCACAGCAGCATATGCAGTGTATCAGAAACCCGATACCAAGCAGAAGGATGGATGTAAGTTGTGTTTAAAGACAGGACATTTTTGGGCAAAGTGTGCAAAAATACAAACACAGTCCCGCCAAGGGGAGGTGTGGTGGAGTGGTCTTGCCACTGGCCTGGTAATCCAAAGGTCCCGGGTTCAAATCCCGATGTATCAATGGGAAGATATTATTGGGATGGAATTTGTGCTGTACCTGGTATCAGTGCATTACCACAAGCCCACCGAAACGTCAATAAAATACCCTCATTGTTCCCTGATTAAATAGCACTGTATGAATATTCCCATATTCAAAATATGCTATAGGGGTGCAATGCCTGGTGAGTTATCTGCTCAACAGGTGGCGTTGTGTGTGTGTAAGTGTGAGAGTCCGAGTGTATGGGGTGAGACAGTGAAGCATGGGAACGAGGTGGCTTCAGAGATGGGGTCGTTTCGGGCCATGAGTGAGCACCGTGCCTCATGTGAAGGCAAGATGGCAGGTGCTCGTTGTGCTCTATGTGCTTCACATGTCTCACTCCCCAGACTGGAACAAGACCTCACGGGCTTCACTGTTCATTGTAAAGCGGTGAATGTTAAGGCTCTCAGCCTATGCCCGAGAGGAAGTAAGTTGGAATATAGAAAAAAAATAAAAATAAAAATAAAATAAAAAAAAAAGGCCAATAGAGCAAGGCAATTGAAATTGTACGTCAGGTGCCTGTCGTCAGGACATGGCACCCAGGGGTGTACTAAAACCCTAAAATTAGGCCGTGCCAATTCTGCCAACAGAAGAAATTTAATTATTTGTGTCTGACGCCACGCCTTGAACAAACTGGACAACCAGTGGCCCCTGAACCAATAGTGACAATGGCTGTAGCTTCGGACCATAATGCAGTGTTGTTACCTACCATTCAGATTCCCTTGACCGACAGGAACGGTCATACCAGTAAAGTAAGAGCTTTGTTGGACCAATTGTTCGCAGCGTACCTTCGTCTTGCGCTCTGCTTTATCGCAGCTTGATTACATTAGGGTCAGTAAGGAACAGCTAAGGCTCCAGGGATTTACTGGCTCACTTGGTAGTACTGAGTATGAAATAGTAGAGTTAACCTATCATCACAGAAGAAGGGTACGTAAATTGACGGCCGTTGTGGTGGAGGAGTTACCAATATACAAACCAGGGAGAGGATTAGAGATGGAGGTAAATGCTATCAAGGCTCGGGGTTACAATTTAGCCGATCCAGGTATCACTGATGGGGATATGATAGGGTTACTGATTGGGGCGGACTTTTATTACCACTTTGTACATTCAGGCTATGTCAGGGAAGGAAGTATAGTTATGTTACCCACAATTTATGGTTACGCACTGAGTGGCACTTATCAGTCAGATATAGAAGAGACCCATGTAGAGTTAGTCACTGTTCTTAAGTTAGCAGTAGACCCTTTAGTGGAGATACAGGAAGATATTGGCACGAATTCTCCAGAATTAAAGGATCTGACAGCTCAATGGGACTTGGACCATATTGGTATAAGTCCTAATGAGACTGGTAAGGGTGGGGAGAGGGTATTGAATAGATTTTCTGAAACGGTACAGTATTCCGAAGCACAGGGACAGTATATAGTGGAACTGCCGTGGAGAGATAACATAGATAAATTACCTGATAACTTTAAGTTAGCCCTGGGCAGAATGAGAGGATTGCAGCGTAAATTTATAAAAGATCCCAACTACTGTCAACAGTATACAAAGGTTCTGGATGATCAGATAGAAAGTTTTTTTTTTTGAAAGGATAGAAACCAGGAATCAAGTTGGTCATCCCATTCACTACTTAGCTCACCATGGTATTACTAAAGATAGTGTTACTACCCCTGTACGGATAGTGTTTGACTGTTCGGCTAGGATGGACGAGAGGGCGTTCAGTCTGAATGACTGTCTCCATACAGGTCCATCGCTAGTGGCTGACCTCACCCAGGTACTTCTACGCTTTAGATGTCATCAATTTGCCTGGGTGAGTGATATAGAGAAAGCATTTCTCATGGTGGGATTGAGTGAGAAGGATAGGGATGCTACTTAGGTTTCTGTGGCCCGTTGATCCCTTGAATGTTCCAAGTCCTTACATTGTCTGCCGGTTCCATGCAGTTCTGCTTGGGGCCACCTGTTCCCAGTTCCTCCTTAATGTTACCTTTCAAAAACACATGTCCATGATACAGGAGAACAGTGAGGTAGTTCATAAGCTAAAAAGGGGGTTGTATATTGACAACTTGCAGGGGACTGGTGATGATGTCGGGTCGCGGTCGACCTCTGTATGATGCGGCCTTAAGTCCAATTAGGTTCGTCAATTCTGGTATGAATCGGGTTAAATTTTTTGACTCGAAAGTGACCCGAATAGGTCGAATGCGATCAGAATATGGTAGAATGTAAGCCGAATACGACTCGAATGTAAATCGAAGGTGACTCGAGGATTTTGTAACGGTTATTTGACCCGAACGCACTCGAGGATTTCCCAAAAGTTAACGCATACACTAACTTTTGGCCGACTCACCCGAATATTCGGGTGATGACCAGAGTCATCTGGTCATTTAGAGAAGTCTCGTGTTGAGACGACGGGACAGCGACTCGGTACTGGAAACTGTGTGCATGATCAGTCTCTGTCGCACCTTCTCAAACTGGTCCCTGTATTTGACGAGTCTGGTGTCACAGAGTTTTTCAATAGATTTGAGAAGAAGTGCCGGGAGCATCAGTGGCCTGAAGTTAAGTGGGCGGCCCTTGTGTCCTCTAGACTCGTAGGTAAGCGGCTCAAGGCTTACGAGCACTGCCTTTGGAGTCCTGCGTTGTTTATGAGGAGCTCAAGGAGGCTGTCCTGCGGGCATACGAGCTACAACCCGAGACATGTAGGTTAAAGTTCCGGGGTGTGACTAAGGGGCGAGACAGTACCTTCTTGGAGCACGCCCGGGACCTGTCCGACGCTATGGGAAACTGGCTCAGATCAGAGAAGACAACTACGTTTGATGAGATGAAACAGTTGATGCTTCTAGAGCAGTTATATAAGTGTACGGGCGGCGACTTGACTTTAAACCTTAAAGAGAAGAACCCAAGAACTCTCGTAGAAGCAGCAGAGATGGCTGATCGTCGGTTGTCACTAATTCGGGGGTGCGGCTCTGCACAGAGAAACGATGTAGGCGTTAAGGAGAGTTACCCTCCCCCTCCCCGGAATATGGACACACATAAATTTAAAAGCAATGACACCAAGACTGATCACAAACCTAGCACCGCCCCGTTTAAGAAGGGTCAGGGGACTTTTACACCTAAGTATAAGTCCAAGGGGAAATTTGAGTGTTATCACTGTCACAAAGAGGGGCACATGGCAAAAGCTTGTCCGAGCAGACCTCCCACGGCGGCTGTGTCATTGGCTCGCAGAATTGGGGTGTTCCAGAAGTCTTCTGTGTTTGCTGGAGGCATAAGATCAGAGGATGGAGCACCGCCAGTGAAGAAGGATCCGGAAGGCTCGAACCCTGTCCGCGATGCCTTTTGCGACCATAGAGGGCATGGCTGCGTGAAGTGGGGGGGCAAGAAGCACGGGGTACAGCTTTTGCGTGACACAGGTGCCTCTCAGACACTCTTGAAGAATTTTACTGGTAGACCCATAAACACGGCGTGGGTAGTTGTGGTGCAGGGAGTTAATGCAACTAGGTCATACCCGCTTGTTAGAATGGAGCGTGAAGTTGACGGTGTGACTCGCGAACTGGATGTGGGAATCGTGGAGAAATTGCCTGTTGAGGGCGTCGACCTCCTTCTCGGCAATGCCTTTGCGGTGCCTGATTCTAAGGTTTCACCCTTAGTCGTTGCCGAGGAGCCGGCCGACATGAGTAGGGAGGAACAGGAGTGGGTTGAGAAGTGTCAGGTGCAACCAATGGCGTGTGTTGTAACCAGATCTCTCGCATCCAGGGAGTCACAGCCTAACCAACAGTCTTCAAATAAGCGGAGGAACGGTCACGAGAAGGTGCTGGAAGCTGATACGGTGGAGAGTCTAGTACCAGCAGCGCTTCTCGGGGACTCAGTATTAGCACCGTTATTAGAGTCTGGAGAAGCACCACCACCTGTCACTGAGAGTGTAGAGGCAGGGCTTAAAGAGACTCAGAGGCAGCAACGGTATACACGGAGAGAGCAACGGGATGCAAAGTTCGATGTTGGGGGAGGGCATGAGTTGTTTCGCAAACACTTAGACAGGCTAGCTCCCTCAGATATTCGCAAATTGCAGCTAGAAGACCCGGAGGTTCTAAAGTGTAGTGACGGTGCTGTCGAACTTGAGAGTAGAGAACGAATGTTGCGTAGTCTGGAGTTGGCTGGCCGCAATCTGGTAGGCTCTCAGGCCCTCATGAAGGACAGGTACGACCACAAGGTGAAACTCAGGGAGTTTCACGTGGGTCAGGAGGTGTTGATACTACTCCCTCTTGTAGGTCACCCCTTATCCGCAAAGTACGCTGGTCCTTATAGGGTAGCAGAGAAGCTCTCGGACTTAGATTACCTGGTGGCCACTCCAGACAGGCGTAAGAGGAATCAGTTATGTCATGTCAACCTGATGAAGGAGTATGTGAGGCGCCCACCTGAGCCTCTCACTGTCCCCGTGATGCCTTTCAGCAGTCAAGGTGGAGAAGGAGAACGGGACAGTCATGCGCAGGTGGATGACAACTGGGATTATCATGTTTCTGCAGATCAGTGGGCGGGAAACACGAGACAGGCGGCTCATGAGGCTTTGCAACACCTACCTGAGCAACAGCGTGTGGCTGTCGAGCGCCTATTTTGTTTATACCCTGCTGTATTTGCGGAACACCCAGGCCTCACTACTCAGGAGGTGCACGACGTTGACGTCAGAGACCACCCACCCTTCAAATCAGTGCCCTATAGGGTGCCCCCTATTAAACTTCCGGCCCTCCGGGCAGAGTTGGAGTATATGTTGCAACAGGGACTGATCGAGAAGGGGGCGGTAAAGTGGACATCTCCCGTAACGCTGCAACCTAAGCCGGATGGCAAGGTGCGCTTCTGTGTTGATTACCGCAGGCTAAACGGCTTGACTCCCACCAACCCATATCCTCTTCCCCGGGTCGATGACTGTGTAGACAAGATTGGCAGGGCCAAGTTCTTGACCAAGGTGGACCTGGTAAAAGGTTACTGTCAGGTGCCTTTGTCTGAACGGGCGAAAGAGGTGTGTGGTTTTGTGGTGGATGGTGCTACATATCGTTGTAATGTCATGCCGTACGGTCTAAAGAACGCACCAGCGACCTTCTAAAGCTTGATGAACGAGTTAGTGGCTGACATTCCGAACTGTACCGTGTACCTGGACGACGTCATTATCTACGATGACGATTTCAAGAGCCACTGTGAACATGTAGAATCCCTATTTAAGAAATTAAGCGAGGCAAACTTGGTGGTCAACCTGGGAAAGTGTGATTTTGTGCGGGCTACCGTGCAGTATCTGGGGTTCATGGTGGGTTTGGGCCAGGTGTGCCCCCCACAGAACAAGATATTGGCTATTAACCACTTCCCCAGGCCATCCACCAAGAAGCAGATCATGAGGTTTTTGGGCATGATTGGTTACTACCGCCACTTTATAAAGGGCTATTCTACTGTGCTGGCTCCTCTGACGGACCTATTGGCCAAAGATAGAAAGTTTAAGTGGGCGCCTGAGTGTGAGAGGGCTTTTTTGCTAGTAAAACACCTGTTGTGTACTCACCCAATCCTCAGGGCCCCGGACTTTAGCCGACCATTCCAGCTGGCAACTGATGCCAGTGGTGTGGGGGCTGGTGCCGTTCTGATGCAATCAGACGAAGATGGGCTGGAGCACCCAGTCAGTTTCTTCTCAAAAAAGTTCAACTCGGCGCAGAAGAACTATTCAGTAGTTGAGAAGGAACTGCTGGCGATTGTGCTAGCGCTCAGGCACTTTGAGGTGTATGTTCCAGCCTATGGACCGGTTGTGGTGATCCACACCGACCATCACCCCCTCAAGTTCCTGAATCAATTCCATAACCAGAATATGAGGCTGACCAGGTGGTCATTAATGTTGCAGGAATACAACCTAGACATACGCCATATTGCCGGTTCTGAGAATGTGATTGCAGATTGCTTATCGAGGGTGGAAGACCCAGGGTAGATCATCACAAGGGTAGCCTCCTACATTGGTTTGATTAGTATGTTTACGTCTGGTGCTTGTTGGCTCGCGTGGGTAGCCCAGCGTATTGGGTCGTAAAGTAGGAGTTGCTGTGTTGGTATAGAAGAAAAAACTAGGCTGCCCCTGTAGTGCAGCCGCCATAAACATATTCAAAATATAAAAATCCTATAAAAACTCTTTCTTTGATAGTTAAAAATTGTTTTAAGTATGTTATAGCAGAAATTCTGAGTTGTACTCCTCTCAGAAGGCTGGGCTAGTGAAGTTCGCTCTTACGAGCATAACTATGTAATTTAATCTATTGTGTTGGGAGGGGTTGTTCATTTTTATAATGTGTTATTTTGAAGAGAACTGTGCTTTATATTTCATTGTCGCTGGGTGACTAGGAGTGGCGAATTTTGTATGGGTTCTGCGTGTCAGATTTAGAGCTCATAGTTGGAGCCTCTTAAAAATCTTGGGTGGGGTGTGACGCTCACCGCTTCCCCCAAAACCGCATGGCTTACTCGCTAGGACTCGCCAGGGCAGAGAATGTAGCTACAGTCTACCTATCATTGTGTACTTTCCTTCTCAAGAAAGCTTGTGTTGCAGACAGTTCAGAACTGTTCTTTGTTTTCGTCTGTCACAATCCTTTCTATTTTATTTAGTCAATTGAAAGTATTGTGTTAAGTGGTTGAATGATGGGAAGGCGAGCGGGAGAGAGAGAGAGAGACCAGGTGGTGTGACTTGGTGGTGAGTGGCGCGTGGCTGGCCCCCTTACATAGGCCTCGCGGGATTCGTTGCCTCCTGCCTAACACGGCCTACTAGGCGGCTGCTTACTGGGCGACTGTCGCGCGCCCTCGTGCCATTCCTGCGAACTGGGACTCCACCCATGCGGTCCCTGGAAATATCCTGGTCAGATCCGTCCCAGACAGCATACTCTAAGCATCTCCCTTGAACTGTTCCACACTCTTGTCTTAGAATCTTTCTCTTCTACTGCCTCTATCATTTCCACTACTTCTTCACCTTTTATTAATATCAATCCCCCTCTGGTTCCCTGCATCCCCACCTTGAATTGGTGGCCAGACTGTATTATATGCTGGATCTCACATTTCTTATGTACTAGGCTAAGGTTGAAGATAGTCATTGTCTTTTTGGGAGATTGTATTGCTCGGACTGTCTCCATCAATCACTAATGTTTCTACAGGGTTAAATAATGCTAGACTAGGGATCAGGTACCTTGCTGTTGGTGTTTTCACTGTGTGTAGGTTTTGAGCTGCACAACACACTACGGATTCTGTGGGTTACCTGGGTGGATCTTTTGTCTGTGTACCTTGGAGTTTAGACTGTGTAGTGCGTGAGGGCTGCTTGCCTAATCCACCCAACACTGTTCTAACTCTATTTGCTTTTACTTTTGAGGGTCGCCAGGAGGATACTCGATACTTGTGATCGAGAATCCTCAAGAGAGCACCCCTTCATATTAACGTAATCAGGCCGCACAGACCCAAGGTCCACACTAGGCTAGGAGCTGCCTTGCTCCACCAGAATTCTGTACCTTTGTGCATCCCAGCTAGACTTTATTAACCCGGGTAGACATTAGCTGGATTAGATCATATACTCTTTTATGCATACCCATTATTTCTACACAAGCATTTTGAGGTCTAGGTTGCTGTAGAGAGACACAACCAGCATAGACCGGTTTTGTTAATAGGAGTACTACTTTTTCGTGGCGAGCATTATTACTGTTGCACCGCTTATAATATTCTTGTGTCCAATAACATTATAGGACCAGCCTTTTTGTTTATTTAGCCTACACGTGCATTGTCCTGCCTCCTGCTATTTTGTGGTTCCATTTCCAATACGTTCTTCTTAGTAGCATCCGACATTATTCAGAAGATTCCTTGTTCGGTGCTTGAGGACTTTACAATACTTTCTTTCATAAAGGAGTGACAGATATTATTGATTAAAGTAATGTTAAGTAAACCTTCTTCTTGTTTGCATTAGATCACTCTTGTGATTTAATTAAGTTAACTATCTTTTCCTTGTGTACCATAACTAAGCAACCATATGTTATAGGTAATAGGCTGTTTCAGAGAACATCAGCCTATAGTAGAAGCACATAGATACTGAGAGTTAAGATACCCCGCTATCGCAGATATAACTCTGGAGGGTATATGTGTTCTTTGTTCGACGGGATTATATATCAGGGGTTGGATCTAGCGTTTCCGTTGTTGCATTTATGCCAGTCTAGTCCAATGCATAAGAGCCACTGATTTATACGAGACTCGATCGTAACATTATAGAGAATATATACCTCTGGTCGGACAGCCAGATAACCGTATGCTGGTTGTCTAGTAAGAAGATATTGCCTAACTATGTTCAGAATAGAGTTGATGAGATAAAGTCATTAGTCCCTGGCGCTCATTTTTATTATGTGTCCACGCAGGACAACCCCAGTGATTTAGTCACCAGAGGGATTTCATATGTGTCCTTAGTTGCTTCTTCGCTTTGGTGGGGAGGGCCCACATGGCTACCTTACCAAATGCTATGGCCTGATCATGGCCCAATAGGAGGGGATACCACTGTGGGTTGTAACATGAGTCAAGAAGGAACCCCGTCATTGCCGGTACCGGTTGCCCCTACTGCCATATTGAATTGGGACCAGTATGGCTCATATATTGGTCCATAGGTTTATTAGGACTCTTAGAGAGAAGACACAAGGGAACTATCAGGTAAAACCGGCATATTTGATGATGCCGAAATTAAGAGCAGCAGAGTCAGCCATGATTAAGGTAGCTCAGAAAGAAGCTTACTCTGATGAACACCACTATTTGTCAAAAGGACAGGGCACACCAAGCAATATAGTGAAGCAGTTAGGCCTCTATATGGAGGGAGGCATGATACACTGTAGAGGTAGGCTACACTTGTCAGCTTTACATGATAGCGCCAAGTACCCTATCCTTATCCCTAATAAACATCGTATAGCCACTCTCCTTAGTAATTACTGCCACAAAGTGTGTAACCATAGTGGTGTTAGTTATGTTGTAAATTACATAAGGCAAAGATGGTGGATCCCCAAGATTAGACAGGTAGTAAAGAAAGCCATAAGGGGATGTGTCATCTGCAAGAAGTTGCAAGGTAGATCATACCTTGCTGTACAGGCCCCTCCATTGCCGGAGTTTAGGGTTCAGGAAGTGAGTCCTTTCCAGGTAACGGGGGTTGACTACACAGGTGACTTACCAGTAAAAGAGAAGGGGTATACTGTAAGTATATTATATGTAGTCTTATTCACCTGTGCAGTTACTAGAGCGGTCCATGTAGAGACGGTGTCTAACCTCTCCGGCGAATAATTTGTGCATGCGTTCCATAGGTTTAGTAGCGTGAGGGGTTACCCTGAGATTATGATGAGTGATAATGCCACCACATTTGTTAGCGGAGCCAGTACATTACGGGAGTTGATAGATGATGCAAGGTTAAAAGGTACTCTAGCGGAAGTCAAGTGCGAGTGGCGGTTTATACCGGCCAGGGCGCCATGGTTCGGTGCCGTATGGGAACGGGTCATTGGCAAACTAAAGGCTGGCTTGAAGAAGGTACTGGGTCGAGCATTGGTTACATCAGAGGAACTGAATACGGTATTACTGGAGCTCGAGGCCACAGTCAATGATCACCCGCTTGGCTACACGTACAGTGATCTTGAAGACCCTCTACCCATAACTCCTTCACAACTGGTTCATGGGAGGCGGATCAGAAGCTTTCCAAGGCGAGAAGCCACAGATGAAGATCTCAAGGACACAACGTGGCGTATCAACGATTCCGTCAATCAACGCTTCCAATATGTAACATAACCCTCACATGACATGTGGAAAAGGTGGAGCACTGATTATTTAATATCACTCAGGGAGCAACATTGTCACTTAATGGTAAAAAGAGGGCTAGCATCGCCGCAAGTTGGGGACGTCGTTCTAGTACATGATGAGGGCTCCAGACTTTTTTGGCGTATAGGTCGGATAATGAAACTTCTTCGTGGTCCTGACCATGAATGTAGGGTAGTTCAGGTAAAAACAGGGGCCGGTTTGACCACCAGACCGGTGGTTAAGCTATACCCACTAGAGATAGATTTAGAGGTAGTGGATGGCGACAGCAAGCCGAACTCTGATAATATCCTTCCTGCTACTGGAGCGGACCGAGGTGATACCCCTCAGAGGCCATCACGTCGGGCTGCTTTGGGTTCTTCCCAATTGTGGCGATCCATGATCGGGACGGGACAACTGTAAATACTTTGTATATAGCTGGTGGCGGAGTATGTCATGAATCCTGGTATAGATACCGTAGTTTGAATTTCCCGGGTTCACGACAGCTGGTTCCTTTTTGTTTATACGCATAACTTTATTTATCTTTGTGGATAAATATTACTGTGGTTACACCAATTATATCTTAGTTTATTTTCCCTTATTATTTAATCATGGGGGATGATATAAAACCCTTAAACATATTTTATATTGTCACGACAAAAGGTAATCTTGAACACACTTCACACAGGCTTGTCCCCGCCAACAACAAACCACCAGTTGCTGACACATAACACCAGAACCTCCCTGATATTCGCCTACCGACATGTCCATCACCTAATCTACACTCTTTACATCACAGCTAAGTTCCTTTAATACTAGAATTACTTCATAGATATTATTGGGACTACCACAGATAGCCTACACATACATGTTATCAAGTAAGTCAACCGCCGACCGGTAACATTTTTATAGCCTAGGCCAATTCATCTTTCCAGGTTTACTTATTTAATTTATATCTGTTTCTCCTCTACCCCCTAGGAATAATAAACAGGATAGTCAGGCTTCACTTTTCTTAGTAAAAGTAGAGAGACTCCGGCGTGCCACCCTCTCTGGTTTTACTGAGTCCAAGTGAACACTCGTACAAAAGTGTCCTTGTCGAGGAACTTTGTCGTCGTCTGGCATGCTGACGGGACATTGGCTCCACCGCCAGGTTACATTTTCTCTAGTGAAGAGTTGAGAGACTCCGGCCTGCCGCCCTCTCTATTCTTCATTTATTGAAAGTGGACACTGCCACTCGGCACAGGTAGTCTCAAGCCTCTGAGATCGCTGTGTTAGAGACAGGGCTTGGCGAGATACCCTCACGGGCACTCTGCAGAGACAAGTTCTTGGTGCACTGAGTCTGTGGCATCCCACACAACTGTGTAACTTAAAGGTTTAAACACCGCCACGAGTCCCCCGAACCTCTCATAAAGATCAGGGCAGACATTAAGAACACTCACACTGAACTTACTGCATTCATCCGATATCAACCACATAAGACTCGATATTTAAGATCCTAGCCCGAGAATACCTTAACAGGACTTCATCAACAGTTGATATACTGATCAGAACAGTCGAGTAGTTTCTCCTACCTCTGAAATACTCGCGTTAGTTCGGTATGGTGCCCAACAGTAATTCGCCAGACGGTTACTATATGTTACGGAGCCATACTTAAGATCTCAAGCTCAATCAACTCATCTGTAACTACTCCACACAGCCGGCCCACCTAGACGGCCCATGGGGAAGCAGACGACGAGAACCAACCACCTTCTGAAGTGTTTCACAGGAGACATCACCAGAGAAGTTACCATGCCGAGAGATCAAGAGAAGAAGATAGTGACAAAGAGTTCAACAAGAGTATCTAAAAAGTGAATAAATACTCCTAAGTTCAAATAATCTAAGCAGAACGAAAAGAATTAGTTCTCCGAATAGCGTAGCAAAAATCAAGAATATCTAACCCCAGAAGAGTGAAGAGTCTAAATTAGTGACACTTAAGCTGATTTTCAACGTTCAGCGACTCTGACTAAAAATCCAAGTTTTCTCCCGAAATAGTTTTTTCCAAAAGTGTCTTAACTAGTTATAAATCTATACAAGTGTTAATAATTGGGTTAGAAAGCTACGAGTCGAGTCGTACTCACCTACAGTACGCGTGATCCGGAAGAACAATTAACCACCAAACAGTGATTCAATTTCGAATTATTTCATTTTAACCTACTTTTGAGAAGTCAGCGACTCTGCCAAAATTCACCAGAGTGTTTGAAAATACTTCAGAGTCCACCATCGACTCTACGTTTTCTATACGACACGGCCGCATACCTATTAGGGGTACTTGACCTTGAACTTGAAACACAGTGACATTCCTGAAGAAAAGGGACAGTGGTCACCCCACTCCTAGAAATACCTCTCTCAATCCTCTCCCAGTGTCTTAAAATGTTCTCGATTACTAAGTGAAGTCGGACAGAATACCTGCTCCCTATCTAGCTCCGCGACTGTGCTAGGAGTCAGTGATAAACTTAAGTACTATTCACTGGCAGTGATACGTGTCCCATGTTCTTGGTTTCAGATTATTTTTCACATATAGTGCAGGAGAAATAAAGCTGTATTCTTAAACCATATCTTGTGATATACTTATCCTCTGTTTTTCTTATATTTTATATGTACTTATTTGAACTTGGAAGTCCCAGTGGAGTAGAATTCACCTGTATCCATTGTTAATCCGGCCTAAAATCAGGGCATAACAATAACTATGTAAATTTTTCGATATATAATGTACTGGCCAAAGGCCGGTTTCTCTTAAAATTACGGACTCGCTATCGCTCGTCAGGAAAAAATGGACACCTAAATGGCACGAAAGGTCTGGATATTGATATGGAAATGGGACGAAAGGTTCTAAAATCGACAAACTAATGGGGCGACCTTCTTAAAATCTGAAAACTAATGGGATTACACATAAGGGAGAAGGGGGTCAAGAAAAACGGCCCATCTCCCCTTAATGCTTGCCAGAATATAATGAAAAAGGATGTCACCGGTACTGAAAGAGTTAACAATGGTGTTACTTCCAAAAGAACAAGCATTATATATCTAAAGGCTATGTTATACGAGCATCTCTCTTTTCTGCCTTTCTCCTCTTCTCTCCTTTCTCCTCTTCTTTTCCCACTGCTCACTTTATCTTCTCCCCTCTCCTCACACCTCTCTTCCTGTTTCTTTTCTTTCCACTCTCCCATATCCCCTTTCTTCTCTCACCTCTCCTCTCCTTGTTCCTTTCGTTATTCTCCTTTGCTCTCTCTTTCTCTCTCTCTCTCTCTCTCTCTCTCTCTCTCTCTCTCTCTTTATGAACCTCTCTACCTACCTTACCTATCTATTTCTACTACTCTTTTCATATCAGTTTAACCAGGTATATAGATAATGCATTCAAACTACCTCTCTCTCTCTCTCTCTTTCCCAGCCTGTGAGGAGAGCCAGACATAATCGGCTTTACTGCAGGCTGTCGGCATCAGGCTTATTCCTCCAGGCTTAAGACGCCGTGCTACAGACCAGAGGCTGCTTGTATACCGATTATGCCGAATATCTTTAAGGGAACCCACCTCACTTTTGTTCTCTTTCTCTCCCTGTGTCTTTGGCTTGTATCCATCGGCCCCATTCAGCCTACTGTTTTAAGACGTTTACCCCCATCCAGGTGTCAATATTTTCCTGGCGAACGGGAGTGAGCCAGCATATATATATTTTTGTTTTGACAGTAAGCTAAATTTGTACATTTTTCGATAGAAAAATGTCTCCGGTGAAGCCGGATTTCTCCATACAATGCTGGCGAGCGAGCATTTTGCCTCATATGAGGCCTCCCGTATTCCGAGGGTTAAATCGACACCTGGATGGGGATAAACGTCTTAAAACAGTTGGCTGAATGGGGCCGAATTGATACAAGCCAGGGAAAGAGACAAAAAGAGAGAAAGATAAAACAAGCCAGTGACCTCACTTAACTCTCTCTAACATTTGTTTCTCTTTAACAACCTAATTAATTATCTATTATCTCTCTCTCTCTCTCTCTCTCTCTCTCTCTCTCTCTCTCTCTCTCTCTCTCTTTAACTACCTACCTTTTTATATATCTTTCTATCTGCATATAATTATAAACCTAATACCACCCTCTAAATATAACTTTTGCCTCTCTCTCTCATCATATATATCTAATTATGTTTTATCATTGAATATCACTAATTATATATATTTTTCTCTCTCTCTCTCTCTCTCTCTCTCTCTCTCTCTCTCTCTCTCTGCCTAAACCCCAACATTACAGATCCAACTTCCTCACCAAATCCCCTCCCACCCCCTCCAAAACGCGAGACTGAGAGAAACACAGCGGGAGCTACCAAAATATATACTGTATACCTCACCTAATATATACACACGAATAACAGCGAGCCCCACAAATATTACAGGCACGCACCGAATACTGGGCAGGCGAATCTTGTTTCGGAAAATAATACCTCAGAACTATTAAAACCAGGGGTGTTTCTAAAATAAAAAAAATTATATACAGTATATAATATTATAAATAATGATTTATATAAAATATATACAGTATATAATATTATAAATGATGATTTATATAAAATATATACAGTATATAATATTATAAATAATTATTTATATAAAATTGTGTCCAAATACCTCGTGGAAAACCAGGGGCGTTTCTTTAAAAAAGCAATAATAAATAAATAAACCAAAAATAAATGCATCATCGTATCTTGAAAGGGTTAAATAGACACACACCTCATTCCCTCAATCCTACAAATCCATTTCTCCGTTTATAAGGCAGGTGTCACACGAGCATTAATTTTATACAGCAATAATTTCAGCAATGGACGTCTGGCTGCTTTGAAATCAAGCGTTAATCATAATTCAGCTACATGACATAATTTATCTGCATCTAAATTCCGATACCTATTACAAAGAAAGCAGGTTATGAGACAATAAACACGTACACTCAATCAAAAAAACAATCTTTACGCTAACACTCTAAACATTCTGGAAGTGGGTCGAAATCTTATGCTAATACCTCACAGACGTATGTTTCACCCGATACATTATCGGGTGTCAAGATTGTTTTTTGGTCGAGTGTACTCATAGATAATTGCCGGAAAACTCGCTCGCCCTGTTATGAATGATCGTAGCCAAAAAACATTTATAGATTACATGTAGATAATAAGTTATTTTGATAAGTTCTTTCATCTCTATATTGTGCGGTTCCTGTTATCATTTGCCTGTCTTTGCAAGTTTTACATTTTAATTATATAACATCGACAAACGATCGTCTTACAACATAAAATATTTGACATATTTATATCAGTGCGAACAAAACAAAAATAATATAACCAATATTGAATAAACAGAGTTGCGAAATTCTACTAAAAAAATAATTCTAGTACCGAAATTTAGAAATACATTCAGGTGTCTACGGATTACCTTGAACATCATAATATTAATGGAAGGAGAATATGAAAGAACATTTAAATATTGTACATACAGTATGTGTGTGTGTGTAGGTGTGTGTGCATGTATTGTATACTGTATATATATTGTATATATAAAGTACTATCACTTATGAATACCGTTCTGCTAACCAGCTTAAAAACTATGACTGTGTTCTTATATAATTGTCTTACACATATTGCAGTTCGCCATGGAACACAAATAACTTTGTTGTTTAAGTTATGGCAACGTATAATTTGTACCAACAATTTGATATTAAAAATCCTTCAGCACCATTGAATTATATTATGTTATTACTGCCGACATTTTCACACACACACACACAAATACACATTAAAATTACTTTCTCTGTCTCTCTCTCTCTCTATAGATATATATATATATATATATATATATATATATATATATATATATATATATATATATATATATATGAACTATTTGCCTAAATATTTATAGGCATATTAGTAAATCTTTAACAGGTATTTCATGCCAAACGACCAGTTTAAAGCAGGTATCACACGAGAGCTTTTATAGTCAAAATTCGATTATCAACATTTGTTTGGCAACATTTCTGGAATATTTTGCACTGCTATAGGAAACTAGATTGATGGTAGATGAAATTGGGCAACAAAAATGTATATAATGTTTACCTCAGAGGCTGCCAGACCAGTGTTGATGATAAATATGGAGTGAAAAAGCGCTCGTGTGATACCGGCTTTACTATACACGTAAAGAAATATGCAAAATGTGTTGATTGTGTTTTGTTTTATATATACAACATAGACTGTCATACAATCCCTCTTAATTTTCCTCCTTCCATCCCCCCTTCTCTCTCTCTCTCTCTCTCTCTCTCTCTCTCTCTCTCTCTCTCTCTCTCTCTCTCTCTCTCTCTCTCTCTCTCTCTCTCTTCATCCCTCACCCATCTCTCTCCCTCTCTTTCTCTCTCTAATTAGCTTTCATCCTGCCCCTCATCTTCTTTGTAGCCCAAGTGAGGCCGGCTCCTTCACACGCGCGCGCGCGCACACACAAACACACACACACACACACACACACACACCTCGTAACCAAACATAGGTAAACGCAACCAAATCTAGCCTCCCCTAACCAAATCTAACCTAAACTATTTTAATATTATCTAACCTACCTAATCTATAAATGACCTGAACTGGGTTGGATAAAAAAAGTGTGCAAATTACCTGAACTGGGTTGGATAACAATAAAGTGTGTGCAATTGACCTGCACTGGGTTGGACAAAATAAAGTGTGTGCAATTGACCTGAACTGGATTGGATAATAAAGGTATGTCTGAGTGTGTGTGTGACCTGAACTGGGTTGGATAATAAAGGTGTGTGTGTGTGTGTGACATGGACTGGGTTGGATAATAAAGGTGTGTGTGTGTGTGTGACCTGAACTGGGTTGGATAATAAAGGTGTGTGTGTGTGTGTGTGACCTGAACTGGGTTGGATAATAAAGGTGTGTGTGTGTGTGTGACCTGAACTGGGTTGGATAATAAAGGTGTGTGTGTGACCTGAACTGGGTTGGATTTTTTTTTTTCCTATGTGATTGAGGGAGGCAAAAGGCAGAACTGCCTATAGCGAGTGCCTCCCCCATAGTTGAAAGAGTGACAGGGCCAAAATCAAGGGACGTTCGAGCCAAAATGCCTGGACAAACGGAGTTTGAAGCAATTTAAGTCATAGGAAGAGGGAGAGACTGATTCTGGGAGATAGTTCCAGAGCTCAGCTGTTGAGTAGAAGAAAGACTGAGAGTAACGTTTCACTCTCGGGTTGGAGAGTTGCACAGAGTAGGGGTGGGATTGAGTTGCAAGACGGGTACCACGTGCCCTACGTAAAGGAGGTGGTATACACTGGGAAAGCTCTGAGGAACACTGATTATTATAGTAGCGATAGAATAGCGAGAGAGATGCAACATTGCGGCGGAGAGAGAGAGATTGCAGAGAGTTGGTGAGTGGAGTTAATGATACGAAAGGCCTTCCTTTGAACTTTGTCTAGGAGAGTGGTGTGAGAGGAACCTCCCTACACATGTGAACAATACTCAATACAAGGACGCACTATGCCCCTGTACAGAGGAAGAAGCTGTGCAGGGTAAAAGAACCCCCTAAGGCGGTTGAGCACACCCAGCTTCTGGGAGGCTGCCTTAGCAAGACTGGTAATATGGTCCTTCCAACTGAGAGCAGAAGAAAAAGAGACACCAAGAATATTGAGAGAATAAAGGTGTGTGTGTGTGTGACCTAAATTGGGTTGCATAATAAAGGTGTGTGTGTGTGTGTGTGTGTGTGTGTGTGTGTGTGTGTGTGTGTGTGTGTGTGTGTGTGTGTGTGTGTGTGTGTGTGTGTGTGTGTGTGTGTGTGTGTGTGTGACCTGAACTGGGTTGGATAATAAAGGTGTGTGTGTGTGTGTAACCTGAACTGGGTTGGATAATAAATGTGTGTGTGTGTGTGTGTGTGTGACCTGAACTGGGTTGGATAATAAAGGTGTGTGTGTGTGTGTGTCGGTAGGATCTAAGGCGGTGGTAGCGGAGTGGTTATATTTGCTTAATGTCACACGGCCCGCTACCCTCTGTAATTTATCACTTACATAGATACTGTACAACATACATACATACATACTCCACATACATACACAGATTCATACATACACAGATACTTCACATACATACACAATATTACACATACATACACAGATACTCCACATACATACACATACATACACAGATAATCCACATACATACATATACAGTATACTCCACATACATACAGTACACATATACTCAACATACATATAAAGATAATCCACATACATACACACACACTCCACATACATACACATATAATCCACATACATACACACACAGTTGCATGCATACATTATTATAACACATACACTCACATTAGTACACCACCCACCCTAAGTTATCGGGGAGGGTCTGTACACAGCCACATACCTTACCCCCTGCGCATGCGCGGCCCCGCCCACTGCCCAAAATATACAAATATTATATTATATTAGATTAACCAACTTAACCTAACCTAACCTAACCTAACCCTATCTATCTATCTATCTATATGCTCAGGCCCAATCCCCATTTTGGGGGTAGCCGACTCAAGACAGAGCAAGAACAGGGAAAACACAAAAACAACATAAAACAAAAAATAAACACAGATACAAAACACAAACTCTCACACATCCAGGTCACCCAGGAAAAGACCCAGAGACCAGGGTTACCAAGGTCGCTCCAGCACTCCCCCGGCCCCTGACCACCCGGAGAGGTTCCGATCTCGGCAGGCAGACATGCAACGGAGCCAAAGCCACAAGCCCTCCCACCACACTTCCAGGCACACCCTTCATATTAATCGTCTCCCGGGCCAGGCGCCTGATGGACTATTATCTAGTCCAACTTGCGCCCGACCCCTTACTCCAAATGACCACGTGTTCACTCAACTATTCACAAGCATTCTCCATTCACTCCTGTCCACCACCACTTCCCCTGCCTGATCTATAGTCATTCCTCTATCATCCAAAGCCTTTCTTACACAGTCTCTCCATCTCAATGGGGGTCTTCCTGCCCTTCTATCTCCCCTTGTACCTGACTCACATATTCTCTTTGTAAGCCTTTCATCTCCCATTCGTTCAACATGACCATACAAGCTCAGCACCCTTCTGTCCACTCTGGCTGACAAATGTTCTTGCTGCCCCACTCTCCTACGTATCTCTTCATTCCTCAATCTGTCTCTACGAGTAACTCCACACATACTCCTCAAGCAGCTCATCTCCATCACATCCAGCCCTCTTTTCTCCTTTTTCTTCAGAGCCCATGTCTCAGCCCCATACATCACTGTTGGCACAACAACCTAACCCTAATATAATATAATATAACATAACACAAATAACAAAATAAAAATACAAAAATACACTAAATCTCGAGTGGGATCAACAAATAACAAAATAAAAATATAAAAATACACTAAATCTCGAGTGGGATCGAACACTGGATTTCTGGGTGCCGGGCGAGAGCTCTACTGACTGAGCTACGAGCGACCTGGCAGTAACGGTTTGATGGCTATACTTAAACGCGGGAAATGGGGGGCGGGGCCAAGGGAGGCTTACATTTTCGCACACCACAGGGGGTAAGGTATGTGGCTGCGTACATCCCCTCCCAAGTTATCGCCCTTTTCTCTCTCTTTCTCTCTCTCTCTCTCTCTCTCTCTCTCTCTCTCTCTCTCTCTCTCTCTCTCTCTCTCTCTCACACACACACACACAAGATATCTCACAAAGTTATGAACCAATTTTTCACGAAATTGGGTGGGCAGATAGGATATGCGCCAAGGAAGAAGTGATGCAGCTTAGGAGGCGATCGGTACATAATTAGCTTTTTAGGTTGTCCCACTGGTATAATTTTCCTCCTTCCATCCCTCCCCCCCCCCCACCATTTATCTCTCTCTCTATCTCTCTTTAAGTTTATATGTGACAAAGCCGGCGTAGGTGGAGGTAGGCGCTCTACCGAGGGCCCTATAGTTCTGTGTCAATTGGATTCCACGCACAAGTATTCTCTGCATAATTGTTTTCAATTTAGTTTCATTTTGTTGTTACCTTTCTTTGATATATTGCTCCATATATAAAGCCGGTATCACACGAGCACTTTTTCCCTCAACATGTATCCTCAACACTGGTCTGGCAGGTTATGAGGTCAACATTTAAAATATTTCTTTTGCCTAAATTCATATATTAACAGTCTAGTTTCTGATACCAGTGCAAAATATTAAAAAACAAAAAATCCCAGAGAAATGTTGATCATAGAATGTTGACTATAAAAGCTCTCGTGTGATACCGGCTTAAGTTACTAGTTACAATTGTAGAACAGCCCTCGAATTTGTAAAAAGCAGGAAACGAAGAAAAAAAAAAAAAAAGGAAACCTTAAATCCATCATTAGTAATCATAATCAACTTGAGAATCAGTTATCCCACCTGGACTTAACCCTTCTGTACCGGTGATGTACTTTTCACTATATGCTGGCCACTATTAGACGATTTTGTACAGATTAGAAGGACGTCTACTCATTAAAAGGCTACATACTATCTTAACCCTTTGAAGCTCTGACACGTTTTAGCAGTTTATTTTGGCTATCATTAGACGATGTTATGCAGCTTAGGAAGTATCTGTGGGTTCTTTACCCCTGCACAACTTCTTGCTCTGTACAGGGGCACAGTGCGTCCTTGTGTTGAGTATTGTTCACATGTGTGGGGAGGATCCTCTCACACCGCACTCCTAGACAAAGTAGAAAGGAAAACCTTTTGTATCATTAACTCCCGCTCACTCACCAACTCTCTGCAATCTCTCTCTTTTCGCCGCAATGTTGCATCTCTCTAGCTATTCTATCGCTACTATAATAATCAATGTTCCTCAGAGCTTTCCCAGTGTATACCACCTCTACGTAGGATACGTAGTACCAGTCTTGCAACACAATCCCACCCCTACTCTGTGCAATTCTTCAACCCAAGAGTGAAACGGTATTCTCAGACTTTCTTCTATTCAACTGCTGAGCTCTGGAACTCTCTCCCAGAATCAGTCTTTCCCTCTTCCTATGACTTAAATTGCTTCAAACTCCGTGTGTCCAGGCATTTTGGCTCGAACGTCCCTTGATTTTGGCCCTGTCACTCTTTCAACTCTGGGGGAGGCACTCGATACAGGCAGTTCTGCCTTTTGTCTCCCTCACTCACATAGAAACAAAAAATTAAAAGGGTAAATACTATCTCAATCAACCCTTTGACTTGCATATACCGTTACTAATCTGAATAAAATCGTCTAATGGTAGCCAGAAACAACAGAAACACGTATTGGAGCTTCAAAGGGTTAATTAATCCCTTTATCTACCATATATCCTTCCTCAGCTTCATAGAATTGTCTAAATGTAACTGAAATCCAATATAAAAGCCGTCGGCGGTATAGAAGGGGTTGATGGCTCTGTACACAAGTTCCCGGTGGTCTGGCCAAATACACCCACGGCAGATATATAAACACATTACCCCAACAGAAGAAGAGGTTAGATTCTGCAAGTGTTTCCCGTAACTCTACATTATGTTATTCCATTTAGATTAACCACTTTTGTACGGGCATTGTCTTTTTCATATTATTGAGGCTATATTTAGAAGATTTTGTGTAGTTTAAGAAGGGCCTTCAGCAATTAATAGGTTTAGAACGATCTCCTTTTACCCTTTTTACTACCACAAATTCTTCTTAAACTGCAAAAATTTGTCTAAATATGCTAGAATTAAATTGAAAAGAAGTCGCCGGTACAGTAGGGGTTAAAGCCTAGTTCACACATTCACGAGTGTGAGCCCAAGTTGCCAGGAGTTTGCACGTTTGGGAACTAGCGTAACAGCTCTGGGAAATTTAAGGTGACTCGTGGTGACTCGTAGTGACTCGGGCGACTCGTGTGGAACTCTCGTACATCTGTGGCAACTAGGGCTGGTCCGGCAAAATTTTACCCCTGCTTGAAATTTTGACCGCGAGTCCGACAACTCTCAGTGACTCGTTGTGGCTCATAGTGACTCGTACTGACTTGTAAACTACTCGTGAAAGACTCGTGAACACTCGCGGCAACTCGCAGACAATTCCACGTGGCCGAAAAGTGCCGGAGTCACCATGAGTGCACACGAGTCACTACGAGTTACTACGAGTCACAACGAGTTACTACGAGTCACAACGAGTGGTGACTTGTGTCGTACTCGTGGTAACTCGTAGTGACTCATGTCGCAATTGAAAAAGTCTCACCAAAGTCCCGAAACGAGGATGACCAAGAGTTAGTAAGATAAGCAAAAAGATCACCAGTACAGCGGCCCTAAGTAACCAAATGGCAATCCAAAAGTAGATTATGAGAAGTTTAATGTATAAAAACATTTGAATTAAAAATAGTTAAACATTTGTTTAGAGATGCAAGAAATGGGAGCAATTGGACGATAGTTGAAGGGTTGAGAGCGGTTACCCTTCCTTGGGACAAGTTGAATGAGAGCAAACTTCCAGCAAGAAGGAAAGACAGAGATGAAATAGTTTGCTAAGGCAAAGTTCTTACCTTCTGGACAACAAAGAGCTCGTAGACAGCACAGATAGCTATGACGGTGATGCCCTGTTCTTTACACAGCATAGCACTGGTGGCTAGCAGCATAGCCAGTAGTAGGAGGCGCCAGTCTGTAGCTACTCTTGGGCCAGGACCACCCCCACCACCACCACCACCACCACCACCAGCTGTTGTTGTTGTCCCCCCTGGTCCTCGTGTTGGGCCCCTCACCACCTGTTGCCTGCCTGTGGCCCCAGCGTAGGACACCAGGGCCCCCAGGAAGAACAGGGAGGACAGGGTTTCGGCCCGACCCACCACACCCGTTACCTGAAAGGATAAGAGGAGGGATATTAGAGTTTGGAATAGATGGGAAAAATAATTAATTGTAGTTTAGACATACATACTAAAATAACGAGAAAGACAACTCACAACTCGTCCAACATTCACCACCACCATGCATTATTCCTCTCTGCCCACCACACCTCAAAGCCACAAGGAAACAACCACCATAAAAATCATACATCCAGACGTCCTTCTACCTCTCAACCACACCACCACTATGATGAAGAAACCGAGAAGGACTACCCCTAATACCCCACCACACCTCCAAGCCACAAGGAAACAACCACCATAAACATCATATGTCCAGGCGCCTTTCTACCGCACAGCCACACGATCACCATGACCGTGAGAAAAGGTATGACCACTGCAAGGAATTTGAAAATCATTACTCAGTTGGAAAACCGTTTTTACTATCACTGGATGTAAGACAGTTGGAAGATTTGGGCCACCCTGCTTTGTTCTTGACAGTATTGACCTAGGTGCACTGGTATCCTATTGAGCTACTTCAAGAGAGTGTTTTTGGTGTTGTGGGTATCAACAAGGAAGCTTTATTAGACACTTTACTGGTTGTAACTAATATCCTTCCCTACCCCAACTGAGGCGCTATTGCTATTGTGGATAAAGAATACTGCCATGGTAAGCGCTTTATCCGGGAGAGACCAAACTAGGGCTCTGTGAGAGACCGTCTACCCATAACGGCACTCAGCAGGCAGTCCTTCCAAGATAGCAAAATCTTGAAGAAGGCCACAATATATCCATCACCCCCAGTTCTGAAAGACTCTTATAACGGTCAGAGTAGTTAAGATCTGTTGCATTACAAACAACTGTCTTACGATTGCTCGATAACGTGTGTTGATGCACTGGCATATTTACACAAGATATTTAAGACCCAACACCAAGACTCTGGAAGTTCTGCATCAAAACTCTTATAATGACCAGAGTAGTCAGTGAGCTCTCTCCTGCGTTAACTTGACTCTATTTTACCTATGTACTGGCATATGGTAGGTAGTATTCAAGGTCCAACTTCAAGAGTTCGAGTACAACTGTTGTCAACTAGCCACGTCAGGATCACCACCACGGCCAATGCATCTACCGAAGACTTAAGTATCTACTCTAGAAATATAAAGTGAAATTATTATACTGTTATCAATCCACAGGAGAAACAACTGTGAGAAGTGATCTATACTAAGTGTATTTAGGAAGAAGAAGTATAAATGATCAACAGTGAAAAGTAATATTGATATGACTATATAATTATAAAGAAGTATTCTAGTGAAAGTGTATGCTACGATTCTATGCAATTTAATAACTAAAGAAAGTACTAGTGACGTCCAAATAAATCAGGGAAGTACTAATATTAATTCTGATAATAATAATAATACCAAGTGAATATCCAATATCATACGCATAATTATATACAGGAATAAACTAGAAATAAACCTCATTAGTTGCCACTTCAAGAATAGCTCTACGCATATTAAACCAACAAGTTCGCGTACATTATATTGATACATAAACCTAATAAGCACAAGTGTAAGTCCTCAATTGAAGGAAGAGCTATTCTTATATTATGTTAATAATAAATACAGGACAAGTGTAATACTTCGATTAGAAGACAGTCCATAATAATCACCTAGATTATACAGTAGAAGTAACAGTCTTACGAGTAAAATTTAGTGGAGCCTCGCTCGTGCGTCTTATGTTTTGTTCGTTACCATAATTCTAGTAACAAGTATGCAATATCCTTGTGCAAATAAACATGTTATGAATGTACGTATAATTATAACTATCCTCTATTTACTTTCTGTCCATGTGTTAATACGAATACGGCTTCTCCAGTTAAGCAGAACCTACCTATTTAAACCAATCAACCCCAGTAAAAACCTGGTATACCACATACAATAAGGGCAGAGAGTAAATAAAACAAATAGTTGGAATTATAAGGTAGATGTATGTATATATTCAAGCACATACCCCATAGCTGAGGGTGGCCGACTCGAGACAGAGCTCGAACAGAAGCAACAAAATAATATAAAACTATAAATTCACACACATCGAGGATCGCCCAAAGGCCTGGAGACCAAGGCCCATTTGGGGTCCCCAGCAAAAGACTCCCAGGTCCTCGACATAAAATGATAACATATTCTACATAGAATAATAGACGCGTACATATATTGTTGATACATGTAATGCATAGAGACATGAATTGATACATAGATAAATAGACACAGATAGAGAGAGAGAGAGAGAGAGAGAGAGAGAGAGAGAGAGAGAGAGAGAGAGAGAGAGAGAGAGAGAGAGAGAGAGAGAGAGAGAGAGAGAGAGAGAGAGAGAGAGAGAGAGAGAGAGAGAGAGAGACAGGTAGCAGGTAAGTCAGGTCATCCACTTAGCCACTCACACAAGGTACCAAACACAGGGGGACAATACGCTCCACCTACCCCCTCTCTCTCTCTCTCTCTCTCTCTCTCTCTCTCTCTCTCTCTCTCTCTCTCTCTCTCTCTCTCTCTCTCTCTCCCTTTCTCTCGGTGTATGTAGGAGAAAGAAAGAACTAGTATATCTCAGCATCACTTTACTTTTCATTCCTTCTCAAAACCAATGTGTTAACCTACTGAATATACCCCTAAAACAATAATAATAAATAAGTAAATATAATAATAACAAAAACTTATCCCATACAAGAGACTCCCAGTATACATTAAAACACAACTCGACATCTACATCCATTCCGATAAACACTATAATTATACAGTATATAAATATTTTGATTTTCTATGTGAGTGAGGGAGACAAAAGGCAGAACTGCCTGTAGCAAGTGCCCCCCCTTGAGTTAAAAGAGTGACAGGGCCAAAATCAAGGGACGTTCGTGCCAAAATGCCTGGACACACGAAGTTTGAAGCAATTTAAGTCATATGAAGAGGGAAAGACTGATTCTGGGGGAGAGTTCCAGAGCTCAGCAATTGAATCGAAGAAAGTCTGAGAATAGCGTTTCACTCTTGGGTTGGAGAGTTGCACAGAGTAGGGGTGGGATTGTGTTGCAAGACGGGTACCACTTGCCCTACGTAGAGGAGGTGGTATACACTGGGAAAGCTCTCAGGAACATTGATTATTATAGTAGCGATAGAATAGTGAGAGAGATGCAACATTGCAGCGAAGAGAGAGAGTTGGTGAGTGGGTGGGAGTTAATGATACGAAAGGCTTTCCTTTCTACTTTGTCTAGGAGTGCGGTGTGAGAGGATCCTCCCCACACATGTGAACAATACTCAATACAAGGACGCACTGTGCCCCTGTACAGAGCAAGAGGCTGTACAAAAGAGTACAAACGAAATCAAGCAACAACAGGTCTAGCGACCCCTCACGGCTGCTTGTTCTCCAAATCACTGAGGACCAAGTGTCCAAACAGTGGCTTAGAGTGGGTAAGAGAACATTGGAAAGGGAACTACTGCGCTGGAACTAATGTCCGTGGCAGGATTAGAAAGTTAGTAGAGGACAGATGGGTTAGTAACATAACACAGGTATAAGTAATCTTTTGTATATCTGGGAAAAAGAGAGCAACGTCTTAGTAATATACTGTATATAAGCAATAATCCTTGATTAATTTGATGGGGAAATAAAATAAAGTTATTCATTTACAAACGCAGTCAGTTGCGGGTTTGATGCAAGATTTTGTCTAGGCGAAGTTTAAAAGAATCAACGGTGCTGCAGTCTATAACATCTCGGGGAAGCCCATTCCACAAGTTGGCAACTCGATTGAAGAAGAAACTCTTAGATTCGTGTGAGTTAAAAGATTTACCAATAATTTTGCAACCGCTTCCCCGCGTGTAATTAGATTGGTCGATAGTGAAGTACTTACTACAGCTCATATTGTCGATGCCTTTGATAATTTTGAATACTTGAATTAAGTCGCTTCTTAATCTGCGCTGGGTTAAAGGAAATAGATTTAATTTTCTAAGACGCTCTTCGTATGTTTTTTTTTTTAGGCTAGGTATCATTTTGGTAACTCCACGTTGAACTCGTTCTAGCTTGTCTATATCTTTTTGGTAATAAGGGCACCAGGATTGAACGCAGTATTCGAGAAGAGGGCGGACTAAGGAATTGTAAAGAGTTAGGATAACTTCCTTGGATTTATGCTCAAATGACCTGCCTATAAAGCCAATTATTTTGTTTGCCTTCTTAACAACTTTTGAACATTGCTATCGCGGTTTTAGGTTGCTCGATATTGTTACTCCCACATCGGTTTCTCTGTCTATAATCTTAAGCTGAGTGCCATTCATCGAATAGTTTGCTTTCTCATTTCGGTATCCGATATGTAGTACTTAACATTTATCCACATTGAAACTCATTTGCCAAATTTGGGCCCAACATGACAACTTATCTAGATTGTTTTGCATATCATCAACTTGTTCTTTTGAGAGTACGCTATTTGCAATTTTCGTATCGTCAGCAAACTTTGAGACCCTCATCTATGTCGTTGATGTAAATTAGAAAGAGAATTGGTCCTAGTACCGATCCCTGGGTTACCCCGCTACTTACATTGGTCCATTTAGATGCCTTGCTGTTTATGACTACTCTTTGCTTTCTGTCGCTGAGCCAATTTTCTATCCATTTCAACACACCGTCTTGTATTCGATGCGCTTTTAGTTTTAGCAGTAAACGTTTGTGGGGAACTTTATCAAAGGCCTTTTGAAAATCAAGGTATAAAATGTCTACAGCTTTACTCTCATCATAGAGGTTGAGGATATTGTGGAAGAAGTCTAAGAGGTTTGTTAAGCAGGAACGTTTTTTACGAAAGCCGTGTTGAGTATCTTTAAGTATGTTATTTTCCTCTAAGTGATTTGCGAGTCTGTCTCTTATGAGTGTCCTCTAAGTGATTTACGAGTCTGTCTCTTATGAGTGTTTCTAGCATTTTACATACAACTGAGGTTTAGCTAATTGGACGATAGTTACTGGGTAGGGATTTGCTGCCTTTTCTTAATATCGGTGTTACGTTGGCTAGCTTCCACTGATCCGGCATAGTTCCAGACTGCAAGGATTTATTGAATAGCAACGTCAGTGGTTTAGAGAGCTCATCCTTAGCTTCCTTTAGACCTCTAGGTGAGATTGTATCAGGTCCAGGCGTTTTATTTACCTTGAGTTTATCTAAACATTTCAATACTTCTCTCTCTGTAATAGTGATATTGCTTAGAACATCAGTGTAGGGATATCACTGAGGTCTTCTGCTGTAAAAACTGATGCAAATAAGGTATTGAGGGCATTACGCATTTGTACTTCGTCTTTGGAGTATTCTCCATTTTCATCGACTAACGGTCCAACAGTTGAAGTAACTACTTTTTTATTTCTGATATAACTATAGAATTCTTTCGGATTTGTTTTACTTTGATTCGCAACATGTTACTCCAGGGTGTATATACTCTGCTTAATTAATTTTTTGCTTTGTGTCGTGGTTCTACAAATTTCACCTATTCTTCGTTATTTTGTGGGGATTTTAATCTATCATTAGCAATCTTTTTAGCAAGCAAACAGTTTGAAACCTCTTTATTCCACCACTTGGGCTTATCATTATGGCCTGTACGCCGTATTTTCGATGGTATGCAGTCCTGCATTGCTTCTAGGTAAGTGGCTGTAAATAACTCCCAAGATGTATTTATGTCGTTATTGTTATTTAGAAAGCTCCAGTCAGTTTCTTGATCTCTTTAAAAGTGGGCATGTTTGTTGACATGACCATGCTGCTGGGTAGGTATATTTACCAAAAACGAGCTTCATTCCATGCTCTTTGTCATGCATAAACAAGGACCACAGCGTAATACATTTTTTTATCCGTGAAAGGGCGATAATAGAGCTTTCCAATGACACCTGAATCATCCTTGTACGACCAAGGGTTCTCTTGCAGCGATCGCGTAACCAAAGGTGAAAATACCATAAAATAAGGTAATTTTCTAGGTTTTTTCCTTGTCTTGCGTGGTCCGGCGATGGTGGGGAGGCATAGTACGTGTCAGAGACGGCCGAGCGGCTGAAGTCTACCTATCGTCCTCCCAACGCGTGGACTCTCTCTCAGAGCTCATAACATCCTCAAAATGGCACCCATCATATGATGGGCACCGGAGGGGTGGCCAATATTCTCTTGCCAGTCATATGATGTTCACCGTCGGTTAGCTCTAAGTTTACGGAAGTTTGCTTTCTTGAAATTAGGGACTTTCTCGATGCTGCTATTTGGTTCGTTACTAGTAAACTTTAAACTGAAAGTTATAGTACGATGGTCGCTGTTACTGAATTTATCACCAACATTCAAATTCTCTATTAATTCTTCTTTTGTTGCAAGTACAAGGTCAAGAATGTTATTACCATGGGTTGGCAATCAAACAAATTGATAGAGCAAACTCTCTTGCAAGTTCGCATACAAGTCGTGTCCGGAGTGTGAAGTAAAGAGTATTGCCGCACTTGGTCACATGTGAATTATAGTCACCAAAAATTACGGTATCCTGCGAGTTAGTTACATCTTCAATTTGTTCATAAATTTGTTGGTCAGTTTGCACTGATTGAGCTGGAGGTCTGTATATTATTGCAAGTATTATTTTTGTACCTATATTATACTTTATTAGCACAAAGGGTGTGTCGACGTTCACAATTTGAGGTTTTGACAAAAGGGTTGGGTTAAGACTTTCTTTGATATAAAGTAAAACGCCACCTCCATTTTTATTTATTCGTCTTTTCTCAAGCATTACATAACCAGGAAGTGAATACTCTACTAAAAATTCTCTGTCTTCTGTATTGAGCCAAGATTCTGTTATACCAAATATGTCATAATTTTCTGTAAACACTAGTTCCTCTAAATCTGAAAATGTATAGCGTATGCTACGAGCGTTAGCGTAAAAAACCTTCAAAGTTGGGGTTTTAGAACTCCCGGAACGCTCTTTAATATTTGTTTTAGTTCTGGTTGGATTTACATTTACGTTCATGGCTGTCCTCGATCCTTGCTGTCCTCGGTCCTCATCCCTGGGGGTCCTCGGTTGATGCTGTTTCTTTTCCAAAAATAATTTACTGCGTCGTTTAGCAAGCGACCAAACCTTACTATTCCCACCTGGTTCAGATGTACTTCGTCCTTCGAAAACAGATGATCTTCGTGGTAGAAGGCATCCCAGGTATTGACGAATCCGATGTCCTCCTCCTTGCACAGGTTAGCAAGCCGTTAGCAAGCCGCAGGGGTAAAGAACCCCTTGAGGCGGTTGAGCACACCCAGCTTCTGGGAGGCTGCCTTAGCAAGACTGGTAATATGGTCCTTCCAAGTGAGAGCAGAAGAAAAAGAGACACCAAGAATATTGAGAGAAGATGAAGGATTGATTTTTGTATTGTTGACGTGTAAGGGATAGTCCTCTGGAAGTTCTGAACGAGTAGTAAGATGAAGAAATTGGGTTTTGTAAGTATATATATATATATATATATATATATATATATATATATATATATATATATATATATATATATACCTCCCCCTTCAAGACCTCCAACAACCAGTCCATACTAGATTCCCACCTTCCTCCAAATAACCACATATACCCCTTCAAGACCCTCACCAACCAGCCCCCAAATAACCACACCTCCCCCCCATCCTTCAAGACCCCCACCACCTCCATCACAACACCCAAATAACCACTCCCTCCCCCTTCAAGATCCCCACTAAAGAGGCCAGAGGAACAGAACAGAAGACAGACACACACACATACACAGAGCCTCCTAAATTGAAACTCATCCCCTTTACGCAGCTAAGCAAATAGAGACGAGAGGGTCAACGCACCCCCTCCCCCCCCCCCCCCCCCGGCAAAGAGACGGATTTACCTTACATGGAGGGGCTGACTTCTCTCTCTCTCTCTCATATATATATATATATATATATATATATCTATATATATATATATATATATATATATATATATATATATATATATAAATATATATATATATATATATATTTATATACTGTATATATACAGTATATGCTGTATATAATTATAGTATATATTGTTTATGGAGCATCCCCTATAAACCTCCCTATCATGAGGGTTCGTTGCTGTGGCTTTTTTTCAAAGATATTAAGGAATCACTCACAATATAATATTGTATTTTTTTCAAATAAGAAGGCAATATATCATTGAAACACTGTTCGACTATGTATATAATTTACTGTAAATACACACATACGTACCCTTTATCTCGTAATATTGATGGCTGATAGCTTCGGGCTTTGGATCAGAGAGCATTCTGTTATTCCTATATATGGAGGACGTACAGGTACTCTTTTGTTCTCTCTCTCTCTCTCTCTCTCTCTCTCTCTCTGACGATATGCAACACAATCTAGATAAATTGTCATGTTGGGCCCAAATTTGGCAAATGAGTTTCAATGCGGATAAATGTAAAGTACTACATGTCGGATACCTAAATGAGAAAGCAAACTATTCGATGAATGGCACTCAGCTTAAGAATGTAAACAGAGAAACTGATCTGGGAGTAACAATATCGAGTAACCTAAAACCGAGTCAACAATGTTCAGAAGTTGTTAAGAAGGCAAACAAAATAATTGGCTTTATAGGCAGGTCATTTGAGCATAAATCCAAAGAAGTTATCCTAACCCTTTACAATTCCTTAGTCCGCCCTCTTCTGGAATACTGCGTTCAATCCTGGTGCCCTTATTACCAAAAAGATATAAACAAGCTAGAACGAGTTCAACGTAGAGTTACCAAAATGATACCTAGCCTAAAGAACAAACCATACGAAGAGCGTCTTAGAGAATTAAATCTATTTCCTTTAACCCAGCGCAGATTAAGAGGCGACTTAATTCAAGTGTTCAAAATCATCAAAGGCATCGACAATATGAACTGTAGTAAGTACTTCACTATCGACCAATCTAATTACACGCGGGGAAACGGTTGCAAAATTATTGGTAAATCTTTTAACTCGCACGAATCTAAGAATTTCTTCTTCAATCGAGTTGTCAACTTGTGGAATGGGCTTCCCCGAGACGTTATAGACTGCAGCACCGTTGATTCATTTAAATTCCGCCTAGACAAATATCTCGCATCAAACCCGCGACTGACTGCGTTTGTAAATGAATAACTTTATCCTCCCCTCAGTTACTAACCCATATGTCCCCTACTAACTTCCTAGTCCTGCCACGTTAGTGGCAGGGCAGTAGTTCCCTTTCCAATGTTCCCTTACCCACTCTAAACCACTGTTTGGACACTTGATCCTCAGTGTTTTGGAGGACAAGCAACCTAGAAGGGTCACTAGACCTGTTGTTGCTTGATTTCCTTTGTACTCCTTTGTACACTCTCTCTCTCTCTCTCTCTCTCTCTCTCTCTCTCTCTCTCTCTCTCTCTCTCTCTGTTTATCTTTAATGCCTACCCCGGATATTTGCACACCATCTAACCCTTTGAAGATTGTGACGTGTTTTGACAGTTTATTCTGGCTTCCATCAAACGATTTTATACAGCTTAGGAAGGACCTGTGGGAATTATACGGGTAAGGACTATCCCAATTAACCCTCTGACTTCCATGTACCCTTTCTAATCTGAATACAATCATCTAATATTAGCCAGAGCACCGAAACGAAACGAGTAATCGGATTTTGATAGGGTTAATTTCCCAAGCTTTTCTATCCCTAACTTTACCCCCCCCCCTTCTTCTCTTCTCTCCCTCCCCCTCCCTCCTTCCTTCTCTTCTACTCTCACACACACTATCTCTCCCCTTCTTATCTGCTCTCCATTCCCCCACCCCCTTCCCTGCTTCCTTCTCTTCTACTCTCACACACACTATCTCTCTCTCTCGCTCGCTCTCTCTCTCTGCTCAACTTCTCTTCTTCTACTCCCCATCATCCCTCTTCAATATTCATTTTTTTTCTACCACCTCCCCCATTCCTCGTCCTCCTTCTCCCTCTCCCCCTCCTTCTTCTCTCCTCTTCTTCCTTCCTCCTTCTCGCTCTCAAATGTATTTGATCCGAGCAGGCACTCCCAAACAGGTTTAAATTCTTTACAGTTCAAAGTAAAAGATCCAGAGGGTGGGGGGAGGTGGGGGTAGGGAGGGCTCAATGACAATACTAAGAAACTCCTTGTGTCAGAAAGAGGAGGAGGAGGATGGGAAATGGAGCTACTGAGGAGGAGGAGAAGGAGGAATAAGAGAGGAGGAAGTGGAAGAAAAATATAGGGGGAGGAAGGAGAAGGAGGAAGAAGAATATTCAGGCTAAACATCCCAGGTAAACTTACAAACTGCTATGCCCTATTTAATATAAGCAGGCCAAATAGCCCATGTAAACTTAATGTACCCTGTTCCAAAGAGGTAGGCCAACAATCTGTGCCTCTAAAAAGGCTATAACAAATGGCTGTATACATTTCCACACCAAGATACAGAGAGAGAGATAATTAAGGTTGAGTGATTGCTAGCTTGTAACTTAGAAACAAATCGGCTTTAGGCTGGGGCAGTAGTCTATCGAAAAATGTACTAAGTAAGCTTGAAGGGGATATGGATGGACATATTTTTAAGGTTGAAGGAAGCTTGGAAGGCGTTTCTGTTAGCCTGGGGGACAAACTAAAATACATTGCACGCAAATGGTAAAAACAAGCAAAATCCTCGACAATAAATAAGGGACCCCACCTTCCTTTGTTTATCTTTCTCTCCCTCCCTCTTCGGCTTGTATCTATTCGACCCCATTCAGCCTACTGTTTTAAGACGTTTACCCCCATCCAAGTGTCAATATTTTCCTGACTCGCTACCGCTCGCCAGCATATGTATATTTTTGTTATCACAGCAAGCTAAATTTGTACTTTTTTTTCGATAGAAAGCTTTCTCCTGCGAAGACGGATTTCTCCATACAATGCTGGCTCGCTACCGCTCGCCAGGAAGAAATCGACAGTTGGATGAATGGGGCCGAATGGATACAAGCCATGGAAAGAGAGAAAAGGAGAGAGAGATAACAAAAAAGCCTGTGACCCCCCTTAAACAAAGTATTATCTTGGTGGCAAGCTCAAAAGATCCCTATTATCACAAACCTTCTTAACTAATGCGAATAATGATGGCCGAATGGATACAAGCGCAGATAAAATTAGTTAAACGATATTAAGACACTTCACCCATTAATTTGACGATAATTAGATGCTTCACCCCATTCAGGGTATCAATTTTTTCGGTGCAAGCAAAAGCAAGCCCGATACTTAGAAAAACTATCAAAACTTTACAATTTTAGAATAAAGGGTATCTGGGTGGGTATTTGTTTTAACTTGATGGAGGCCTGGGTGAGCATTATATATACTGTATATATATATATATATCTGTTACCAAGATCGCCACGTGGAAGTGGCACCGATTAGCGTGTCGCCCATCGGTAATTTGTTTAGGGTTTATTCCCCTAGATGGGTTGCCCGCCAAGGCTATAGAGTCCCATCCATATATAATTATATATATATATATACGGTACATATACAGTATATATACAGTATATATATATATATATATATATATATATATATATATATATATACCTATATATATATATATATATATATATATATATATATTATATATATATATATATATTTACGGTATATATACAGTATAGCCTATATGTATTTATTTTTAAGTTGTATTTGTTTTTTCTAAGTCTGGGAAGGCGCCTAGGGGACAAACTAAAATACACAGCAAGCAAAATCTTCAACAATAATTACACACAATACAAGCGCAGATATAATGTACACTACCTTAATGTACACTACCTTAATGTACACTACCTTAATGTACACTACCTTAATGTACACTACCTTAATGTACACTACCTTAATGTACACTACCTTAATGTACACTACCTTAATGTACACTACCTTAATGTACACTACCTTAATGTACACTACCTTAATGTACACTACCTTAATGTACACTACCTTAATGTTTCCAGACGCCCCCCTAGTAATGCTATCCTTCCCCTTCCCCTCCTTGCCGGGTGAGGCCTAAAATGTTCTGCCTTTTAGTGTGATGATGCTTTTTTAATTATGCTCCGGCTAACATTAGATGTTCTGATTCGGCTTATAAAGGAAAGCGAGCAGCAACAGACAAACCTTTCCTAACAAGACTACTCGTTGATAAGAAAAACAAAAATATCACATATATTGGCATGTGCACATGTGTGCCACATGTGTTTGTTAATTTCATTAATCGAGTTTAGGAGTAAAGTTGGTTAGTGGAGAGAATATAATAATACATATATTGGCATGTGCAGGCAACCTCATCGCATGTCACTTCTGTCAAGTTCTGTGACGCAGTTATACCCTGTTCTAAATGGGTAGGCCAGAAATCATGAACCCTAACCTCTGTAACTAAACACGGGCTAGAGTCAATGGAATGCAAATTTATACACCCATTCCCTGGCTGATTCTTCCCAAATGGCAGTTATCTTAGATCGATTACTCTAGTCATTTGTGCGTTATAGAGGTTAATGTTCAAGAGTTTTGGATACAACCCAGGGAGAGAGGGAGAGAGAATAGAAGAACATAAAACGAGGTGGGCCCCCTTAAAACGCACAGATATACCTGATCTCCCTATTCTTACCCATGTCCCCTTGCACAATTATTAATTCAGGCGTGCTCCTCCCCTCCGTCCCACCAAAGCCGGTATTGTATGGGGGAATTGGCCTGTTTCCAGGTCCAGGAGTTTGGTTCAATAGGAGTAAGCAGTACATTGAATGGAGGATGGGCGTATGTATTTGTTCATTATGTGTCTTTTTATAATTGTATTAGTTTCCTCCCTAGACCTCCATCAAGCTTAAACAACATCCATTAGATCCCCCTTCTAGATTAATTTGTACATTTTTCGGTAGAAAAATGTCCCGGTTCTTCCAAAATTACAAGCTCACTATCGTTCGCCAGGAAAAAAATGGACACCTAAATAGCACGAAATGTCTAAATAGTGACAAAGAAATGGGGCGAAATGTCATAAAATCGAAAAACTAATAAACCGAACGTCATAATAACTGAAAACTAATGGGTCTAAACACGAGGAAGAAGGGTGACCAGGATAAAGGCCCATCTCCCCTTAACCCTTTGAGTACCAGCGACGTGTACTATATTTTATTCTAGCTGTATTCAGAAGATATTATGCAGTATTGGAAGGATCTGTGGTAGTTAAAAAAGTTGGTTGAGATAGTTTGAAACCTTACTAATTGCTGGAGACCATTTTAAGCTGAGGAAAATCGTCTAATAGTTGCCAGAATATGATAAAAAGGACGTCACCGGTATTGAATGGGTTAATAACTACCAGAGCTCAGGGTGTATTTCAAGTATTAAGTAAATAAGTTATAAGTAAATAAATAAGTAATCCAAGACAATATTACTTCAAGACAACAAATACCTCAACATATTTATTCGTTCACCATTTCTCACCCCACAGCATTTTTGCATCACACTTAATAATTTCCAGCTTTCAAGGTATATTTCTGGAAATAAATATAGAAGTAATATGTATGTATGTATGTATATATATACGCAGGCATATACCCCTAAGTTGGGGGTGGCCGACACGAGACAGAGCCCAAACAGAAACAACATTTAAGGTGTCTATTCTCAGGGTCCGGAACCACTTTCGCGTTCCCTCGCCCCTTTCTCTGTCTCGTCGAGTAATGTGTAAGCTAAGTAAATCGCTAGTGAAAAATTACACCAAAGAAATTTGGAAAATACATACTGTACACATACACTTTATAACCCTGAGTGATCGATAAGAAAATAGTTTCAGTCTGATGCCCTAATTCACAGGGTAAAAATAAGTTACGTAGAGATGGCGATAACGAACCACCACTCCACCCTCAACTCCCACCTTTATTTATCAGTGCAGTATATCTCTCCTTACACCAATTTTACGCCTCACTTAATAACTTTCCAGAGTTCCAGGTGTATTTCAAGAACTAAGTAAATTAGTAAAACTATATAATAAAAGTAATATAAGTACCGTCAATATCACCTGAAGGTAACAATTCCCACAAAGTATTTATCTGCGCATCATATCCCCCCCCCCCCATACCATTTGTACTCCACGCCTATTAATTTCCCAGAGCTACCGGTGTACTTCTCTATTCCTGGAAAAGGCGGACGTGGGAGGCGCAGTCGGGGAAATTAATTGACGGCTATTTCTGACGCTTTGAACCTTTAAGGGAGATCTGACACTGGTGGGAGAGGGGCCTTGAAGATTTAAAGGGAAGGATATACGGGAAATTATAAGACAATATGTACAAGGATGAAGAGACTATATATATCTATCTATGTACAGTATATAATTATATATATATATATATATATTTGAGATAGACAACGATATGAACATAGAATGAAACTTTGACGATGAAAATGAATTATTCATTGAGGTCATTTCAGGAGACAATTGAATCTGAATCAGAATGGTCAGAGAATTTCCAAATTCCTTATATTATGTCTAATTGACTGATAATACAATTATGCTGTAACAATAACAATTATGATGACTATAATGTATATATGAATGGCGATAATCAAAATAATGAACTTGATGGTCTCAAATGGAAAACCAATGCGTAGCGACAGGATATATAGCAAGCCGAGTCCTATCATTCGAATAGAAGACTAGAGAGAGAGAGAGAGAGAGAGAGAGAGAGAGAGAGAGAGAGAGAGAGAGAGAGAGAGAGAGAGAGAGAGAGAGAGAGAGAATAAAGAATTAATGAAGAGAAACAGCATCAACTAGAGACAAAAGGACAAGTAAAGAGGGGAGAGAAGGAAATGATAAATACACAGGGGAACGAATAACAGGCGACAATAGAATAACAAAAGCAAAGACAGAGAGAAACAATAGCTTAAAATTAATACAAGTAGTGTATACAAATAAGTAGTAGTAGTAGTAGTAGTAGTAGTAGTAGTAGTAGTAGTAGAGAACGTCCCCTTTCAAAGGGAAACAGTGAGCAATTTGTGGAATGCATTGATATATATATATATAAAGTAAAAGGTGCACTGTATCAAGGAATTGTTATGCCAACAGTGATGTATGGGGCTGAGACATGGGCTCTGAAGAAAAAGGAGAAAAGAGGGCTGGATGTGATGGAGATGAGCTGCTTGAGGAATATGTGTGGAGTTACTCGTAGAGACAGATTGAGGAATGAAGAGATACGTAGGAGAGTGGGGCAGCAGGAACATTTGTCAGCCAGAGTGGACAGAAGGGTGCTGAGCTGGTATGGTCATGTTGAACGAATGGGAGATGAAAGGCTTACAAAGAGAATATGTGAGTAAGGTACAAGGGGAGATAGAAGGGCAGGAAGACCCCCATTGAGATGGAGAGACTGTGTAAGAAAGGCTTTGGATGATAGAGGAATGACTATAGATCAGGCAGGGGAAGTGGTGGTGGACAGGAGTGAATGGAGAATGCTTGTGAATAGTTGAGTGAACACGTGGTCATTTGGAGTAAGGGGTCGGGCGCAAGTTGGACTAGATAATAGTCCATCAGGCGCCTGGCCCGGGGAGACGATTTATATGAAGGGTGCGCCTGGAAGTGTGGTGGGAGGGCTTGTGGCTTTGGCTCCGCTGCATGTCTGCCTGCCGAGATCGGAACCTCTCCGGGTGGTCGGGGGCCGGGGGAGTGCTGGAGCGACCTTGGTAACCCTGGTCTCTGGGTCTTCTCTTGGGTGACCTAGATGTGTGTGAGATGGGCTTTTTATCTGTGTTTATTTGTTGTTTTATGTTGTTTTTGTGTTTTCCCTGTTCTTGCTCTGTCTTGAGTCGGCTACCCCCAAAATAGGGATTGGGCCTGAGCATATAGATAGATAGATAGAATATATATATATATATATATATATATATATATATATATACTGTATATATATATATATATATATATATATATATATATATATATATATATATATATATATATATATATATATATATATATATATATATATATATTTTTGCTATTCCTCCCTCTCCGCCCTCCTCTCTCTTACTTATGCCTAATATCCTAATCTCTTCTAAAGATGTACTTTCTACCCTCTCTGGGCTTAACACTAATAAGGCGTACGGTCCGGACGGTGTTCCTCCTGTTGTTCTCAAAAACTGTGTTTCCGTGCTGACTCCCTGCCTAGGCAAACTCTTTCGTCTCTGTCTATCCTCTAACGTCTTCCCTTCATGCTGGATGTTTGCTCACATTCAACCTGTCCCAAAGAAGGGTGACCGCTCTCAACCCTCCAACTATCGTCCAATTGCTCTTATCTCTTGTCTTTCTAAAGTTTTTGAAACTATTCTTGCTTCCAAATTTCTTAAGCATTTCTCTTCTCATAATCTGCTCTCAGATCGCCAGTATGGCTTCCTTAAGGGTCGCTCTACTGGTGATCTTCTTTCATATCTTACTAACTCTTGGTCATCCTCCTTTCGGGACTTCGGTGAGACTTTTTCTATTGCACTAGACATATCGAAAGCCTTCGATAGAGTCTGGCATAAATCTTTAATTTCTAAACTACCCTCCTTCGGTTTCTATTCCTCCATCTGTGCCTTTGCCTCTAATTTCCTTTCCGGCCGTTCCATAGCCGCGGTTGTGGACGGCCATTGTTCACCTCCTCACCCTATAAACTCCGGTGTTCCTCAGGGCTCTGTCCTATCTCCTATTCTCTTTCTAATTTTTATAAATGATCTCATTAACTGTACCTTAATTCCCATCCATTCATACGCAGACGACTCAACCTTACACTACTCCATTAGTTTTTCAGAATGCCCCAGCCAGCAATCCCTCAACGACAAACGTAATGAAGCCATAGAACTCTTAAATTCTGATCTAAATACTATTTCCAATTGGGGCAGAGAAAACCTTGTTAACTTTAATGCTTCCAAAACCCAATTTCTCTATCTATCTACCCGTCAGGATCTCCCAGCGGACTATCCCTTATTCTTCAACAATACAAAAATCAACCCTTCATCTTCTCTCAATATTCTTGGTGTCTCTTTTTCTTCTGTTCTCATTTGGAAGGACCATATTACCAGTCTTGCTAAGGCAGCCTCCCAGAAGCTGGGTGTGCTCAACCGCCTTAGGGGGTTCTTTTCCCCTGCACAGCTTCTTGCTCTGTACAGGGGCATAGTGCGTCCTTGTATTGAGTATTGTTCACATGTGTGGGGAGGTTCCTCTCACACCGCTCTCCTAGACAAAGTTGAAAGGAAGGCCTTTCGTATCATTAACTCCCGTCCACTCACCAACTCTCTGCAATCTCTCTCTCTCCGCCGCAATGTTGCATCTCTCTCGCTATTCTATCGCTACTATAATAATCAGTGTTCCTCAGAGCTATCCCAGTGCATACCACCTCCTTTACGTAGGGCACGTGGTACCCGTCTTGCAACACAATCCCACCCCTACTCTGTGCAACTCTCCAACCCAAGAGTGAAACGGTACTCTCAAACTTTCTTCTACTCAACAGCTGAGCTCTGGAACTCTCTTCCAGAATCAGTCTTTCCCTCTTCCTATGACTTAAATTGCTTCAAACTCCGTGTGTCCAGGCATTTTGGCTCGAACGTCCCTTGATTTTGGCCCTGTCACTCTTTCAACTATGGGGGAGGCACTCGCTATAGGCAGTTATGCCTTTTGACTCCCTCAATCACATAGACAAAAAATATACATATATATATATACGGTATATATATATACTGTATATAAGCCTATGGGTGATCATCAGGCAGATTGACAAAACGATACATATATACAAACAGATAAATGAAGCAGATAGATGGCAAAACTGTAGAAAATATAAAAATATTCAGTCTAAAAAAATAGACAACAAATATGCACACACAAATATACAGATAAATATGATGACAATAATATACATATATGAAATCTAAAGATATAAGGAGAGCTACAAGGAAACAGACAAAACACAAATTGTAAAGCTAGAAAGATAGAACAAATATACAAAAGAAACAAAGATAAAACAAAAACACAGAGACATTAAGACAAATATAAGGATAATACGAGAGCTAGAATGAACCAGACAAGATAGTTAAATATCAAAATAGTAAACACAATACAGAGATAAGAAACAATAGAGACAAACACAACATATAACGATATTAGGAGAGCTGGAAACAGAAGGACAGACAAGAAAAGACAGTAAAGATAGAAACATAGTAAGAAAGATAGTAAACATATTCAGAGATAATAAAAACGGACACAAATAAAGCCAGGTCAATGGAGAAAACACTAGGGAGAACTCGAAAGAAACATACAGACAAGACAAAGATAGGAATGAAAGAAAGACAGTAATTACAGATAGTACAGATGGTACAACTAGAAAGATGGTCAAACTTATAACAGGCAGACAAGAACAAAATACTATAGATAGAAAACCTATACACAGACAATAAACAAAGAGGCATAAATAAAACATGAGACATGGAGAAAAATATAAGGAGAGCTGGAAAGGAAGAAGACAGACAAGAAAAAGATAGCAAATATAGAACGTTAGAAAAGATAGTTAGACAATAAACATATATACAGATAAGCAACAAAATAGACAAATAAAAGGAGAACTGGAAAGAGAGTCATGAAAATGATAGTCAAGACAGAAAGACAAAAAGAGCTAATAAGCATAGACAGAAACAAAACACATACATAAAACAGTAATTGAGAAAAATAAAAGGAGAGTTAGAAAGGAACAGACAGACAGACAGAGACACACAAAGACAAGCACCACAGCTTCCTCCCACTTCGAAGAATTAATTGTTTTTTGTCCTGACAAGTGAGGAGGAAGGAGGAGGAGGAGGAGGAGGGAGAGATAAGAGGAGGAGGGAGGAAGAGATGGTGGAGGAGGAGGAGAAGGGTAGAGGGGAAAAGAGGAGGCGGACGTGAGGGGAGGGACGGGGTGGAGGAAAGGGGAAGACAAGAACGAAAATCATAAACAAAGGTGAAAGGAAGACAACTAAATATACGGCATATACTGTATATATATATATATATATATATATATATATATATATATATATATATATATATATATATATACAGTATATACAGTATATATATAGTATATATTAATATATTGGAAAAGGATACTGAAGAGAACATGAGTAGAAAGAAAAGAATATCAATTGGAAATGTGAAATGCAAGTCTGCTTAAATATGTATCTTGTCATCTATCTATTATCTCTATTATATGTATCTTGTCATCTATCTATTATCTCTATTATTCCTTTACTTTGGACGAATTTATGAACCGACATTTGGTGAGCAGACAGGATATGCGACAGGGAATAAGCGTGGAAAGTTGCAGCCCATTTGCTCTATCCCATTTTGAGTTACAGAATTTATGGGTCACAATTTTGGGGCTACCTATTTGGAACAAGGTATAGCATACCTAGGTATGTATTTATATATGCATCTATCTATCTATATTTAAGTGTAATCTATAAATGTGAAATACATATATCTTCAATCTATCAGCTATCTCTATTCAGTAATATGTGTGTACCTACCCTCATCTAGTTCTCCACTATCTATCTAGGAATATATAATTATATATCTATCCACTTTATCTATCTGTCTATCTATCTATCTATCTATCTATCTATCTAAGAAAATGGATGACTACGAATATGTTGAGAATTCTCTTCTTGCCTATGTCTCGTCAGCACGTCATTCTAAAACTGGAGATGAAATAATAAATGCATGTACATTATTCTATGATGAAAATAACATAAAGAAGGCCAAGGAACTGCTGTATAAGAAAGCAAATGAGAAGATTGTGTGGAGACGATCAGAAAATAAACTAAGAGAAAACTTCATTGACATAGTTGAACTTCTGGAAAGATGTTAAAATGAAAATGTGAAAATTCCAAAGTTTGTTACAGCTAAATGTTACGGTTTTCCTCCTTCATATGGATTTGATCTTATTGGTGGTTATATTAGAGCATTGGTTGATAAAATAAATGATATGGCAGAAGAGGTAAAGTGCTTAAAGGATGCAAGAATTGACAATATTCCTAGTATAGATTATGGTTACATAATTAAAGGGGTACTCTTGGAAATTAAGGGATTACTGAAAGAGATAAAACAAAAAAATATGAAGAGTGATCTGAGAAGAGATAGTACAATCTTTGAAAACATGACAAATTGTTAATTGATAATAATTAGAATGATCATATTGAGCCCAATCAGGTACCTTCTTTTAGTGAGGAAGTGGAACAACTGTTGAAAACTGTTGGAGAACCATCGGCTCCTGCTCTAAGTCAACTAAGTAGTCATTCAGACAGTGATACCGCCACCATTACGGTTGCCCAGGTATAGTGATGTACTGTGTGGAGAGACTGGTCCTGTTACTGTAGCCACTGACGAGGTGCCTGGTTGTGATCAGTATCAGACACCAGATCAGCTAGTTGTGGCTCCTGCTGCTCAAGTGGTCAGACCAAAAGCAGGGTCAGCACATTTTAGGAACATGAGAAGTCCTCGCCTACAAAACAAACACTCTGAAGATATCAGAAGAGAGAAGAAACGAATGGTTGATGATGAAGGTTTTACGATGGTACAAAATAAACGGAAACAGAAACCTGGTAATTGAAAACATATGAGTGGTGGTGGCAACAGGAACCAGGCGAGAGTTAACCAAGGAAACCATAGTGTGAGTGAACAGAGGTGGAAACGACCACAAGGTGTTACAGGTACCAAGAATATTACCAATGCAAAATTTAGAGGTAAATGTACACCTAAAACAGCTGATATTTATATAGGTAATGTTGACTTAGAAACCCATAGTTGTGATATGGCTGACTATATTCAGAATGAACTGCATGTTAAAGTTTTTTAATTGCACTGAACTTGAATCTAAATTTGTGAGGGATTGGAAATAATTTAAGGTAACTATTGACATGAAAGAGAGAGAAGAGTTATTGCATCCAGAATGTTGGCCGAGTAGTGTTGAGATACCGAAATACTATAATTCTAAGTCTAAAGGACAATTGTTTGACCTGTAAATCTGTTGTTTTCTTAATCTTCTTATTAATGTAAAAGGGTCAGAATTGTGTTTTATAACTGTAATTATGTGAGAAACAACGCTGAAACTGTTAAAACATTAACTAATGAATATGATATCATATTACTACAGGAAATAATGTTATTGAAAGATGACCTACCTTTTCTTAAATCAATTAACGATAAATTTTATGGGATAGCTTGTGTGAAGGATAAGTCAAATGAAGGTATATTGGAAGGTCGACCGTCGAAAGGCGTTGCAATATTGTGGAAGAAAACCCTTAGTACTATTATCGAACGCATTTACTGTAATGATATGATACTGGGAATTATGAAAACCCTTAGTACTATTATCGAACCCATTTACTGTAATGATATGATACAGGGAATTATGAAAACCCTTAGTACTATTATGGAACCCATTTACTGGAATGATATGATACTGGGAATTATGAAAACCCTTAGTACTATTATCGAACCCATTTACTGTAATGATATGATACTGGGAATTATGAAAACCCTTAGTACTATTATCGAACCCATTTACTGTAATGATATGATACTGGGAATTATGAAAACCCTTAGTACTATTATCGAACCCATTTACTGGAATTATATGATACTGGGAATTATGAAAACCCTTAGTACTATTATCGAACCCACTTACTGTAATGATATGATACTGGGAATTATGAAACCCCTTAGTACTATTATCGAACCCATTTACTGTAATGATATGATACTGGGAATTATGAAAACCCTTAGTACTATTATCGAACCCATTTACTGTAATGATATGATACTGGGAATTATGAAAACCCTTAGTACTATTATCGAACCCATTTACTGTAATGATATGATACTGGGAATTATGAAAACCCTTAGTACTATTATCGAACCCATATACTGTAATGATATGATACTGGGAATTATGAAAACCCTTAGTACTATTATCGAACTCATTTACTGTAATGATATGATACTGGGAATTTCAATTTTAACTGAATCAATGCCAATCTTACTTTTGAATGTTTATCTTCCTTGTGACAAACAAAATGATGATTCCTTAGATGAATTTCGAAATGCTCTGGCAACTCTTGAAAACGTTCTATGTGAGCAACACATATGTAATATACTTATTGCTGAGGATTTTAATGCTAATACCGATAGAGGTCGATTTGGGAGAGATTTGTTGTATTTCTTAGCACATAGGAATTTATCTCTTGCTGATTCTACGTGTTTACCAAATGAATCCTTTACATATCTATGTCCAGCCAAAAATTCCACTAGCTGGATTGATCATATAGCTGCATCAGAAAATATCCTTAAAAACATTGATGACATTGTTATTCAATATGACCTTGCTCTGTTTGACCACTTCCCCTTAGCATTTGAGTTGTGTGTTGATGTGTCTACTGAAATTCATTTAACTCAGGAGACAAGTACACATGATTTTGTTGACTGGAAGTTATTTAGTAATCTGGATGTAGTTACTGAATATAAAAGAAACATTAACTCATTAATTGATAAATTGAATATGATAAATTGTGAATGCCTAGACTGTGGTACATATCGAGGTGCTGATAAAATCATATTGATGACTTAACCCATCTTTATAACAATGTAGTTTCCATACTTTTGAATGCTTCTTCTCAATATAATTATGAATCAAAGAATAATCAAAGGGTGGTACCTGGCTGGAATGATCATGTGAAGGGCTTATATAAACTAGCAAGAGGTAGATTTTTAAACTGGAAAATGATAGGATGTCCGACATCTGGTCCACAATTAGATGACATGAAGAAATCTAGGAAAGAGTTTAAGAATGCCTTGACAGTTGTCAAGAAAAATGAAAAGAGGATTAGAAATTATTCGCTTAGCAATAAGAAATATAAAGTATTCTGGAAAGAAGTTACAAAGGTAAAGAATACTAATGCCGGAACTTTCCTGAATGTAAAAATTGAAGGAGAATGTGATGCCAATAAGATTGTGGAGCTTTTTTCGAATAAATTTAAATGTATATTTGATGATAGCAATTGTCAGAATGCAAAAGACTTAAGTATGATAAATTATGTATGCCAGTTAGAAAAGGTGAAATATATGGTAGTATAACGCCATATGATTATGTCAAAGGCTATATCAGACCTCAACTGTGGAATAGGCCAATATTCATTCAAACCATCTGAAATATTGTCCTGAAGAAATGCCAATGTTAATATCAAAATTGTTTTCTTCTTTTATTGTTCATGGTTATTTACCATCAAAAATGACTTATGGAATCATCATGCCTTTAATCAAAGATAAATATAAGAATCAATCATCAATTGACAATCATTGACCAATAATGTTATCTTCAAGCTTTATGAAATTATTTGAATACTGTCTACAATAAAAAATAATGAAATTTGTAAACTTAAATGATAGGCAACATGGTTTCAGGGAGAAATATTCCACTTCCTCAGCCTGTATGGTATTGAAAGAAACAGTATGAAGGTACACTAGTAGTGGGTTAAATGTGTATTCCTGTTTCATTGATTATAGTAAAGCCTTTGATAAAATTAATAATTTTAAACTTTTAAATAAGCTTTTAGCAATGGATATTCCAATATTTATTGTATATATATTGTTTAATTTTTACCGACATCAGGCTGTAATGGTTAAATATGAAGGTACTTTTTCTAAGAAATGGGCAATAAGGAATGGAGTTAGACAAGGAGGTGTGCTATCACCATTATTGTTTGCTATATACATTGACTCTATCTTAAATGAACTGACTACATGTAAACAAGGGTGCAGTCTTGGACTGCAGTCTTGTAATATAATTGCCTATGCAGATGACCTTGCATTAATGGCTCCATCAGCTAAAAGTTTACAATATTTAGATAAAATACAAGTGTCAACAACATCATTAGATTTAAAATTAACGAGAGTAAGACAGTCTGTATGTTTTTAAATGCAATAACGATCGTACAGTAGGTCCTGAAATATATATGAATAGTAACATTTTAAACTCTGTTGCTGACCATAAATATCTTGGTTTTATTATTGATAGCAATCTGTATAATGATAAAGACATAGTTAGATGTAGACATTTATTTTAAAATGAATTTAATTGTATTTTAAGGAAGTTTGGCACAATTGATTTTAATGTTTTTATATATCTTCTTCAAAGTTACTGTTTGAATTTTTATGGGTCTGAACTATGGTTTTCCAACAGGAAGTGTTACATTGCTCTTAAACAATTTGCAGTTGGGTACCATAAAGCTATAAAGAAAATATTGAATGTGAAGTATTGGCAGAGCAACCATTATGCGTGTTATATGTGTGGCCTAATGACATTTAAGCACTATGTTAACAGGATAAAAATGAGATATGTCCATAGAACTCTCAGGAATCCATGTACCTTTGTGAGTAAACACATTATTTATTTCAAACAAAGATCATTTATTGTAAAAGACGCGGAGAACGCATTGATGGATGTATATGGATTTCGGAACGTTATTACAAATGATATTGATGCAATAAAGGCAAGAATATTTCACGTGCAGCATAATGAGCCCACATTGCGGTAAGGAAAGAACAATATATACAGGGTGTTTCATAAATACCTTTCATAAATTTCAGAATGAATAGACCTAGCAATAATAAATATACTTTACTATGTGACGGTTTTGGAAATTTCTCATATTTACCGGGATATTACACATTTTAGTTTATATAGGAAAGTCTAGGGGATGAAACGATCAGTAGATTACCATCACCTCAATTACTTTATTTTGTCACAAATGTTTGAACATCAATGTATTTTACAGTATTTACAATAGTTGCTCGAAGTTTCTCCCACCCTCGTTGATACAGGCATGGGCTCGGCGCATAAGAGACTGTTGCACTCTTTCAAATATCCCTGGTGTGTTTCTTACTTCTCTGCATGCCTCTTGAACTCGTTGCCACAGTTGCTGACGGGTGTTGATTTGTGTAGCATACATTATGACGAAATAAAGTAATTGAGGTGATGGTAATCTACTGATTGTGTTCATCCCCTAGACTTTCCTATTTTAACTAAAATGTGTAATATCCCGGTAAATATGAGAAATTTCCAAAACCGTCACATAGTAAAGTATATTTATTATTACTAGGTCTATTCATTCTGAAATTTATGAAAGGTATTTATGAAACACCCTGTAAATAGGCCTAAATGTTTGTTCTTATTTTATGAACATGTTATCGACACAATGTGTGTGAATGTATATTATACTGTATATGTGTATTTATCGACACAATGTGTGTGAATGTATATTATACTGTATATGTGTATTATACTGTATATTATACTGTATATGTGTATTTATTACTAATTTTTTTTTAACCATTATATAAAAAGCATACCTTGTAATCTGTTTATGAAATAAAAATATGACTGACTGACTGACTGACTATCCACCTATCTATCTATCTATCCACCTACCTATCTATCTATCTATAATTATATTTATCTACTTATTTATCTATCTACGTATCTATCTATCCATCTAGCCTATCTATCTGTGCATATATAAACCCACCTACCTATCAGTCAACCGATCTATCTACCGTATCTAACTATCTATCCTCATCACCTCCGTAAGTTATAATCCCCCTGAGAATGAGAATCTGGCAAGAGGTTGGCAAGTGAGGGAGAGAACTAGACAGCTGTTGTGTGTGTGTGTGTGTATGTGAGAGAGAGAGAGAGAGAGAGAGAGAGAGAGAGAAAAGAAAGGGGTGAAGACTTGAGTTTTATTTGTTGTGTGTGTGTGTGTATGAGTGAGTGACTGTGTGTGTGTGTGTGTGTGTGCGTGTGCGTATGTGTGAGAGTGAGTGAGTGTGAGAGAGTGTGTGTATATTCCCACCTTTATTCTCTGAGCAAAGTAAAAGTCCACGCTACTGGAAGCTTGAACGTCTGAACAACCGCGCAAAAACATAAAATAAAATAAAAATGAAATAAATATAAAACGGTGGACTAAAGATTAAGAGAGCTTTAGTTTTCCAGGCTTTTGACCCTTCTGTACCGGTGATGTCATTTTTATTTGATTTCAGCTGCATTTCGACGATTTTATGAAGCTTAGGAAGGATATATAGTAGCTAAAAGGAGACATTGAGATAGAATGTAGCCTTTTAATGGGTAGACGTCCCAGCTACATTTCGACGCTTTTATGAAGCTTAGGAAGGAATATGTGGTAGCTATAATGATTAATTGAGATAATCTGTAGTCTGCTAATGGGTAAACGTCCCTTCCTAAGCTGAATAGCCTCGTCTAATAGTTGCCAGAATATAATGAATATGAACACCAGTACCGAAGGGATTAAATAATGAACTCTCACAATATTTGAGGGCGCATTTTTACACTTTATTCTGGATACCATTAGGCGATTTTATGAAATTTTGGAAGGATATCTAGGAATCAAAGGGGTAAACACTAACTCAATTTTCTCTCTAGCTCTCAATTCGTGTCATAAATCCCCGAGAGCAAAATGTCTGTAAACAGATAAATATATATAGATAGACAGATGACACAAAATGAGAAGGGGCTATATTTTATTCGCTGTAAGTAAGCGATAAATCATGAACTCTATCCTCTGTAACTCAAAATGGGCTAGAGCAAATTGGCTGTATATTTCCACATCTATTCTTTGACGGACTCTTCCCAAATGGTAGAAATCTTAGCCCGATAACTCCAGTCGTTTTTGAGTTACAGAGGTTTAGAGGTCATGATTTCTCGCCTACTTACAGCGAATAGATTATACTAGATGAACAGAATTTGAAAAAGAACAATAATTGTGTGCATATAACATTGCATGGAATAATATATAGAAACTAATTAGATAGACAGATATAGAGATAAATAAATATATAAAGAGATATAGAGAGGGAGAAAAGGGGGACACACACACACACAGGGGGATATATGCATGACAAAGCCCCGAGTCACACATTAAGTACACACAAAAGAGCAGGCACACACACAAACACACACAGGAGCTGGCGGGGCTACTGCAATAACACACGATAATGACTGCACACGAAATGTACCAAGGAAAAAAGCGACAGAGAGAGAGAGAGAGCGAGTGAGAGAATGGTGGCTAAAGACTATTATATTTGTGTACCCCCTGGCTTCTCTCTCTCTCTCTCTCTCTCTCTCTCTCTCTCTCTCTCTCTATATATATATATATATATATATATATATATATATATATATATATATATATATATATCGCTGTAACTATTTATTTCAACCTACATATACAGTATACATTTACTAATCTAACACTACCTCTCTCTCCACTATGATTCCCCCGGTAGTTTTTTTGTGGCTCTCTGTGTGAGTCTGGACTTTATCAATGGCCTTGCCAGTAAATGATGTTACCGAGATTAAACAAAATAATATCAATAATAATAAATCATCCAGTTAGACTATTTCAGTTAACCTTCAGCTCTGACAGGTAATTTCTAAGGTTGATAAAATTGTCTGTAGGTAGCTTGAATAAAATAAGGATTGGATTAATCTAATGAGGGAAAACCGCACTAAAAATCCAGATGGCGCTGGCGGTCTGATTGAAATGACTATCGTTTGTGATGCACCATTGAGGTGTTTTGAGGGCTTTCGTTATTTAAGAGGTTTAATACAGTTCGCAAACTTATATATTACACATAGTTGTGTAGTATAGTTTTACTAGATTCATAATATGATGGTTATATACTCATTAATGTAGTGAATATATAATAATTAACATAATTTGATACATAAATATCAGCTTCCTGACCTAAAAATTTACTTTCATGCTAATGTGGTGTTTAGGCTGGGCAAAATGTGTAATACTCATTGAAGTATTGTATTTGCTTCCTTTTTAGTTACTAACAAATATGTGTTTCAGTAGAAATTGGCTGAACATACGGTATTATATTTTGTATTTTGTAGTAGTTGGCAGGTTGAATGTCGGCGCCTGCGCACTAGTTTCTTTCCTACTTAACAAGCTTACATGCGCTGTTAAGTTACCAATTTAAAATCCACTCTCAAATCGGGCAGCTAAATATGTTACCGGCTATATTTCTTATTAGACCAGTGAAAGGAAATCAATCAATGTGTGTCAGAATGTCATAGCACACAGTGGCAGCAAATTACGTACATGGAGATGCAGGAAATTCGAAAAAGATGATGACAAAAAAAATTGACAACACTACCTTTTCCACGGGCGAAAGTTTAGGCGAGGTTTAGGTGATCAGCTGACTGCGGCGTGATATACGTACACAGTGTTGCCAAAGTCTTCTTTTGTTTGCACCATTAGGCTAGTTAGGATTCGTTCATAAGTGTAGATTTGCGAGTTTGAAGGAAGAACATTTCTCGAAAATCGGCTCCATTCCTAACGATATTCTTGATTTACAGTTTGATGGGGTTGACAACCTCTGAAGTACTATTCTAACTACCTAAAATTGAGGAAAGCGGAATTGGGCTGATCCTATTATATTACTTTATTAGTTGTAGATGTGTCGAGATATCGAGTGTCGAGTAACTAGGCTACATTTCATACAAACGTTCATCATGGCTTTCTGTTGGTTGTACTATACATGTATGGTAGCCTATGTGGCGGTGACTGAATAATCAAGTGATTGCTTGTGAGGGGGAATTGGGACATTGATGCAGATTTGATGAGTGCATGATTGTGATAATAATGTATGTGGTTATTTCATTAATATTTAGATGATGTGACACGTAGGCTAATACTCATATATATGGGCCTAGCCCTAGTGATATTTGGGGGACTCATAGTATCATGCACGCATGGCTGTTAAAGATAAACATATCAGAACATGTGTGTGATAGGATTAAAATAGCTGAAATTGTATAGTGTGCGATATTAGGTGATTGGCCTGCTTTTGGGCGAGTTTGGAGATGCAGTGTGCGCTGGCAACCTTTGCATACACACACACACACGCACGACAATCTATAACTGGCCATTTTACCTTCATTAACCCTTAACTGGCGGCGCGCAACATATGTCGAATGAAATAAATCTGGCCTAAGTGGCGGCGCGTGACATCTGTCGAGTGCCATTTTCAGCACGTAATGTTGCTGAGAAAGAGAGCTGAGCGGTGGGACGGGCGTAGCAACCCTATGACCGCTCCCCACGACCACCGTGGACATACTGAACTGTATTCTACTTCCCCCACTCCTTTCTCACTCGCTACACATGGAATTATGTAAGGAAATTACCTTATTTCAGGGTTTTTTCACTCGTGTTGCACGATCGTTGCAAGAGAACCAGTGGTCGTACAAGGATGGTTCGGGTGTCATTGGAAAGCTCTGTTTACGCCCTTTTAGTGATAGATATTTGTTTTATGCTCTGGGTCTTATTTAGGCATGAAAATGATCACGTAAACAACCCTATTTAGGATAAAAAAAAAAACGCTGTGTGGTACGGTCAAATAGACCGCCTAGCCCGCCAATAAGGTGTTAAGGCTATAATCCACATTATATTAAGATTTCCATCTGTGGGAAACAAATATCTACCACCATTACTGCTAATGTGCACATAGATGCACAATAAATGTCAAATTTAACAAAGTAAGTCAAGTGGGGATTGAGATGTTGACTGTCTGAGAAGTTTCGTTTAATGACCATTATGGGTAGCGAACACTGGCATCAATATATGATGCGCTTGCCAGTTTTGAAACTAGTTTATCATTGTATAATCTAATTTCCAGTAAAGTGGTTAATGCCGATTATTTTATACGTTCATCTCGAGTTTTTATACATATTGTTATAATTTTTAGGACATGGATTCCTATCTATTGAAATATTAACAGGACTACTTTTAGGGCGATTACCAGCTGTTTGTGTAGGACTAATGGAATCGTTTTTATTTATCATAAATACTTTGTATATTGGACAGTACATGAACAAATATTGAGAGTAATATATCTGTAACATTCATGACTATAGAAATCGAGTGATACTTTGATGACTGCGATTTATAAAATTCAATTCACCCGATGGCAACAGATTTTGGTTCGGTGTGCTCTTCTTGCATGCTTTTATTAACCCTTTGAGTACCAGCTACGTGTATTATATTATATTTTAGCTATATTTAGATGATATTATGCAGCTGTGGTAGGTAAAAGGGTTGGTTGAGATAGTTTGAAGCCTAAGTACTTCTAGAGGTCCTTCCTAAGCTGAACAAAATCGTCTAATAGTTGCCAGAATATGAAGAAAAGGACGTCCTTGATACTGAATGGGTTAATGGAGAAGAATGGGGAGTGGGAAGGGTCTCTCTCTCTCTCTCTTTCTCTTGTATTCTCTCTCTGTCACATCTATGCCTTAACCCCTTGAGGATTATGACGCGTTTGGACAGTTTACTCTGGCTATCAATAGACGATTTTATACAGCTTAGGAAGGATTTCTGGGCATCAAAAGGGTAAATACGGTCTCAATCAACACACTGACTCCCATATACCCTTCCGAATCTTATTAAAATCGTCTAATAATAGTCAGAGTAAAGTGTCAAATCACATCATAATCCTCAGGGAGTTAAAAGAATAGAAACAAACACAATTGTAGGATTCAAACAGTTGCTTCTTAATTTTCCTCTGTATCTAAGCTTCTGTATTCGTTTGCCTTAACCCCTTCTGTACCGGCGCCGTCTTTTTAACTTTATGCTGGCTACTATTAGACGATGTTTTGAGTTTCAAAAGGGTCTCGAGCAATTAAGAGGCTTCGAACGACCATACTTAACCCTTTTAGCTACCACAGATCCTTCTTAAACTGCAAAGTCGTCTTAATATAGCTAGAATGAAATAACAAAATACGTCGCCGGTACAGAAGGGGTTAATAATCCTCGTCTTTCTCTCCATCATCGTCATTATTAGCATTAGCAATAAATCACATCCTCCCTTTCCTCTCCTCTTTCGTCTCCTACTTTTCCTCCTCTTTCGCCCAATACTTTTCCTCCTACTTACTCTCCTCCACCTCCTACTTTTCCTCCTCTGCCTCCTAACCTTCCTTTTCCTACTCCTCCTACACCTCCTAATTATGCTCCTCCTCGTCATTGTCCTCCTCATCCACCTCCTAACCTTCCTCCTACTTCCTTTTCCTGTTCTTCTTCCTCCTCCTCCTCCCCAAAGTCAAGGAGGGAGGAAGGAGCCAGAGGAGGGAAGGGAGGGAGGGGAAGGGGTAAAGAAAATTATCCTATCCCAACACAATGATAATGATGCTTGGAGACCCACAAAGAAACCGGTGTGTGTGCGTGTGTGTGTGAGAGAGAGAGAGAGAGAGAGAGAGAGAGAGAAAAGGCTATATAGAAAACCACACACACACACACTCACACACTCCCCGTGGCGTAACAGATAGCGCGTCTGGCTCACAACCAGAAGGTCCCGAGTTCGAGACCAGGGCGGGGAAGAGACACTTGGGCAAGTCTCCTAACGGTGTAGCCTCTGTTCACCTAGCAGTATAAATAGGAACCTGGAATAAGTGGACGAAGTTGTGACGTCCCATCTGGGGTTGGTGATCGGTTACAAGGTGAGATGGGTATCGTACTGGTCAACCTAAGCTACTGGTCAACCTAAGCCTTCGGGTGAGACTGGTACCGTAGTGAGAATGGTACCGTACAGATTAACCCTAAGCCCTCGTTTCCAGATGTCGCCAATTGGCTAAAATACAGACTACACACCATCCACAGCCATTCCAACGATACATAAACACTTAACATGCATTTCACGCAATAAATTCCCAGTTAAGGAGGCACGATAATAATTTAGCTTAACTCGCATTGCGTGGATTCCCCTTGACGAACAAGCAAGTGAAAGTGAATACATAGGCGGTCGGTGAAGCAAATTCAAAATGTCGAGGGAGGAGAGAATATTACGGTCCAGGGTTCAGGGTTCGGTCGGAGTTTCGGAGGGTGATGAGTCGAGTGAGCTAGCAACAATGAGGGCTCGAATTGCCAAATTGGAGGAGGAGTGGAAGGAAGCTAAAGAAGAGTCAGTGATATTGAAACAGACCTTGTCAAATTTGGAGCTCGATCTTGACAATGTGAAGCAACGAAATTCGGTACTGGAAACTGAACTGTCATCGATAGTGGACAAAAATAGCAGCTTGGAATTAAAAGATAAGGAAAGGGGAGAGGAGTGTAGGGAAATTAGGGCTTTGCTAAATTCACTAGAAGCTAGGCAGGAAGAACAGGACAAATTCATGGAGGAGGTGAAGAGTAAAGAGGTGATAGAGGAAGTACGAAAGGAAGTAGTGAAGATGAAGACAGCTCATGACGAGATTCAAGACAGAAACAGTGAGTTAATACAAGACATAACCAAAACAAATGAAACAGTAGAGATTTGTAAGGAGGAAATAAAACGAAGCTTTGCTGAGATTGTTGTAAAAGAAAAACAAGTTCAAAACGAATTAGCGTTGGCGACAAAGGAAAGTAAACTCGATGTGGAGGTGAAGAGAAGAATGTTATTCGGAGAAATGAGAAATTGCTTCGTGACACAGTGGACAAAAAAAAATCAGTGATACTATTTGGCCACACAGAAAAAAAATATAAAATCGAGGATAGAAAGGGACAGAGTTGAGCTAAATTGTATAAGGAACACAATGAAGCATTTACTTGAAGAGGATGGTCCGGAAATTGAGATAATGTAATACAGAAGAATTGGTAAGTACGAAAAGGGAAAGAACAGACCAATTCAAATTACGCTAATGAATAGTCAGATGGCGGAAACCATACTTAAAAATGGTCCAAAGTTAAATGATGTAGAATCTTTTAAGTCTAAGGTGAGAACAGACCTTTCTAAAGAGGATAGAGAACTACTGAAAGCTAAGTTTGAAGAAGCAAATAAAAGAAATTATGAACGAACTGAGGAAGAGAAGGAATCTTTTTTCTTCCGGGTCGTAGGTCTGTAAATACGGAAATGGTACATCAAAAAAGACAAACCATCCCAGGAACAAACAGGGGAAGAGGAGGTGTAACTGGGTTGACAGGGAATGATTTTGTACATGTAATTTACACCAATGTAGATGGGTTATTATCAAAAATTCTTGAAATAAAAGATGTTATTAATATAAACAAGCCACATGTTCTACGTTTAACAGAAATCAAATTAAATTCTTAAATAAGAAATGAAATACTCTCAGGTGAAAATTATAATATATGGAGGAGGGATAGAGTTGGGAGAATGGGAGGAGGGGTCACGATATTCACAAGGAGGGAGCTTAAGGTAAAGGAGTTGCAGATGAAAGAGGTGGGTTCAGCTTCAGAAATAGTAGCAATAGAAATAGTGAGAGGAAACGAAGGAATTATAATAGTAAATGTGTATGTGCCGCCACGAACTGCAGCATGGACGAGTGAGGAACACGAAGCAATGCTGAATGAAACTTTAATAAATCTGGAGTATATTATCAAGGAGGCAGAAGATAGGAACAAAAGTATTATTATTACCGGAGACTTCAACAGTGGGAATATTGATTGGTCAACTTTAGAGTGTCCTGAGAGAGAGAACAGTTGGGGATGTAGACTACTAGAGTTGATGACAACATACCTGTTGCATCAACACATAGAAGAGCCAACAAGGGTGAGAGGGAGTGATACTCCTTCATTATTAGATCTGGTTTTTACGAGATGTGCCAATGAGATATTTGAGGTAAGTTATAAACCACCACTAGGTAAAAGTGATCATGTCGTATTAGACTTTAATTTTATATTGAAGCATGACTTATTACCAAGTAAAGAGGAGTTCAAGAAAGACCGGCTGGATTATCCCAGAGGAAGATACAACCAATTGCGAGAGTTTTTCCAAAACATTAATTGGGAGGATAAAGTATTGAATAAATATGATATTAATGAGCAATACGAAGCCTTCTGTGACATATGCAAACAAGGGGCTGACAAATACATACCAATAGCCAAGGATTTTCCTAAAGCAAAGAATGATTGGTTTGGTGCTAGATGTTATAATGCTAAAGTTGAAGTGATAGGTTATGTACAGTACATGCTATAGAAGACACAAGAGTGATCAATCTTACGAGAGGTATAAAATAGCAAGAAATAACTACACCAAAGTGAGGAGAGAGGAGGAGAAAGATTTTGAGAGAGGGGTGGTTATGAAGAGCAAAGATGATCCCAACATATTATATGGATTAATAAATAAGAGAACTAAAGTGAAGGAAAATATCCAAAGGATCGTTCACAATGGAGAAATATTTGAGGAGGAGGAAAAAATGGGCGAGGTTTTTAACCCTCGTCTAGCGGGGGGTTTTGGGCTATTTTGGGCTATTTTGGGCATATTTGCTTGATTTCCTTTGTACTCCTTTGTACTCAACATCCACCCAGAAATCTGATCCGGCCCCATAGCCTTTCTTTTATTTAGGTCTAACATGCAGTCCCTTACTTCATCCCTTCTTATTATAATATCTTTCATGGGCATGACTGGTCTCTGTATTGGATTCTTATAAGCATCATCACCATCATTATTTTCTTGAACAAACACCGATTGAAATTTTGCTTTAACACTTAAAGAGCAGGGCCCGACTTAAGTCTGTATCTAAAAAGCAGCAAGTTAGGAGCATTATTAAGGTTTTTAACCCTTGTCTAGCGGGGTGTTTTGGGCTATTTTGGGCATATTCAGGCCCTCCTGAATGATCAATCAAGTATCTGCATGAAAAGAAATGTATTCAGCAAAAAACTAGGCGCTAAAAGCTTCAAAATGAGACCAGAACGAGCTACGTAGCACTCGTGGTTCTCATGCAGTGATGCCACGAACATGGGAGTTTAGCGTATAGCGGTATATTTTTCCCAGCTATGCTCACTACTGGCTACGCTGCCGTCCTCTCCAGAACACAGGGAGCGTGAGTCAGTGGGTGGCGGTAAGCCCTGGGTGTCGGACGTGTGGCCTGCTTCGCTCCCTGCCATTTGCACTCTATTTTAACCCTTTAAAAGCCTTAATAATGCTCCTAACTTGATGCAAATTGGTGCACGACTTAAGTCGAGCGCCGCCAATAAGGGGTTAAAGGGATAAAATCGAGTGAAAATGGCCGGGAGAGTAGCAGGCCACACGGCCGACACCCAGGGCTTACCGCCGCCCACTGACTCACACTCCCTCTGTTCTCGAGAGGCCGGCAGTGTAGACAGTAGTGAGTGTAGCTGGAAAAAATATGCCGCTATACGCTAAACTCCCATGTTGGTGATACCACTGCATCAAAACGACGAGTGCTACGTAGCTCGTTCTGGTCTCATTTTGAAGCTTGTAGCGCCTAGTTTTTTGCTGAATAAATTTCTGTTCATGCAAATACTTGATTAAGTACTTGAATAAGGGTCTAGTGACCCTTCTAGGCTGCTTGTCCTCCAAAACACTGAGGATCAAGTGTCCAAACAGTGGTTTAGAGTGGGTAAGGGAACATTGGAAAGGGAACTACTGCCCTGGAACTAATGTCCGTGGCAGGACTAGGAAGTTAGTAGGGGACATATGGGTTAAGCTCGGTTCACACATACCCGTCCTGAGCTCCCGTCCTTCCCCGACCACTGAAAACGTATGCAATCGTGCAAGGACTCCGACATAAACGGGTATGGTCTGTTCATGAACGTACAGTGACGCCACAACACGGGCCGCGGCGGTGAGGGAGCCGAACATTATTGACATACCTAAAATAAACGGATCAGGACGGACCAACCGCCAAAATCGGTTCAAGGGCGGGTCACCCACGTGACTGGTCAGCGCATAGGCGCTGTGTATAAGCGTCTATGCGCCGCCTAGACGCTACCAGACGTAGTCTATGCCCCGACCAAAATATTTGAAAGTTGAGACTGCGACGTGCCAACGTCGCCTCACGTGATCACCCCGCGCGTCTCCGCTAGTCCCTGCCCACCAAGCGTCCATAAAAGAGCCAGCCGCGTGTGGTCCTATCTCAGTTCCCAAGCCGCCGTCAAAATAAAAAATCCCTCAAGTGGAAATCTGCCCTTATTAATACTGTATAGTAGCATGCAGTTGGCTTGCATCTTCATAGGTTTAATTGTTAATTTGTACATTTGTTGGTAGAAACATTTCAATTTTAACCCGCTGAGTGCCAGGGACGTATATATACGTCCTCGGCGAAAAAAAATCGTAGCAGCGAAACGACTGCACTTATGGCTTTCGTATTTTTACCACATGTACCTTACCCTTTTGGCTACCCACCACAAAAATCCCAAGTGCCTCCTCCTACCCACTCGCTGACTGTCGGTCCCGTCAGAAGGAAAAAAAAGGAAAATCTGTGGCGGCGAAACGACTGTACCAATCGGTTCCATATTTGTGTGACAAGTCCCTTACCCTTCTGCCTTCCCTCCACCACACCCCCAACCGCCTCCAACCACCCAATTCCAGCGTATCCGTACGAAGATAAGGAAAAAAAGGAAAATCCGTGGTGGCGAAACTACCTCACCAATCAGCTTCATATTTGTAACATGAGTCAATTACGCTTCTACCTTCCCCCCACCATCCCCCAAACCACCCTCCCACGACCCTCCTACCCATACATTCCGATACCATAAAAGTCTCTGTAGTCTAGTGTCTTTTCAGCTACTTTCGGGACCATGGGGACCTGATTTCTGGCGAAAATGGACAAGGGGAGTGTTTTTTTTACCATTATCCTTCCTTTCTCTCCCAACTTGATAGATTTAGCCAAAAAAAAAAAAAAAAAAAAAAAGTCTGGCACTGGCAGAAGCACACCGTCAAAATTGGCTGGCACTCAGCGGGCTGGTTGAGACTGAGGTGTCTCTGTGCCACGCCCCAATATATATGCATGATGGGGGCCATCGTCGACGACACTGCGTCCATCATATTGTGGTCGCAGTGTCGTCGCAGTGCCGTCACAGTGCGTCTCAGACAGGTCGTATTCAGACTTATTAGGTCGCCTTCCAAAGGGACTGGTCGTGGCATCAAGTCGCCGCCCATGATCCGTCTGCCGGGGCGGTCACGTGTTGAGATCTCCGTCCACTAGCCGTGCATGCCCCGTCTTCCGGGGCGGTGACGTGTTGAGGTCGGGCATCAGGGCCACACGTGGCCACTCGGGCCCACTCGGGACACAAGGTCATCCGTTTGATGTCGTCCAACAGTTTTTGGTGGGCGGGGAAGGACGGGAGCTCACGACGGGTATGTGTGAACCGAGCTTAAGTAACTGAGGGGAGGATAAAATAAAGTTATTCATTTACAAACGCAGTCAGTCGCGGGTTTGATGCGAGATATTTGTCTATGCGGAGTTTAAATGAATCAACGGTGCTGCAGTCTATAACGTCTCGGGGAAGCCCATTCCACAAGTTGACAACTCGATTGAAGAAGAAATTCTTAGATTCGTGTGAGTTAAAAGATTTACCAATAATTTTGCAACCGTTTCACCGCGTGTAATTAGATTGGTCGATAGTGAAGTACTTACTACAGTTCATATTGTCGATGCCTTTGATGATTTTGAACACTTGAATTAAGTCACCTCTTAATCTGCGCTGGGTTAAAGGAAATAGATTTAATTCTCTAAGATGCTGTTCGTATGGTTTGTTCTTTAGGCTACGTATCATTTTGGTAACTCTACATTGAACTCGTTCTAGCTTGTTTATGTCTTTTTGGTAATAAGGACACCAGCATTGAACGCAGTATTCCAGAAGAGGGCGGACTAAGGAATTGTAAAGTGTTAGGATAACGTCTTTGGATTTATGCTCAAATGACCTGCCTATAAAGCCAAATATTTTGTTTGCCTTCTTAACAACTTCTGAACATTGTTGACTCGGTTTTAGGTTACTCGATATTGTTACTCCCAGATCGGTTTCTCTGTTTACATTCTTAAGCTGAGTGCCATTCATCGAATAGTTTGCTTTCTCATTTAGGTATCCGATATGTAGTACTTTACATTTATCCGCATTGAAACTCATTTGCCAAATTTGGGCCCAATGTGACAATTTATCTAGATTGTGTTGCATATCGTCAACTTCATCTTTTGAGAGTACGCTATTTGCAATTTTTGTATCGTCAGCAAATTTTGAGATTGTACAGGTGAGACCCTCATCTATGTCGTTGATGTAAATTAGAAAGAGAATTGGTCCTAGTAACCGATCCCTGGGGTACCCCGCTACTTACATTGGTCCATTTAGATGCCTTACCGTTTATGACTACTCTTTGCTTTCTGTCGCTGAGCCAATTTTCTATCCATTACAACACACCGTCTTGTATTCCATGTGCTTTTAGTTTTAGCAGTAAACGTTTGTGGGGAACTTTGTCAAAGGCCTTTTGAAAATCAAGGTATATAATATCTACAGCTTTACTCTCATCGTAGAGGTTGAGGATATCGTGGAAGAAGTCTAAGAGGTTTGTTAAACAGGAACGTTTTTTACGAAAGCCAGCCGTGTTGAGTATCTTTAAGTATGTTATTTTCTTCTAAGTGATTTACGAATCTGTCTCTTATGACCGTTTCTAGCATTTTACATGCATGAGTGAATGTGCAGAGGAACTAAGCTTTCCCATAACAGAGATTTAAAAAAAAATCTTTGTCCCAAGGCAAGCTACCCGAGGTGTGGAAGGCTGCTGATATTGTACCGATATACAAGAAAGGACCGAAAGAAGATGCAAATAACTACAGACCCGTGTCTTTGACTAGTGTTGTAGTAAAACTGCTTGAGAAATTGATCAGGAAATTTTGGATTTGTCACCTCGAGGAGAATCATTTATTATCGGACTGTCAGTTTGGTTTTTAGGTCGAATAGGTCATGTGTATCAAATTTGCTTAGCTTCTATGATAGAGTGATTGAAATTATGCAAGAACGAGACGGATGGGCAGATTGTTTATTTTTAGATTTCAAAAAAGCTTTTGATAAAGTACCCCATAAAAGGGTTCTATATAAACTTGAAATGTGTGGAGGAATCACCGGTGGACTCTTAAAATGGATGAAGGATTTCTTAACCGGGAGGAAAATGAGAACCATCATAAGAGGGAAATATTCATCATGGAGTGATGTGATAAGTGGAGTGCCCTAGGGCTCAGTGTTGGCCCCATTGATGTTTTTAATTTTTATAAATGATCTGCCTCTTGGAATTAGCAGCTATATTAACATGTTCGCCGATGACTCAAAATTAGTGAGGAAAGTGGTTGATAACAATTGCTGTAAAATGGTCCAGGAGGACATCAATAAGCTGTATCAATGGAGCCGAATGTGGAAAATGGAGTTCAACATTGATAAATGCCACGTGATGGAGATGGGAGACGGCCAGGGAAGACCCTATGGGGAGTACAGTATGGGCGATGTAAGGTTTCAAAAGTCAGAGAAGGAAAAAGACTTAGGAGTTGTAGTGAACAGGAGGTTAGATCCCGGTGACCACATCAATAACTTGGTAAATAAGGCATATTCGTGGTGGGCAAATATTAGGGTAGCGTTTAAATTCCTAAATTAAGACATGGTGAAGATATTAATAACACAGTTTTTAAGGCCTAGCCTGGAGAATGCAGCGGTTGTATGAAATCCACACATGAAAAAACACATAAGGAAGCTCGAGAAAATTCAGCGTGTGATCACAAGATGGGTGCCAGGGTTAAAAAACTTGCAATATGAAGACCGGCTGTGCCACCTGGGGATTCCCTCACTTGAACAGAGAAGGGAGAGGGGAGACATGATAGCTGTATTTAGATGTGTTCACGGAAAGGAATATATTGATCAAACAAATTTTGTTTGGCCGGCGATGGGGAGGACGAGAGGACATGACTATAAACTGTTGAGGAGGAGAGCTAGGAAGGATGTTGGGAAGTTTGGTTTTCCAGATAGAATGGTTGAGAAGTGGAATAAGTTACCAAACTACCTAGTGTGTGCACAAAGTATTCAAGCTTTTTAAGTAAAATATGATAAGTTAAAGGCTAACGGGACACTACGAGAGTAATCTCAATCCTGTAAAATTCAATTAGGTAAATACACACACACATACACACACACACATACAAACAAACACTGCAGCACAAACACAATACAATACGTACAAGCCAACAAGAGAATATACCGGGTAATAATTATTTGGAGACTCTGCCAGCCAACCAGGTATAATGGCCATGAATGAAGTATTAAGACACGCTGGTAAAACACTGAGAGGGGCTGGGTGGGTTGCTGGGTAGGTGGGTGGGTTTTGTGTACAGTAAGTGGGTGGATATATGAATTGGTGAGTGAGTGGTTATAGGTGTGTGTCAGTGGGCTAGTGAGTTTTAGGTGGGTGAATATGTGGGCTTAAGGTGAATGAGGTTTGGGTAGGATTATTGTGTCAGTGGGTGAATGTGTTTAGAGTGCGGGTGCGAGGCACTCGCCTTACAACACAGTCCCACTCCTATTTGGTCCAGCTATCCAACCCAAGAATTGGCAAATTTTCTCAGTCTTTCTTCAAATCAATAAGTGAACTCTGGAACTCTCTCCCTCAATCAGTCTCTTCTTCATCCTATGACTAGACTGCTTTAAACTTCGTGTATACAGGCATTTTGACTCCAACGTCCCTTGAATTTGGTTAGTCGCTCTTTTAACTTTGGGGGGGAGACACTCGTTAAAGGCAACCTGCCTTTTGTTTCCTCAATGCACATAGGAAAAAAACAGTAATCTAGTGGGTGAGAGTTGGATATGTCGATGGGTATTTGAGTGTTTTTGGGGGGTTAGTTTAGTGGGTGGGTGGGTTAGTGAGTCTGAGTGGTTAAGTAAGTGTTTGGGTGGGTGGGTACGTGGGTCAGTTAATGTGGATGAGTGGGTTGGTAAGTCTGGGTGGTTGAGTAGGTATTTGGGTGGGTAGGTTTAGTGAGTGTTTGGGTAGTTGGGTAAATGCTTGGGTGGGTGGATGGGTGGGTTAGTGAGTTGATGAATGTATTTAGGTGGGTGTATGGTTAGGTAGATACATATATCACAAACATAAATAGGTAGCAAGATAGATAAAACAAAATATATAATGATGAATATTTACAGTAGAAGCCAATACGCACACACACACACACACATACATACATACATACATACACAGAGAGAGAGAGAGAGAGAGAGAGAGAGAGAGAGAGAGAGAGAGAGAGAGAGAGAGAGAAGGGGGTGGGGGCAAGGCCACCTAGAGTACCAGGTCGCACGGATGGGACCTTTAAATTCTGTGACGTCGACAAAAGGAGTGCTGAAACGGTCACTACCCTCGCAGGTCAGTATACATTTTAGTGAGGTAGGGGGAGGTTGTCGCTGTGTTTCCAAACTATTTCCCCCTCATATATACTTTATAAGTACATTATTCCCTGTGATAGCTTCTCCATGATCATCAACAATGCCTTACACGTGTTCAGTGCCAAATTGCAAGGGGAATTACAGATCGGGACCGAAAGTGCACGTGTTTAGGTTCCCAAGGAATGCTGACCTTTCCAGCAAATGGCTTACAGCCATTCGACGAGTAGATTACACTCCAAATGAAAACAGCAGGGTGAGTACAAATTATGCTACAATGTTATTCACGTGTCTAAGTATTGAGTACGGTAGGCTTAAACATTACAATGTCATGACTAAATTTACTCATTCCTTCAGCAAGTTGAAATAGAAATAATAATAATGTTAATATAAATAATAATAATAATAATAATAATATTGATAATTTTAATAATAATAATAATAATAATAATAATAATAATAATAATAATAATAATAATAATAATAATAATAATTATAATGAGTGTACAAACTGTATCGAACTTGTGCTTAACATGTTCTTATTGGTGCAGAAACAGTTCTAAGTTCGTAACTTGTGTATAAATGTCCATGATGTGTTAAAAGTGTTGTGTCTAAACTGTAAATATGTGTCTGAGTTGCTACTGATGTGTAAAACCAGCATGCATCAATATAAGCCCCTCCCACTACAGCCATCGCTCACTCTCCCACCACTTCCCTCCCTCCCTCCCTCCTTCCCTCTCACTACATCCATCCCTCCCTCCCTCAAACTACATCCATGCCTCCCTCCCATACATACCTCCCTCCCACTACATACATACCTCCCACTACATACATACATCCCTCCCACTACATACCTCCCTCCCACTACATACATACCTCCCTGCCACTACATACATACCTCCCACTACATACATCCTTCCCACTACATACCCTCCTCCCACTACATACATACCTCCCTCCCACTACATACCTCCCTCCCACTACATACATACCCTCCCACTACATACATACCTCCCTCACTACATACCTACATCCCCACTACATACATACCTCCCACTACATACATACCTCCCACTACATACATACCTCCCTCCCACTACATACATACCTCCCACTACATACATACCTCCCTCCCACTACATATCTCCCTCCCACTACATACATACCTCCCACTAGATACATACATCCCTCCCACTACATACCTCCCTCCCACTACATACCTCCCTCCCACTACATACCTCCCTCCCACTACATACATACCTCACACTACATACATACCTCCCTCCCACTACATAACTCCCTCCCACTACATACCTCCCTCCCACTACATACATCCCTCCCACTACATACCTCCCTCCCACTACATGCCTCCCTAGCACTACATACATCCCTCCCACTACATACATCTCTCCCACTACATATCTCCCTCCCACTACATACCTCCCTCCCACTACATACATCCATCCCTCCCACTACATGCCTCCCTCCCACTACATACATCCCTCCCACTACATGCCTCCCTCCCACTACATACATCCCTCCCACTACATACCTCCCTCCCACTACATACCTCCCTCCCACTACGTACATCCCTCCCACTACATACATCGATCCCTCCCACTACATAGATTCCGCCCACTACATAGATCCCTCCCACTACATACATCCCTCCCACTACATACCTCCCTCCCACTACATACATCCCTCCCACTACATACAGTACATCCCTCCCTCTACATACCGTACCTCCCTCCCACTACATAGATCCCTCCCACTACATACCTCCCTCCCACTACATACATCCCTCCCACAACCTAGATCCCTCCCACTACATACCTCCCTCCCACTACATAGATCCCACCCACTACATACCTCCCTCCCACTACATACCTCCCTCCCACTACATACCTCCCTCCCACTACATACATCCCTCCCACTATATAGATTCCTCCCACTACATACTTCCCTCCCACTACATATCTCTCTCCCACTACATGCCTCCCTCCCACTACATACCTCCCTCCCACTACATACCTCCCTCACACTACATACCTCCCTCCCACTACATACCTCCCTCCCACTACATGCCTCCCTCCCTACTACATACCTCCCTCCCACTACACACCACCCTCCCACTACATACATCCCTCCCACTACATACATCCCTCCCACTACATACCTCCCTCCCACTACATACCTCCCTCCCACTACATACCTCCCTCCCACTACATACCTCCATCCCTCCCACTACATGCCTCCCTACCAATACATACATCCCTCCCACTACATACATCCCTCCCACTACATACCTCCCTCCCACTACATACATCCCTCCCACTACATACCTCCCTCCCACTACATAGATCCCTCCCAGTACATACCTCCCTCCCACTACATACATCCCACCCACTACATACCTCCCTCCCACTACATACCTCCCTCCCACTACATACCTCCCTCCCACTAAATACATCCCTCCCACTACATACATCCCTCCCACTACATACCTCCCTCCCACTACATACCTTCCTCCCACTACATGCCTTCCTCCCACTACATACATCCCTCCCACTACATACCTCCCTCCCACTACACACATCCCTCCCACTACATAGATCCCTCCCACTACATACCTCCCTCCCACTACATAGATCCCTCCCACTACATATACCTCCCTCCCACTACATAGATCCCTCCCACTACGTACCTCACTCCCACTACATACATCCCTCCCACTACATACATTCCTCCCTCCCACTACATACATTCCTCCCTCCCACTACATCCCTCCCTCCCACTACATAAATCCCTCCCACTACATACCTCCCTCCCACTACATCCCTCCCTCCCACTACATAGATCCCTCCCACTACATAGATCCTTCCCACTACATACCTCCCTCCCACTACGTACATCCCTCCCACTACATACCTCCCTCCCACTACATAGATCCCTCCCACTACATACCTCCCTCCCACTACATACATCCCTCCCTCCCACTACATACCTCCCTCCCACTACATACATCCCTCCCACTACATACATCCCTCCCACTACATACCTCCCTCCCACTACATAGATCCTTCCCAATACATACATCCCTCCCACTACATACCTCCCTCCCACTACATACATCCCTCCCACTACATACATCCCTCTAACTACATACCTCCCTCCCACTACATAGATCTCTCCCACTACATATATCCCTCCCACTACATAGATCCCTCCTACTACGTACCTCCCTCCCACTACGTACATCCCTCCCACTACATACCTCCCTCCCACTACGTATATCCCTCCCATTACATACCTCCCTCCCACTACACACCTCCCTCCCACTACATACCTCCCTCCCACTACATACATCCCTCCAACTACATACATCCCTCCCACTACATACCTCCCTCCCACTACATACATCCCTCCCACTACATACCTCCCTCCCACTACATATCCCTCCCACTACATACCTCCCTCCCACTACATACCTCCATCCCACTACATAGATCCCTCCCACTACATACCTCCCTCCCACTACATACCTCCCTCCCAATACATAGATCCTTCCCACTACATACATCCCTCCCACTACATACCTCCCTCCCACTATACAGTATACATCCCTCCTACTACATACCTTCCTCCCACTACATAGATCCCTCCCACTACATACCTCCCTCCCACTACATACATCCCTCACACTACATAGATCCCTCCCACTACTTACCTCCCTCCCACTACATACATCCCTCCCACTACATGCATCCCTCCCACTACATACATCCCTCCCACTACATAGATCCCTCCCACTACATACCTCCCTCCCTCTACATACATCCCTCCCACTACATACCTCCCTCCCACTACATACATCCCTCCCACTATATACCTCCCTCCCACTACATACATCGCTCCCACCACATACCTCCCTCCCACTACATACATCCCTCCCACTACATACATCCCTCCCACTACATACATCCCTCCCACTACGTACCTCCCTCCCATTACATACATTCATCCCTCCCACTACATACCTCCCTCCCACTACACCCATCCCTCCATCACACTACATACCTCCCTCCCACTACATACATCCCTCCCACTACATACCTCCCTCACACTACATCCATCCCTCCCACTACATACATCCCTCCCACTACATACATTCCTCCCACTACATGCATCCCTCCCACTACATCCATCCCTCCCTCACACTACGTACATCCTTCATTCCCACTTCATACATCCCTCCCACTACATACATCCCTCCCACTACATACATCCATCGCTCCCACTACATCCAACCCTTCCTCCCACTACATACATCCCTCCCTCTCACTAAATCCCTCCCTCCCTCCCACTAAATCCCTCTCCCTCCCACTAAATCCCTCTCTCCCTCCCACTAAATCCCTCCCTCCCTCCCACTACATCCCTCCCTCCCTCCCTCCCACTAAATTCCTCCAACTACATCCCTCCCACTAAATCCCTCTCTCCCTCCCACTACATCCCTCCCTCCCTCCCACTAAATCCCTCCGTCCCCCTACATCCGTCTCTCCCTCCCACTACATCCCTCCATCTCTCCCACTATATCCCTCCCATTACGTCCATCCCTCCCTCCCACTATTATTATTTTGTTTGATGTATGTATGTATGTATGTGTGTATGAATGTATGTGTGTATTGTGCGCATGTATGTATGTATGTGTGTATGTATGTATGTATGTGTGTATGTATGTGTGTATGTGTGTATGTATGTATGTGTGTATGTATGTCTGTGTGTATGTATGTATGTGTGTATGTATGTGTGTATGTATGTATGTGTGTATGTATGTATGTGTGTATGTATGTATGTATGTATGTATGTGTGTATGTATGTATGTGTGTATGTATGTATGTGTGTATGTATGTATGTCTGTGTGTATGTATGTGTGTATGTATGTATGTGTGTATGTATGTATGTATGTGTGTATGTATGTATGTATGTGTGTATGTATGATAGTATGTATGTATGTATGTATGTAATATAGCAATGATAGCAATGTCCGAATACATACATCTCCAGCCGAGTTAATTTGACAGCCAGTTTACGCACCATCATGTGTTTATCCCGTACTAAAGTGTTTATAGTGTCTTCAATAAATCATCAATTGTCAATAAAATTGGTATTTTAATGTGATGAATGTCACATAGTATGACCTATTGTATGTAATACATATGTTCTGAAGATATTATCACCATTGGCAACAGGTAGCCGTAGATAATTATGATTACGAAAAGAGAGAGTTCTATTGGATATCCGTTTTTTAATAACTATTACTATTGTACTTTTCCTCTGCACTTTGAAGTGAAAAATTAACATATTCTTTATTGCTCTATGGTTTCCCATTACATATCCAAAATTCAAGAGATTCTATCAATAAATAATGAAATGGGGGTCAATTTCGTTTTGAGCGTTTCACTGGGTGTCGACAGCAGTCCTGTTCGCGTATGTGATGTAGCCTAGACTTTTTGACCAGAAGTATAAAGCCAAATATTTTATTGGGAGTAACATTAGAGTAATTTTATGTTTCTGATAGCTTTCAATAAGGGAAACACTGTGGTGCAATTTATTTAAATAGAGCTCTACAAATAACGTAATTATTGAATATTACTACATTTAACCTATTAAAAGTCTCCTATTATCGAGGCCAATGCGCGATTTTGTTATTTAAAGTACTTCTAAATCACAATGAAAGTTTTATAAGGTATACCAGCTGTCAAGAAGATACGATTTTATATATCATTTCGATTTACAAAGTTTAGTAGTTCTATACAAGTTAAGCACAATCTCGTTATAATTATAATAATAATAATAATAATAATAGTAGTAATAATACAGTAGTAATAATAATAATAATAATAATAATAATAATAATAATAATATTAATAATAGTAATAATAAGAATAATAGTAATTGAGTAGCTCAACAGTGGGAGTATATATATTTTCGGGAGTTTATTATGTGGTATATCGATGACTTCATTAATGATATAATTGTGTTACCTTTAATATCATTATTATTAATTTCATTATTGATATTATTATAATTACTAATATTAGTATTATTAGTATTAGTATTATTATCGACGAAGCAAGTTATCCATAACCACGGAGTAGAAGTTATTTTATTTTGTTTGTTGAGTATGTTTGACGACGACGCTGGCGGATGCATTGACTTGGATCCTCCTCCTGGATCAATGCTGCATAATGAAATAATTTTGTATTCCCAATTATGGAAAAATATATATACAAAATTTAAGCCTACCCAGTACTGTAATTTAAGTGTGGTATATTGAATTGTATATAATATTCATAAGTCAAATTACACACTGCTCAAAATCAGTGTATTTACTCCTTCGTGAATGATTGAACTACCAAGCAATAATATCGCTCGCAATACAATTATGCAACGATTTATTTTTAGCTTAGCTATATCGGAGCTTTCATCTCTTACAGGTGTGTGAGCTCCATTTTAGACCTGATGAAATAAGGCGAGAGACTTCGTACTTTGCCGAGAAGAGCGGAACTAAATTAGTGGCCAAGTTGACGTATCCTCAGCTCTGTGATGGTGTAATTCCATCACAATTGCCAAACTGCCCCTCTTACCTTTCTGGCCTATCACATGCTAGAGAAGCCCCGGACAAGAAGAGGAAACGAATGGAAGAGTCTGCCATTCAAGCTGCGGTAGCAAAGAGTATTGCAGATAACAATAAGTACAAACAAGACATAACATTTCATTCTTTAGATGAACTTAAAGACAAAATACAGTTCATTGATAAGAAATACTGGACAGTTATTGAACACGAGGAAGATTTTCATATATGTCGAATTGTTCATTCCCCACAACCTAAAGTTATTTTGTCCTTAGTCATCAAATCAGACTGTAATGTTCAGGCTAGTGTACAGGCGGTGCAAATAAACCAGCTCGGGGATTATAAGATTCCTTCAAAGGTCACTGACATTAATACACTTGAAGTGTTGCTTGATGCTTTGCGTAAGTGCGATATCAATAATCCTGCCTCAAACCCAATTAATGCAATTGTAATAATTCAACTTGTGATCTCCTTTTTGTCAACTATTGTACAGGATAATGGCTTCAAGTATCAGAATACACTCAAATTCGTTTGTGAACAGCTTCATTTAATGACTCTCACTAAATTTGATTACTCCTCAGAATGTTTGATATTCTCCTCTCTCTTGCATAATTGCTCACCTCAAGGTTACAGACTTCTGAGAGATAAGAAATGCCTAATTCTACCTAGCTATTCAACTATAAGACGAATATTTTTGTCCAAAACGTTTAACCCAGCTATCGAACACCGTACCAGCCATTTTCTTATGTATATTAAGAACAAATTTAAGTCCCTGACAACCCGTGATGAAACGGTTACAATGATGGTTGATGACATTCACCTGAAGCCTTACTTAGATTATAAAGCAGGAAATATTGTTGGTTCAGCATTTGACAGTGATGCAATTGCAACAAGCGCATATGTGTTTATGTTAAACAGTATTCGGTCAAAATACAGAGATGTTGTTCACATAATTCCAGCAAAGATAATGAAGGCAGAGACATTATATAACATTATGAAGAAGATTATTTTAGGGCTTGAGAAGATAGGATTTAGTGTCATTAGCATTGTAACAGACAATAATGCAATCAATGGCAAAGCTGTATCATATTTTGCCAATCCACCAAAACTGTCCATTGTTTACCCACATCCAGCGCAAAGTACCAGACCTCTCTTTTTCCTATACGACGCTGTTACATATTTTAAAATGCACCAGGAATAATTGGGTAGGACAGAAAGATGAAGAAAAAACTATGAAATTCCCACAGTTCCCAAGTAAAAATGTCCGTAATGAATCTAATAAGATAATGTATGCCCCTTTCAGTACTCCCAAAAAACTGTATTTCTTAGAGGAAAATTTGCTCCTAAAGCAGGCCTATAGGCTAAGCCTGAAAGCATTATCCCCCTCCAACCTAGAGAGACAAAATGTCAAATTAGTTCTCCAAATTTTTAATGAGTATATAATTCAAGCCTTGCTCAATATTGGAAAACATAATGGCCTAACGTTATTTTCAGATGTTGCTAGGTACATCGAAGTGTTTCTTAATTGGTGGAATATAATGAATGTGAAATCTCCATTTAAAGGTCTTAGGCACAATAACAAGTTATCTTGTCCATTAACAAATAGTACAGATGATGACCGATATCAGTTCTTGGATAGTTTCCTTAAGTGGTTAGATGCGTCTTCCAGGATGTGGGGGGAAACTGACTAGGGAAACAATTAGAGCTCTGAAACATACGACCCATGCAATATTAGAAATAACAAATTATTGCATAACAGAACTGAATATGACCTACATACTAACAGGAAAATTTCCAACAGACAATTTGGAAGCAAGATTTAGTCAGTATCGACAGTTAGCAGGAGGAAATTACAATATTTCTGTACGCCAAATATATGAGTGTGAGAAAAAGATACGGATGATGTCAGTGTTAAAACTTAGTTTACCCATACTCGACAAGAAGGTCATTTTAAAGGATTTTGAAGAAATTGACTATGAGCAAGTAAAAACAGATGAGGAAATTGATTTTGGTTTATGTCATACGAATGTTGAAGTTTGTAAGGAGGATATTGACAGGTGTAAACACATCATCCCCGTTATAGTTTATTTAGCTGGCTATTGTTGTTACTCCGTGATAAAGAAAATGAAATGTAATGGTTGTAAAGAAATGATTACGTGTTCAGATAGTGCTGAAGAAATCCCAGAAAATCTAAGTTACATTGCTGGAATTAGCAGAGGTTCTCTTATATACCCAGATAGGGTGACTGCGAACATGGTCATGTATAACTATATTGTAATTAACAAACTTGCTAAGCTTCCTGCCTTTCGCAATGCTACTAGCCAAAGAAATATAGCAACACACCTCACAGTTACGGCTTTAGCAGATGCTGATCTCCTGTTCCCTAGTGATATCTGTGAAAATGGTCATAGCACCGAAAAAATAGAAAGTATGGTGGTATATGCTTCAACAAATGCAATTTTAAATAATTACTGTGCTAAAGAAAATAACATCCCAACAGCTAACAGAGCTAATAAGAATGTAGGCGTGAAGAGAAAGCTTCAAACCCTAGAGAAATAGATAATGTGTACTTTATTGCATAGTATATAATATGATATCGTGTGTGTGTATGTGTGTATGTGTGTGTGTGTGTGTGTGTGTGTTACAGTAAATATATAGTTCATCTTCATACATATAGTATATAATTAAGTTACTTATATATATTTGTTCACGAATAATATTGGATGTCACGTAAATTGGCTCTTCAGTAAGGTTGTTTATGTCTTTGTATATAATATAGTAATGTATATATCATTGTGTTTTATTTTACTCCAATATAACAAAGTAATGAGATATACTTATAATAAGTTTTAATCTTGTACAACTACTTGTTCAAGGTATAAGTCATATGCAAGAAATAACCAAAACATGTTGTTATGATATCGGTATCATAATATAGAGTATAATAAAGTAAGATATAGGTAGATAGTGGTTTTGCGTACACCTTAAACGTAAAATATATAATTTGTTTGTACGTTAATCTAAAATTTAACAGAGAAAAGAATAAAAGAGAGTATTTATAAAATGGGGACAGAGCGCGGGCAGTGGATGTAGCACCCCATTGCCTACATCACAGAATGGTTGACACCGCCTGGTACTCTAGGTGGCCTTGGTGGGGGTGGGACAGGTGGTTACTGTTGACATAGTGAGAACCTTACTGCTTCTCTTCTTCTTCTTCTTCTTCTTCTTCTTCTTAACCGGTCACTATTTCTCTCTTTCTCCTCCTCCTCCTCTTCTTAACCTGTCACTATTAGAGTCCGGACTGGTCCAGCAGATCTTAACAGGCAGTTTTACCCGCGGTTAATCCCTTTACATTGGTGCCACATGTATAATTCCTAACAACGAAAATACATTATTTACGGTATTAAGTACCTTAAGTCGGTTTGAAATTCTCAGGCTATTTCTACATGTACAAAAAAGCTTTATTGTTTTTATAATTAATTCGCTTGTTATTAGTAAATACAATGGACATTGTATACAACTTGGCATGGTAGCTACTGCGACGGTGTCAGATTAGGTCGGCCAAAAAACTCCTCACAAATATCACGTGATGGCGCGCTGCCAGGCGCACGAAATTTATACTGTCACTTGTAAAGTAAACCCATTCGTCACTTCATTTCATTCATATAAAGGATATATGATCCATACACATACTGTACAATATATTAATATGCTGATGCTGGTTGGGAATGGAGAGGGGGGGGTGGAGGGAAGGTGAAAGGGAGGCAGTCAGCTGATTCGGGAAGGCATGACACGAGAGAGAGAGAGAGAGAGAGCGAGAGCGCGAGAGTGCAAGAGCGAGAGAGAGCTATATAAATAGTAATATAATCTATTATAACAATAATAATTATCTATGCATTCATGTGGGCTACACATAGTAGTACAGTGATAAGTGCGTTCCCATTCTCACTCATACACAGGGCAAGGTCAATGTACCTTGGACCGGGGGAGGTAGAGGGAAGGAGAACGATAGCGAGAGTAATTTGGAAATGTTGTCGTACGGAAAGGGTCAAGTGGACAGCCGGCACCAGTGTAGACAGAGTTGACCCCGCCCAAAACTGCCTGTCAAGATCTGCTGGACTATATTAGGGAACGCAAGGTCTGTGCATATGTGTAACTATGTAAGTCTTCTTCCTCCTCCTCCCCCTCCTCCTCTTAATCTGTCACCATTTTTTCCTCCTCCTCCTCTTAAACTGTTACTATTTCTTACCTCCTCATCTTCCTCCATTCTTATTCCTCCGTATTTTGTTCCTCGCTTTTATTTTCCTCCACATAATCAGTTTCTTGTCCCTCCCTTCTTAACATGTTTATATTCTTCTCCCTCAACTACCCTCTACTTCTCTTCCTCCTCCTCCCTTAACATTTTTCTAACCATCCCCTTCAACTTCTCCCTCCTCCTCCACGTATTCGTTTTCTCCCTCCTCTTCCTTTCCTTTTCATAAACATTTATCAGTACCCCCTTCTTCTTCTTCAGTTAGTATTTTATCCTTCATTACATATCTATATATGTATCTATCTATCCCTGTCTAACCACTCGTTTTCTGTGAGGCAGCAGACCTTTTGCATTATCGATAGCCTCGTCGTCTCTCTCGCTCTCTCTTCCTCCCCTTCACACTACATATTCCTAAACACACTAACTTATTTGATTAGACTATGCTTCCACTCTTAAAAAACATGCATTTTCAGCAGTTTTTTGGTATTACTTGTATTTACGCAAATGTATAATAAAAGTGTCCATGTGTATTGTATTATCTATCCCCCACTCTCTCTCTCTCTCTCTCTCTCTCCTTTTATAGTTTCATCTTCCGAATAATACTTACACTTGAATTATTCAGGCGATATATCGATTAAGTGCCTGCCTGACGAAATATTTATTTAGCTCTTTAACACACACACGTAACTCAATCTCTCATGTGTAAAACTTATTAATTTTGTTCGCGGTCGCTCTCGGTCTCTCTCTCTTTCTCTCTCTCAAGTATGAAAACCACGCCTCATCAGTCATTCCAAGACCGTGTAATAGCCAGTATAATTCCCACCCCCATGATTCCCATTCTCACTCACACACTCTCTCTCGCCTTCTAGACCATATATTTACCTTTTTGAGACCCTGTATAACTGTATACCCGGTATATAATTTCATGTACTTATGTCATCTCAAAAAAGCCTCACATCAAATCAAATCAACTCTCTCTCTCTCTCTCTCTCACACACACACACAAACACACAAACCTACCTTTGCTCTCTCTCTCTCTCTCTCACACACACACACACATACACACACCTACCTTTGCTCTCTCTCTCTCTCTTTCTCCCAGCCAGATATTTCAGAGGCACACCTATCACATTCTGCCTCACCCAAACCAACGTATTTCCCAGACAATATAATGCAGTCGCTTTACCTGGGGGTTTGTGAGTTTGTCAGATTTGTATAAGGGATTGGTACGTATGTGTGTGTGTGTGTGTGTGAGAGAGAGAAAGAGATAGAAAGAAAGATAATAATAATAATAATAATAATAATAAACGGTTTATTAAAGAATGGCAGCCTCATGAGCTGAAAATACACATGATACAAATGATAGAGCATGTGTGTGTGTGTGCGTGTATGCATGGGCGTGTGTGTGTGGCGATAACAATTCACAAATATTCACAACTGTTACCAGAATATAATGGGCAAACTGAGAAAACGAAACTAAATCATTGGACAACGAAATGACAAGGAGAAAAATAGCTAACTTTTTAATAAATAAATATATACTGTATAGGCCTACAGACATTTAATGAATGGAGGACACCTTTATGCACATGGATGTTATTTGTGTTGTCTTTATTTTTTCCTTCCTCTATATATTATCTCCTAAAAAACATAATATATAATGTTGAAGTGACGGGGTTGAATAGAACGGGGTTGGGGAACACCTGTAGGATTGCTAGCCTACAGGTGTGTAGGAAGGAGAAAAGAAGAAACAAACAACAGAGACGCCATTCCATACCAGTTTCTCATGATGCAGAGGAACGAGAAACAGAGGAGTGCCCCATATACCAGGTCATTCCCGTTTTCTTACTACCAGGAACGCGGGTCATCTAGGTCAGTCACCCCTACAAAAAAATGGGAGTTTAAGCCAATCACCATCCAGGTTTCAAGCCCTCTCCACCAATCACCAGCCTTCATTGCACCAGCAGTCAGATTTGCAGTACACCGAGCAAATGTTTATGCAAGTTCCGCATCAAAGACCCGAGTGCTACCGACATAAGTGGGGATATTAGAATCTACAGTGCAAGACTGTTACGAAGAACTCTGGATCAACCCAGGAACATAGTGAAGACCAGAGTTATCCACTGATTCACCAATAACCCTCAATTATAATAAAATCACCAGAATTTCTATTATATCCTTCCTAGACTTAGTAACTCCCACCGGAGTATTAAATAAAATACTTTAAATGATTAGGTACCAAATGATAACTACCTTGTATTTTTAAGCTAAGTATTTACTTCACTATTGATGTCACGATTCAGTATATCCCTTTTACATTGAATCACTATAAGTTGAAGCTAAGAAAATATCTGAACATGTACTCAACGAAATTGTTGAGAAAGCAAGCACTTCCACCTCGGTAATGTTCTTACGTCTGAAAAGTCCGGAGCATCTAACTAAAAGTGGTAACTGCATTCCCCTCCTCCTCGAGACTACAACGAGAGCCCTGTTGTGTGCCTCTGACGTCTGGACGTGGGATTCCTGACGGTGCGAAGCAGCTCCCCCTGAAGTCTGGTCCAGGCGAACCTACGCTCTACGTCGGCCAGACTTGCTCTCGAACCTCAACCACCCCCAAACTCACCCTAAGTGTCTCTGAGTGTCTTACGCTGTGATTATTGTTGTGAAGGTAAGGTAAAATATGTGAATATTCATTTCTAATTTCTTTGTAGATCTGTGCCCAAGATCATTAATTGCTGCGTATGCATTAATCCTTCGGAAACCATATTAAACCTTGTGTAGATCTGTGTCCAAGATCTAGTGTTAATTTCTCTTCTAAGTTCATATAAAATATTCAACGCATATGCCACATATTTGTGTAAATCCATAATCAAGCCGAATACTCACAGATTTTCCTTGTGTATGTCCATTCTATTTTTGTATGTACCAAGTTGAAGCTGGAGTGTAAACTGTGAATTGATTCCCTTCTAAATCCTCACTTTTACCTAGAACCTATGCCCAATTTCATATCTAATTAAAATCAGCTCCCCATCCTTTAGAAGAATTGTATTGCTGATTATCATAATCTAAATAGATTTTCTTCGAGAGAAACCCCCTGTTATTCCTTATTTTGTCGTGCGTTAACAGTATAATTTGTGAATAACGTATTAGTTTATTCTGTTATGAAATAGATAATTTCAATCCAGGTCGTCTAGGAATTCTAGTTTCGTGTAGATCTATTGTCTAATTATTTCACCAACTCGAATACAATGCCAATTTGTTCTGTATTCCATATAGGAATCTGTTAACCAGTTCAGATCTCCTTCATACCTTATCAGGTATTTCCATCTAAGTGCAACTTCGTCATGTAGGCCTATGCCATATTTAACTTGTAGTATTATTATAACTATTCGTATATGCTAATTTATTGATGCGTTCTTTAATCTGCTGTAATCAATCTATTGCCTGATTCAGTTAGGTTATATTCAACCTTTGAGTATTCTTCAGTAGATGTTAATCATTAAATATGAATTCCTCGACCCGTGAGATTATCATCGCATATAAGAATTAATTAATTGTATGTTCATGATATAAATTTTCTCATAATACTCTAAGTACATAATTAATTGTAAAAATAATTTAACTCTCTTCCCCTGTGAATTTTAACATATTCCTCCCCTTATTCAGAATAATATTGCACTAACCATAATACTATTTTCATCATCGCAGTAAAAACAAATGACCTGAATGACCTACCTGGCCAGAATTATCTGTACGCGTGAGCCCTTTATGCTGGGGTCACACATTCACGTATATCGCTCCCGACAGCTCCCGTCAGGCGTGATCGCCAATTTTGTGTTCTGACTGGGGTAGTCCGGCCCTGTACGCCCGTATAGACCACGACTATTGCACTTCCCGACAGACGTACCGTGACGGGGCCAGTGTTACGTCAGACGTAATGTAGTCGTATGGAACTACGTACGTGCTTGCGACTTGCGTAAGCATGTCCCCGTTAGTCCGCCTGGGCTGCCCGATTTGCGGGAACACAGGCCACGCCCATGGCCACGCCCCCACAAGACCTAACGTAGATCCGACAAGAACCAAAAATATTATTAAAGAGCGTTCCGTGAGTTCTAAAATAACAAATTTAAAGGTTTTCTATGCAAACGCTCGTAGCATACGCAATACATTTTCAGATTTAGAGGAGCTAGTGTTTACAGAAAATTATGATGTGATTGGCATAACAGAATCTTGGCTCAATACAGAAGATAGAGACTTTTTAGCAGAGTATTTACTTCCCGGTTATGTAATGTTTGAGAAAAGCCGAATAAATCGAAATGGAGGTGGCAATTTACTTTATATCAAAGAAACTCTTAACCCTACCCTCTTGTCAAAATCTCAAATTGTGAACGTCGACGCATCTTTTGTGCTAATAAAGAATAATAAAGGTACAAAAATAATACTTGCATTAATATACAGACCTCCAGCTCAATCAGTGCAAACTGACCGAGAAATTTACGAACAAATTGCAGATGTAAGTAACTCACAAAATACCGTAATTTTTTATTTTAATTTACCTGTGACCAAGTGGGGCGATACTCTTACTTCACACTCCGGACATGACTTGTATACGAACTTGCAAGAGAGTTCGCTTTATCAATTTGTTCGAACGCCAACCCGTGGTAATAACGTTCTTGACATTGTACTTGCAACAAAAGAAGAATTAATAGAGAATTTGAATGTTGGTGATGAATTCAGTAACAGCGACCATCGTACGATAACTTTCACTTTAAAGTTTACTAGTAACGAACCAAATAGTAGCATCGAAAAAGTCCCTAATTTCAAGAAAGCAAACTTCCATAAACTTAGAGCTATGTTTAAAGAAACTGACTGGAGCTTTTTAATTAACAATAACGACATAAATACATCTTGGAAGTTATTCGAAACCACTTACCTAAAAGCAGTGCAAGACTGCATACCATCGAAAATACGGCGTCCAGGCCATAATAATAAGCCCAAATGGTGGAATAAAGATATTTCAAACTGCCTGCTTGCTAAAAAATTTGTTAATGATAGATTAAAATCCTCACAAAATGACGAAGAACGGGTGAAACTTGTAGAGCTACGACGCAAAGCCAAAAAGTTAATTAAGCAAAGTAAAAAGACCTTAGAGTTACATATTGCGAATCAAAGTAAAACAAACCCGAAAGAATTCTATAGTTATATCAGAAAGAAAAAAGTAGTTACTTCAATTGTTGGACCGTTAGTTGATGAAAATGGAGAAGACACCAAAGACGAAGTACAAATGAGTAATGCCCTGAATACCTTTTTTGCAGCAGTTTTTACAACAGAAGACCTCAGTGATATCCCTACACCATCGCCGATTCAGATTGATAATTCAGATGTTTTAAGCAATATCACCATTACAGAGAGAGAAGTATTGAATTGTTTAGATAAACTCAAGGTAAATAAAATGCCTGGACCTGATACAATCTAGCCTAGAGTTCTAAAGGAAGCTAAGGATGAGCTCTCCAAACCACTGACATTACTATTCAATAAATCCTTGCAGTCTGGAACTATGCCTGATCAGTGGAAGCTAGCCAACGTAACACCGATATTCAAAACAGGCAGGAAATCCCTACCCAGTAACTATCGTCCAATTAGTTTAACCTCAGTTGTATGTAAAATGCTAGAAACGGTCATACGAGACAGACTCGTAAATCACTTAGAGGAAAATAACATACTTAAAGATACTCAACACGGCTTTCGTAAAAAACGTTCCTGTTTAACAAACATCTTAGACTTCTTCCACGATATCCTCAACCTCTACGATGAGAGTAAAGCTGTAGATATTATATACCTTGATTTTCAAAAGGCCTTTGACAAAGTTCCCCACAAACGTTTACTGCTAAAACTAAAAGCGCATGGAATACAAGACGGTGTGTTGAAATGGATAGAAAATTGGCTCAGCGACAGAAAGCAAAGAGTAGTCATAAACGGTAAGGCATCTAAATGGACCAATGTAAGTAGCGGGGTACCCCAGGGATCGGTACTAGGACCAATTCTCTTTCTAATTTACATCAACGACATAGATGAGGGTCTCACCTGTACAATCTCAAAATTTGCTGACGATACAAAATTTGCAAATAGCGTACTCTCAAAAGAACAAGTTGACAATATGCAACACAATCTAGATAAATTGTCATGTTGGGCCCAAATTTGGCAAATGAGTTTCAATGCGGATAAATGTAAAGTACTACATATCGGATACCTAAATGAGAAAGCAAACTATTCGATGAATGGCACTCAGCTTAAGAATGTAAACAGAGAAACCGATCTGGGAGTAACAATATCGAGTAACCTAAACCCGAGTCAACAATGTTCAGAAGTAGTTAAGAAGGCAAACAAAATAATTGGCTTTATAGGCAGGTCATTTGAGCATAAATCCAAAGAAGTTATCCTAACCCTTTACAATTCCTTAGTCCGCCCTCTTCTGGAATACTGCGTTCAATCCTGGTGCTCTTATTACCAAAAAGATATAAACAAGCTAGAACGAGTTCAACGTAGAGTTACCAAAATGATACCTAGCCTAAAGAACAAACCATACGAAGAGCGTCTTAGATAATTAAATCTATTTCCTTTAACCCAGCGCAGATTAAGAGGCGACTTAATTCAAGTGTTCAAAATCATCAAAGGCATTGACAATATGAACTGTAGTAAGTACTTCACTATCGACCAATCTAATTACACGCGGGGAAACGTTGCAAAATTATTGGTAAATCTTTTAACTCACACGAATCTAAGAATTTCTTCTTCAACCGAGTTGTCAACTTGTGGAATGGGCTTCCCCGAAACGTTATAGACTGCATCACCGTTGATTCATTTAAACTCCGCGTAGACAAATATCTCGCATCAAACCCTCGACTGACTGCGTTTGTAAATGAATAACTTTATTTTATCCCCCCCTCAGTTACTAACCCATCTCTCCCCTACTAACTTCCTAATCCTGCCATGGACATTAGTTCCAGGGCAGTAATTCCCTTTCCAATGTTCCCTTACCAACTCTAAACCACTGTTTAGACACTTGATCCTCAGTGTTTTGGAGGACAAGCAACCTAGAAGGGTCACTAGATCTGTTGTTGCTTGATTTCCCTTTGTACTCCTTTGTACTCCTTTCTACTCCTTTGTAGCTTTGTACTCCTTTGACCTGCGTAGCTGAGGCCGTACGTCTTGGGAGTTTGTAGGACTTACGTGGACCGTTTCCGGACAATCGTAGGCACACCCCGTCTGTCCAAACACAGACAAAGACAGTCTTTGTCAACCACGTAGGTCTGGGTTGGAATCTGGGAACTACAAAAGGGCAGGGCTGGCCACAACGTTCCCATTCCCACTCCTGACTCGGCACCATAAAGAACATCACGGAATACATCCTGGAATAGTTCAAGATGGCGAACTCCCTAATCAAACCGGAGAACAGGCATAACACTCGGCTCATTCAATGGATCATTTCCTACATAGAAATGTTAGAACTGCTTGCCATAGCAAACTACATCCATGAAGGTGAACAAGAGAAGAAGAAGGAAAGGAGCAAGAGGACAGTGTGGGTGTGGCCATATCTACAACGAAGGCCTGAACATGGCCATTATGAGAAGCTGATGCAAGAGTTGGCCACAGAATGTCCACAACTGTACAAAAACTTCACCCGGGTAGACAAACAACTATTTGATGAGATAGTGGAACGTGTCACCCCCATCATTCAGAGGAAACCTACGTTCTGGCGGAACCCCATTCCTCCTGGTCTGCGGGTGGCCATCACCCTACGTTTCCTCGCTACGGGTGATTCCTATAAGAGCCTGCAATACAACTTTCGTGTTGCCCACAACACCATCAGCCAAATTGTTCCAGACACCTGCCAGGCCATCATTTCTGTCTCCTACGTCAGTATTATGTTGGTCTTCTTCCGGCGCCGTTTCTTTGGTGGGGCCTGTACGCTGTTGGTAGGTGCAGATTCTTCTTCTTCCTCCTCGTCTTCCTCACTCTCATCCACTTCAACCTCGAGCTCTCCACTATTGGGGCCGAGGTCGAGAACAACTTCATCTTCCTCAGGCGTCGAGATGGCAGGCGGTGAGTTGGAGGGGCCAGGCTGAGAGGGGTCAGAGTTGGAGGGGCCAGGCTGAGAGGGGTCAGAGTTGGAGGGGCCGGGCTGAGAGGGGTCATAAGGAGAGGTGGCAGGCGGTGAGGTGGCAGACGTCGAGGTGGCAGGGGAAGCCTTCCTGGCCTTCTTCACGCCTTTCTTATGCATGGTACAGGGCAGGGCAGGGCAGGATGCAGAGGGTGACAAGCAGGGCAGGGCAGGGTGCAGATGGTGGCAAGCAGGGCAGGGCAGGGTGCAGAGGGTGGCAAGCAGGGCAGGGCAGGGTGCAGAGGGTGGCATGCAGGTGGCAGGGTTGGCTTGTTGTTGCTGTTCCGGTGTGGTGAGAGGTGAGAGGTGTGACGGGAGTGTCTCCCGCTGGTCCTTATATACAACGTTGCCGCGTCTTCCCGCCAACACGCAGTGCGGCGGTGCTGCCAGATGCGCCCGGACTAACTTTAACTGTCCCTTTTGACGGGAATATTGTATGATTGGCGGGAGAAGCTTACGTTTGACCGGGCTAGCTGCTACGTCTTACGGGGCTGCTCCCGTAAGACGTAGCAGCTAGCCCGGTCAGACGTAGGATTTCCCGACTTTTGACATACGTGAGCGCGAGCCACGTATCTGATTCAAAATCCAAAACATACCGGGCGGCCTTGGCCGCACCCTCCACCTCCCCGACCAGCGTGGCTACTCCCGCCATGCGTACCAACCCCCACGACTAGACACAATTTAATTTACGTTTTGCGTACTAAGCCCTTACGTTTTACGTATTCGGTTGCCAACTACCAATAAACCTTTGTACGGGAGCATACGGGAGCATATACGTGAATGTGTGACCCCAGCATTAATCTACCCCTATGCATCTCGCCACCTGTGAGCGAGCGTTCACCCCAGAGCTTTTCGTACGCTTCCCCTTTTGTTTCGCCCCAACCTATATACCCGTACTTAGAGATTTCGTTCAACCTGTCAGAAACTTATTCAGAATAATTCACAGTAGATACTCAACTCTCATATATATTATTATCAAGGGTTTTATCTATGTGTATGTTTGTCTGATTATTATTGCATACTTCCATTATAATAATATCCCTTGATTCATGCTCATTATATGTTAATAATAGACCTTGGTGTGTGATAAATGTTAATAACTGTTTACTGGCTATTCTTTATAGTAGCTAAGTAAATATCCACCCACACTTTAGGCCTAATTATATGCGTGAATTGCCTATCATTTGTTTATGTTAAAGTATACATACTCGCTTACTATTTCCCAATAATAGTTAAGGAGTATTGATTTATCTATATGTTAATCAATAAATAAGAGTGTAGAATTACATGTGTGTATTTATTGTGTTCATCTTAACCTGATTGAGTACCTAACTTGTGAATAAGATCGTGTTCGACGTGTCCCTGTTGAGGATATCTTGAGTCTAAAAGTCCATAGTTGGATTTGAGTAAAGACCAAAACTAAGCTAAGTTGTATTACAACCCGGCATAACAAATGTATAAACACAAACATATATATATATATATATATATATATATATATATATATATAGATAGATATACTGTATATATACGTAAGACAATAAATTTGTATATAGATGGATTGAGGCGGACTGGTGTGGACGTTGAGTGAAGGAGTTGACTGACGTGTAGTGGTCCTCTGGTGCCAACTTTTTATCTTACCTCTTCAATTATCTGACCCCCCCCCCTCCTCCTTGCCACCCCCTCTCCCCTTTACCACCTCCCTTGTACACCTCCCTGTTCCTCCCTTACCACCCCCTTCTTAATGTTTTTATGTTTATATGGATGTACAATAGGAGTAGGGTAAAGGAATATATTATCACTTTTGCCCTTTTGAGACAATGGATATGTAACGTTATGTCTCAATAAAGAATCAAATCTGCTCCTCCCTTACCCCCCCCCCCTCCCTTGGTCCCTCTCCCACTCTCTCCTTCTGCCTTCCTCTTACCACCCCTCCTACTGTATATCTCTCTCTCTCTCTCTCTCTCTCCTGCTAGCTTCTCTGGAGTACCCTGTCAGACCTCACGTCGTTACACACAGCCAAGCAGGCAGGCAGACACTCGAACCAGAGCTTCTACTTTATCATAGACTACAGTAGATCTGGACTGGACACGAACATTAACTTTTCAGTAAGGGACCCAAAATCTGAGAACGAACCCCCAAGTTCGAACCTCGAAACCACGAACATGTGGAATTTTCGCGGTTTCGAGGCTCGAACTTGGGGGTTCGTTCTCAGATTTTGCGTCCCTTACTGCAAAGTTCCATTTTTGTGGCCAGTCCAGATCTACTGTAGGGTGTATTGAAACAACACTTACAGACTTCAAGTGCTAAGTACAGATTAAAAAAACAAGTTCACTTTATTCTATACTTGTTACTGGCGAGCGGTTGGCCGTGATATATAAAAGTCATGTGCGCTCTCGGATGGATTGCTGTTCGCCTCTGTGGGGTGGGGGTGGAGTGGTTGCATTGAGGCAGTTGGACAGGGTTCAAGGTGGGGCTGTTGGATTGGTCAGTGGCCCTGCAATCACACGGGACCTTCCTGCATTATTCATACGAAGAAACGTTGCATCCCTTGCATTATTCTACAGATATTTTCACAGCAATTGTTCCGAGGAACTTGCTTCAATTGTGCCGCCTCTCCACATCTTTCCCCGTAGAACTAGGGCAGCTGAGAGCGCCCATGAATTTACACTTTCTCCTCCACAATGCAGAACTTCTGCTTATCAGAATTCATTTATCCCCAGAGCTACTACTCTTTGGAATTCACTTCCCTCGAATTGCTTTCCACAAACTTACAATCTACAAATGTTTAAATCCAGTTGTTACAAACATTTTATGAATGGAGGATGCCTTTAGGCACATGGACCTTTTTGTGTTATGTGTTTTTCCTTCCTCCGTTCATTGTCTCTTAAAAAAAAAAAAAAAAAAAAATACTGATATATATAATAATTAACCATTAATGATCTACAGGATATACAGTAAAATAATCGTCCAAGCATGTGCTATAAGCCGAACACTGGCATTGGTCTCCCCCTTCATCCCTCCACCCCCCACCTCCCTTCCTCTCCCGCCCCCTTCCTCCCCCCAATCTCCTAGTTTATATCTAGGAATTTGAATTATAAACATAGTTAATTTTCGGGTTGGCATAATGTAATTTATGTTTCCTTTATAAACCGTTTACAACTTAAATTATTTTGTTATCAAACATTTATGTATCTTTCTTTCAACATAGGAAACACCGAAGGTATCTTGGATGAAACAAATTACTATCTTCAAGTGGTCTGCAGATATTACTGTCATATGTTAGTAATTATTACCAATGTTGAATGATAAATAAAACCACAAAATGTGGGCATTACGAAGTTATTGCCCAGTGTTATTTAATGTGTTGTACAGTTGTGAACATTTATTCACATACAAACATATTCGAAGCGGTCTCGGGTTGAATTGAATCTCCTAACTAATTTATACTGGGTATTTGAATTTCAGAGATTCTTTTATCAGTTCGACACTTCTAAATCAATCTGAATTAATTACCACTGCTGTACAGTCACGATCATAAATGCTGCGACATCAACCAGATAACGTCAACTCCTTCATCACTAGGGTTTTTTACTAAGCTGAATAAAATCGTTTGACGGTAGCTAGAATGGAATACATAAATAATTGTGAGTTTGAATACAAAGTTTTGCAATACCTTTGGAGACAAAGGGGCGAATATTATTTGGTTGGTGTCGCAGTATTTATGCTCGTGACTGTACAGTCTACGACAGAACTGCTGTAATGGCCTGAGGCAATGTGTTAGTTCACTTATCTTTTAATAGATGGCCCTTTAATCGCTTCTAATAAAAGGAGGCGGGGTTAATATAGAGGTTGGAAGGAGGAGGAGTCAAATGTGTGTGTGTGTGTTCTAGAACAGCACGCAGAATAAGTTTATTTTAACATAACACACAGGCTATATTATTAGATTAACCCATGCCGGATCACAAATAAGTAACACACATCAGGTGTTGCGTTGTTTATGGAATTTAAACAGACAATCAGTTTTTATCTTTCGCACTTCCCATTCCCCCTCCTCCCCCTCTCCCTCTTCACTCGCTTTCTCTCCCCTCCCTCCCACCTATCTCTCTCTCTCTCTCTCTCTCTCTCTCTCTCTCTCTCTCTCTCTCTCTCTCTCTCTCTCTCTCTCTCTCTCTCTCTCTCTCTCTCTCGGACGTAAATGATACCCTCTAAAATACGCAGGTTAATAATATGCAATTGTTTTGAATTTACATATACATAATAAATGTTAGGGATGACTAAAATAACTAACATATATTGATTAGGAATAGGATAACTAGCGAGGCAGCGAACAACACCTGTTGCTCGCTGCCTCGCTAGTTATCCTATTCCTATTTAAGCTACGATTCCCGAAGAACACGTCTATATTTGTTTGTATATATATTAAGTGTAACAATAACACTTAGGATTCAAGTTATTTGTGTTGGCTCAAGGAATAAGTTGAATAATACATATACTTATGACCTCCACAATTTGTAATGTTTGGGGAGACGGCGCTTCAACCTCTCTCCTTTGTCCATCACATGCAAGCACCAACCCACCCACACCCACACCCACACAGGATACAAAACACACACACACTCACACCCGATAACATAAAACGCACATCACACACATGATCACATACAACGTAATGGGCACAAATCACTCACACATGATAACATAACACGCACACACACACACACACACAAACACTGGTCCAGGCAAACTAGAAAAGGTATTAGCATTTGTGAGGAAATGCTGCTGTCTTCAGTGCGTGCCATGGCCATCCTGAGCCTTACGACGTATACAGACTAATAACACACATAACAAAGCCACTACAACAACTTCGTCTCTCTCCAACAACCCTTCTCCCCTCTCTACACTCTTCAGACAATAGGAAAAGTAGAAAGTAGCTACGAGGTGCCGTAGTAAAGGCTTATCCTTCAATACCTTCACCTGACCTGACCCCATCCGGGGTTTAGCTGGTCCACAAGGGTGTGTGACATGAACCCAATAGAGAATTTGTTGGTCATCATGTCATGGAGTGGAAGTTGGTCCAGGTTAGGATTGGAAAGGGCGGGAGGAGTGGGATCAGCAGGGGGCAGGGGGGGGGGGGGGGATCCGTAGCCGCCCTAATATAAGTTGGACAATTTTGTAATCAGCTCCAACGAGAATACAGGAGGTAGTTGATGCAGCTTGTGGGTGGAGATCATATTGATTGAATAAATATAAATTGTAAATGTTTACATTTAAGATCCCTTTATATATATTATATAATGTGTATGTGTTTCCAATGTTCACCATAACATAATGATGGTGAAATAATACATATTAAATTAAATTCAAGGTAACATACACAGAGCTATAGTATACTTTTAATTATGTTTGGAGGATAATTTAAACAATTCGAAGTAAAAATATAAAAGCCTAAACAATTTATATCAATTTTAAAACAACATAACCAGATTGCTTGGATTAACGTTAATTGTTCAATTCGATGACTTACTTTATAGTAAATCATTACAATGGGTAGCGCCGAACTGTTCACTGATAATGAGAAGCCACAGTAATTAAGCTAGTAATTAAGAATCCACTGAGAAAAGTATAATGCAATAATCATAGCGTGTCATATTACATGTTAAGGTAGATTATGAATTGGTCAACCACAGTGCTGTGAATAGTGGTATCGTATAAATACGATAGAATATGACTCTTTTGTGATCTCGTGACGTCACGATCTCTCCTACAGCACGACGTAGGACGAGTAGATCGTATATTATAAGATTGTAAATAAGTTACGTTATAAAAGGCATAATATGCTATTAAGCAATATTGCCATGGTCTTATGTAGTATAATATGAATTTATCGTATATATTAATATAATTTATCGTATAGAGCAACCTAAATGCGGTAAGATAATTTGGGCTCCTGGCGGTTTGCCAAGGCAGCAAGGGGTGCTTTGGAGGTAGGCCAGAGCCTTCACGAACACCAACCAGTTAACATCTAAATTTCCGCCCTCAGTTGATCGAGTTTTGTGCCTCTAATCACAATACACATACAGCAATACACTCAGCTACACCATCACGACGCTCTCATCGACATCATGACTGAGTGATAGATAAGCATAAATTATAATAATCATGTCCATTCCCATGTAATCATTTATTCTTTCTTTAACTTGACTCCAGTCTTGGGACCGAAGTCTCGTTCCCCATTGTCCACCGCCATATTGGGTAAAACGTTCTCCCTTGCCTCATTGCCACGTGGAACTATTGGTGAGTTAATTCCTGGCTAATATTAACCCTTATAACCTTACCCTATATATACATTTATTATGTGAGACCTTTGGATATAAATTAGCTTGTTTCAGATTGAATTCAATTTAGATATAGAGTAGTTTTCATTTAGATTGATTTTATTTGATTCATTATAGCTTAGTAATATTTAACTTCCATTGATAGTTTACCACATTGGTGCCCAGACCCGGGAAATTAGCTACCAGTAAGGGATTTTAAGGCAATGAACAAGGGGACATATAACAGGATGCAGGAACAACTCTATGATAAACTGGCAAGGCTAGCCAAGCGATGGTTAGAGCCGGAATGCAGGGTCACATCGTTGCACCTGCCTAAGTCCTGCATCCCACCCATCATCTTTCCCCAATAATTTTCTTTTCCGTTTCAGACTTCCTGTGACATATGAGGCGCTCATTCGCGGAACGTGATAACCGCCACCTCTGGCAAAACCCGTTATATTATCGCATTATATTGCCACAACCTTCTCGAATCTGGAGCCGCGGTAGGGAGCTATATTTGAGAATGTCAACATGGTTGAAAATCGCATAAAGTACGACGCACTTTCATCCGTGTTGACAGGGCGTTTGCCTAGCCCTAGTCTCTGCATCGCATAGGGTGATACGCGCCACCCAGGCAGCGTGTGTTCAGCCAGCCAATGACAGCCCGGCTATGGTACCGCGTGGGCGCCAGCTCAGCCACTCACGGCGCACGTTGCTCTCTGTTCTCCCGCCACAATACAGTCTAGCTCAGCTCTCACGCCGTACGGATCATTTACCTTGCACCTGGTGTTGTTTTTGTGCCGTTTTGACCGTGTTGCAGTGCTTCCCTGAACAATGAGTGATAGTGAAAGTGAGAGTGATAGTGGGAGCCCACCCCCACCTATAAAAAAGAGGTGTAACCCGGACAATTGGTCTGAAATAATCGCCAGGAACAAGAGAAATACTGGGAAGGAATATGTCAGCCGCCAAACAGGAAATACAGTGAATGCTAGAGTTATTGGGCCGCCTTGCAATGATGGATGCTACGATAAAATTGCTGAACCTATCCGCCAAGCAATCCACAATAACTTCTAGCAAACTGGAGATTGGTTAGTCCAGAATACCTTCATTCAGAAACACGTTCTGTCAGTGCCAGTGAAACGACGAAGAAAGCCTGCCGACATCAACAACCTTGGTCCCCATCGGTCATGCACCCGCAAATTTACTCTCTCCTACCAGTCTACAACTTATAAGGTTTGCAAGACAGCCTTCATCAACATTTTAGCCATAGGTAGGACAAGATTAGAGAATGCCCTGACCCACGTGAGTGACACTGGTACACCGAAGAGAGACGGCCGCGGGCAACACAAGAACTGTGTCACCATTGCAGGTCCTGATGCAAAGTGTGTGCACAAACACATTGCATCATTCCCCAGCGTTACCAGCCATTATAGCAGAGCCAAATCGCCCAATTTGCGGTACCTAGAGACATCGTTGAGTTTAAGCCGGATGTACCACCTGTATTCTACCTGGATGGCTGAGAATTATCCTAACAACAGCGTAGTCAAGGAAAGTTATTACCGGAAAGTTTTCAAAAGTAAAGAACTCTCCTTCTCACCACCAAATACTGATACTTGCTCGACCTGTGACCTAGCTAAGGCCACTTTGAAACATGCCAGTAATGACGCAGATAAGGCAATCTTGCAGGCTGAACTTGATGAACACCTGGCGATGGCACGGCAGGCACAAACACTTATGAAGACTCTGGGGCAGGACAGGGACGATGATACTCGTGTCATAGCCTTGGACCTCCAACAGACACAGCCAATACCTCGTCTCACCACTAATGCTGCCTACTATAAGAAGAAAGTCTGGCTGTACAATTTATGCATTTCCAACCTCAAGACCGGTGAAAACCAGTTCTTCGTGTGGGATGAGGTGACAGGTGGGCGTGGCTCGGTCGAGGTGGGTTCGTGCATCAAAAAGTGGATCGAGAATGAAGTACTGCGTCATGGTGATTTTGGCAAGCTTATACTATTCAGTGACAATTGTGGTGGACAGAATAAGAACATTAATATCATGCTCTGCCATCTTTACGAACTGCACAGTCGCCGTCTTCAGGAAGTGGTCCATTATTTCCTCATCCCAGGACATAGTTACATGGCGTGTGACAGGGCTTTTGGGAACATAGAAAAGCGCTTCAGGGTTGAGGGGAACATCTATGATTTTGAACACTATATCAAGGTGATTGAGCGTGCGGTCCACGCAGGTAACAAGGTCATTCCCATGGTGAGAGAGGACTTTCTAAACTTAGACCTGTTGCAAAGTGTCATAACTCACCGTACACCCGCCAAGCCACTCCTATTCTCTGAATGTCGCCGATTCTGCTTTACTCTGCAATATAGGGATGGGTATCAGCTGTCTCGAGGCTACGAGGGGCCTCTGCATTGTCTCAGGCTTATGCCAGGTAAAGCCAAGTATGCTCCATCGGCCTTTAATCTGTCACGAGTGCCACTCACCCCCAAGTACCCAGCTGCCATCAAACTTCAAGCTGACAAACTCCAAGCCGTCCACGACCTGCTATCCTACATTCCGCCAATCCACTCGGAGTATTACCACGAACTTTTTCGTATGCAGAGGGACCTCAGTAGAGCAGCTAGACCAGCCTTGGACAACAACTCTGACTCCTCTGATATTGATGACAACCTGCAAGAGTATGCAGATGATAGTGACAGTGATAGCGACACTGCCTGACTACTCGGTGAGTATGAATATATAAATGTAACAATAGAATAGAGTAATAATGCATTTTAGTAAGGTCAAATTGTTAAACAATAGCAATCTTTACACAAGAACATTATAGTAACTAGCCATCAAATTCCTTCCTTAGATTAAAATTTTGTAAAATCATGTCCTTCCCAAGCTGAATAAAACATCCCAAATTAATTAATTAACATTAATACTAGCTTACTTTCTATAATAATAAATCAATAACATTAAAGTAGCAAAATTATTACTCTATTCTTGTGTTTTACTTATTCATTATTATTCACCATGTCTTCCTCCATTTTCTAATCTTTATTATCGCTTATTAATTTTATAAAATTATGTTTCTATTATCTTACCCTACTCTTCCATGTCTTATTATTATTCACTGATAATATTATTTATGTTTTATTGTTATACATTTGCTTTTTCTCAACGTTTCTACAGTATTGAATTGATATGGGGTTATAAAATCATGGGATTATTTCAATCACACTCACGTTACTATTAATTACAAGCAATTTATTTTTATTTTTTTTGTGGTACATGGCTAGATACTATTTTCCGAACATTTTGATAACACTGTCACCTCTCTCCTTAATCGGGTCTGATAGTTACAGCTTTTTATAAGTCGGCAAACTTCAGACGCGATTTATTTTTTATTTTATTTTGGGCAACTATCATGTTCTGCGATAAATTACAAGCAATTTATTATTATTTTTTTTGTGGTACGTGGCTAGATACTATTTTCCGAACATTTTGATAACACTGTCACCTCTCTCCTTAATCGGGTCTGATAGTTACAGATTTGTATAAGTCGGCAAACTTCAGACGCGATTTACTCCTTTTTTTATTTTGGGCAACTATCATGTTCTGCGATAAATTACAAGCAATTTATTATTATTTTTTTTGTGGTACGTGGCTAGATACTATTTTCCGAACATTTTGATAACACTGTCACCTCTCTCCTTAATCGGGTCTGATAGTTACAGCTTTTTATAAGTCGGCAAACTTCAGACGCGATTTACTCGGTTTTTTATTTTGGGCGGTCAACACGTTCCGCGAATGAACGCCTCATATGACCTGACCTAACATTTTTCTTGTTCAATATGATCCATTAGTAGGTATTGCTATTTAGTGTACTATTTTTCTCCATAACATCGAAGTCCGCCGGTTGGCGTCTCTTAATTAGACTATAATTGGGCCGTTGTCTTTGTAACGTAATATTTCGATACATAGCCTATAGGCTCGCATGCAAAATGGATAAAGACCATAAAGAGACACCGTCTAGTGGGGTGCTAAGCAAAGCCCCTAAAAATCAAAGGGCGGGACTTCGGGGAGCATTAAATAGGCTAATTGTGGACTTAAACACTTTCATCACTACTGCTGAACTAGAGGAATTGGAGGCTAGATTAGATAACGTCCAGGCTACCCACGGTCGTATTACGGCTCTGAGTGAGGTGATTGTGGCTGACATGATAGAGGAGGAAGAGATAGTTACAGAGTGTGACAATCGCACCCCTCTATGACGAACCTGTCTTTAGAGCGAAGCGCCTATTACAGCGTGCTGTCGCAAGTAAGAAGGGAGGCGATAATGAGGCCCATAGAAGGGCTGATCCAAAACATACTGTACACCTCCCAAAGCTCAATCTTCCTACATTTGGGGGCAAGTTAACCGAGTGGTTAGCTTTCTGGGACGTATTTCGATCTACGGTTCATGAATCCTCTTTGGATAATGTCCGCAAGTTTCACTATCTGAAGGGACAAATGGAAGGAGAGGCCCTACATTTAATAGAGGGTTTTGCAGTAGTGGGTGGTAGTTATCTTGAAGCGGTACACTTATTAGAGTCCACATACGGGGATAGAGAGCAGTTGAAGATGGCCCATGTCATTGCCTTGTTGGGGCTCCCAGAACCACAGTATAAGGTTGAGGAGTTGACAAACTTCAGGGCAAATATGGAGTGCCATACTCGATCGCTAGACACCCTAGGGCCTAGGGCTTACCACGCAGGAAATGATAGTAATTATCTTGTGTCAGAAGCTTCCTATGGCAATACTTGATAAGGTAAGATCATTTGAGCTGGGGGAGTTCAAAACTCAGTTCAGCAAGGAGATCAATAATCTACAGTTGAACAAAGGGAGAATGTATGTGTCGGGAGGGAGTGAGAATGTGGAGAAGAGGGGAACAATAAGCATGACAGTGGGGACTAAAGTAAAGAAAGAGGGTGCGTATAAGATACCTGCTCAGATTCTATGTAAGCTATGTAACAACAATCATAAATGGAGTTTCTGTGTAAAATACCCGACAAATGAGACAAAACTAGCACAGGCGAAAAAATTGAAGCTATGTGTAGGTTGTCTAAGTAAAGAACATGGTAAGCAGGGACAATGTACTGCTACATACTTAAGGCCCTGTCGCCACTGCAAAGGACATCACTTTGATAAGTTGTGTCCTACAGCAGATAAAGTCAAAGACGTCAAAAATGAGGGTACTACAACTGTGGCACTAGGTAGCACGCAAGACACCACTATATTGCCCACAATACAGATTCCCATGGAAGGTAATGACAGTAACAAAGTTTGTCGGGTACTTCTAGATCAAGGGTCTCAACGTTCCTTTATAAAGAGGTCCGTACTAGTGGGACTGAAGCACCGAATCGTAGGGGCTGAGACTGTTCGATTACAGGGCTTCACAGGGGTTACTGATAAGCAAGACTACGAGATAGCGGAGATTTCATATTTCTACCGTAAAAACCGGTACTTTATGACTTGTATCGTACTAGACACCCTACCAGAATATGTATCTGTGGGTGTGAAGAAGGTGGAACACGCATTACGTAGCAAAGGGGTTAACTTGTCAGATCCCATGGGAAATCAGAGTGAGGTGCATGTTCTACTTGGTGTGGATCATTATTATGAAGTAGTATACCCTGGATTTAAAAAGATGTGAGGTGTAATTTTAATCCCCACTAAATTTGGATACTGAATGAGCGGAAAGGTGCATACTACACAGTCGAAGGTCCTGGTCGACACGGTCTCGATATATAGAGTCAATGTAACCGTGGCAGAGGAGTTGGGAAGGGAGGATTCCCAACCTAGTGACCCTAAGATGGCTGCCGAGTTCGACCTGGAACGACTGTGGAGATTGGATCACATAGGCATTAATCCTATGGAGACTGATTATGACTCGGAAGTTGCGCTACAAAGGTTTGAAGAGTCTGTGTGCTACTGTGCCTCAGACAAGCAATATAAAGTTAGTTTACCCTGGAAGAACAGTGAGATAAGCCTGCCTACCAACTATGGTTTGGCATTAGGTCGCTTGCGCGCATTGCAGCGGAAATTGTCTAACGAACCGAGCACGCGCCAGGCGTATGATGATGTATTTCGGAGTTATGAAGATAGGGGCTTTATTGAGAGAGTCGATGTCGAGGAACCGTTTAAGAAGGGTAGGGTTCACTATCTGGCCCATCATGGGGTAAGGAAAGACAGCGTCACCACACCAATATGGGTGGTGTATGACTGTTCTGCCCACCAAGGACAACAACCAAGTCTAAATGACTGCCTGTTGACAGGTCCGTCCATGGTGTCGGACCTGTCCCAACATCTATTGCGGTTTAGGCTGGGGAAGTACGCCTATACCAGTGACATCGAGAAAGCATTCTTGATGGTCAAGGTAAAGGAGGAAGATAGAGATGTTACCCGCTTTCTTTGGTTCAGCGACATTAGCGACTCAGAAAGTCCCATCATAATATACCGTTTTCGGGTTGTACTCTTTGGGGCCACTTGCTCGCAGTTTTTGTTAAATGCCACAATCAGAAAACATCTAGCTGACACTCATGAGGACACAAGTAAACTATCTCGCGGATTATACATTGACAATTTGCAGGGTACTAGCGATAGTCAAGATGATTTGTTATATGCATACTGGCAAGCACGCAGATTGTTTGCGGATGCACATCTATTTCTCCGCGAGTGGGTTACTAATAGTGAAGATCTTCAGAGTTTAATACAGGTGGATGGTACGGCATCTCTTAACCAGCAAAAGTCCAGAAATTTGGGGATGATCTGGCAACCTAAACATGACATACTAACTTTTCAAACAAGGTCTTTTGCTCAGCAGACAGGAGCGCACACAAAAAGAAGTCTGTTGAGCAAAGTTGCGCAATTTTTTTATCCTTTGGGTCTAGCATTACCTGTTACCATAAGAGCTAGGATTCTAATGCAGGAAGTTTGGAGACGTAAAATAGGATGGGATGACAGTTTGCCCGAGGACCTGAATGACCAAGGGACATTGTTGTTGAATGAATATGCCATCCTATGTACTAAACCTATACCTCGTAAAGTGGCGGCGTTCAGTGACGTTACGTTACACATGTTTTGCGATGCTAGTGCCACGGCATACGGGGTAGCCATATATGTTGTTACTTCATTTGGGGCACATTTAGTTACAGCCCGGGCCAAGGTAGCCCCGGTTAAAAAGGTAACTATCCCTAAAATGGAATTGACTGCCATGATGCTATTAGCACGTCTGGTGCAACATGTACGCGCAGCATACGAGAGCGAATTAAATATTGAAATCGTTCATGTATGGTGCGATAGTCAGGTCGCACTCAACTGGATACATACCAAGAAGTCTCTGCCAGTTTACGTGCGGAATAGGGTAGATGAGATTAGAGCCCTTTTGCCATACGTTGCTTATCATTATGTAAATACAAAAGATAACCCTAGTGATCTCATAACTAGGGGTAAAACGGCTAGCCAGTTAACCCTTATTTAGCGGCGAGCAACATAAGTCGAGTTAAATAAAGCTGGACTATGTGGCGGCGCTCGACATAACTCGAGTGGCAATTTCAGCACGTAATGTGGCTGAGAGAGAGAGACAAGTGGTGGCAGGAGACTAGCGAGCGTATGACTGCTCCAGACCACCGCGGCGAACCTACTGACACAAATCTCAGCTCCCTCCTCCCTCTCTCACTCGCTACATACTCAATTATGTACCGAAAGTACCGAATTACCTGCTTTTTGCACTCGCGTTGCACGGTTATTGCAAGAAAACTATCCATCATACAAGGATCGTTATGGTGTCATTCGAAAGCTCTGTTTATGCCCTTTCAGGGATAGGTACTTGTTTTACGTTCTGGGTCTTATTTAGGCATGAAAATGATCACGTAAACAGCCCTATTTTGGCTAAAAACACCCCGCTGTGCGGTACACATAAATAAACCGCATAGACCGCTCGTAAGGTGTTAATGAAGTCCGAATTGTGGTGGCATGGTCCAAAGTGGCTGCTCCATGAAAGTGAATGGACGAAATGGCAAGCTGTTGGTGAGGGACTTCTGCCACTGGAAACAGTGGCAGTTACAGCCCAAACAAAAGAGCCACTGGGTCCTATCATAAAGTGGGCAAGATTCGGTGACTATAATAAACTAGTCAGAGTTGTAGCTTGGGTGTTGCGATATGTATCCAATCTCAAGCTTAAAGTAACGAGCCAACTCTGCAACAGGGGTCACAACATTGATGCTCATGAATTTAACCCTTATTTAGCGGCGAGCAACATAAGTCGAGTTAAAAAAAGCTGGACTATGTGGCGGCGCTCGACATAACTCGAGTGGCAATTTCAGCACGTAATGTGGCTGAGAGAGAGAGACAAGTGGTGGCAGGAGACTAGCGAGCGTATGACTGCTCCAGACCACCGCGGCGAACCTACTGACACAAATCTCAGCTCCCTCCTCCCTCTCTCACTCGCTACATACTCAATTATGTACTGAAAGTACCGAATTACCTGCTTTTTGCACTCGCGTTGCACGGTTATTGCAAGAAAACTATCCATCATACAAGGATCGTTATGGTGTCATTCGAAAGCTCTGTTTATGCCCTTTCAGGGATAGGTACTTGTTTTACGTTCTGGGTCTTATTTAGGCATGAAAATGATCACGTAAACAGCCCTATTTTGGCTAAAAACACCCCGCTGTGCGGTACACATAAATAAACCGCATAGGCCGCTCGTAAGGTGTTAAAGCAGCTGAAGTAACTTTGATCAAATGGGTTCAAGTAGAAACCTTTTCCAATGAATTAGAATCCTTGAAAAGCTCGAATAAGACATTAATGCCTAATATAGTGCGTCAACTAAGGTTGCACCTAGACAATGGCCTCATCAGGTGTGAGGGTCGCCTGAAGTGGTCGGGTGTACCAGACGGCACAAACCGACCTATACTTATGCCAACAAGACATCACGTTACTGATCTATTGATCATACGTGCACATAGGGAAGTAAAACACTACGGGGCATGTCATATTATATCAAATTTACGTCTCACATGGTGGATATCCAGAGTTCGACAAGTAGCTCGATGCGTAGTAAGAAAGTGTGTAATATGCCAGAGACTAAAGGGTAAACCATATGCAACTGGACCAGCTCCACCTCTACCTGAATGCCGTGTAAAGCACGTAGAACCTTTCCAAGCGGTAGGATTAGATTACACAGGGGCATTGAAGACGAGGGAGCATGAGAAGGTTTATATATTATTGTTTACCTGTGCAACGTCTCGAGCGGTACACATAGAACTATGTGATAATATGTCTAGCGAAGAATTTATGCTGGCGTTTAGACGGTTTTGTGCCCGTCGTTCATTCCCTCAACTCATTCTTAGCGACATTGCTCCCACTTATGTCCAAGCATCAAAATATCTAAAGGATATGAGTAGTGATCCTACTATCATAATTTGTTTAGGGGAGAAGAAGTGCGAATGGAGGTTCATTCCAGTTAAGGCACCTTGGTTTGGTGGAATGTGGGAACGGTGTGTCGGCATAGTAAAGTCAGGACTCAGAGCGGTTGTAGGACGTGCTCTATTAAAGAAGAGTGAGTTGACGACAGTCCTCACAGAGATAGAGGCAGTCGTGAATGATCGCCCGCTTACATATGTGTACACCGACCTGCAAGAACCACTACCATTAACGCCAGCTCACTTGCTATATGGAAAACCATTGACTGCGTTTCCATCTGATTTTCAGTCCATAGTAGAGTTAGAGGATCCCTCGTTGTACTCTGAGGTAGCGGTGTCTAAGAGATACCAGTATATATCCAGGATAATAGAGGATTTTAGGAAACGGTGGATTAGTGAATATCTGCTAGCATTGAGGGAAAGGAGAATTACTCCCTCTGGTAGACCAACGGCACCTACAGTTGGTGAAGTTGTTTTAATTAAAGAAGATAGTCCTCGTTTATACTGGAAATTAGGCCGCGTGTTGGAGGTATACAAGGGGGCAGACTCTGTAGAGCGGGTGGCGCTATTGAAGACAGCCACTGGAACTACTGTTCGTCCTATCGCATGTTTGTACGCTTTGGAGCTCGATTCCGCATTGCAATCTGATGCTCCACCTGTTATTGCTGGGTCCGAGGATTCTCAAAGGAACGACTCACCTCTTACTGATGGTGATCATTCTCGGACCGGGATGCGTCCCAGACGCGCTGCTGCTTGCGCCGTCGACTTGTGGCGTCAGAAGATAGCCTCTGGGCAACTTTAGGTTTAAGGTGGGGTTCAGGTCTTTTTTGTGGGGGGAGTTTATCGTATAAATACGATAGAATATGACTCTTTTGTGATCTCATATGTCTCTGTGACGTCACGATCTCTCCTACAGCACGACGTAGGACGAGTAGATCGTATATTATAAGATTGTAAATAAGTTAAGTTATAAAAGGCCTAATATGCTATTAACACCTTACGAGCGGCCTATGCGGTTTATTTATGTGTACCGCACAGCGGGGGGTTTTTAGCCAAAATAGGGCTGTTTACGTGATCATTTTCATGCCTAAATAAGACCCAGAACGTAAAACAAGTACCTATCCCTGAAAGGGCATAAACAGAGCTTTCGAATGACACCATAACGATCCTTGTATGATGGATAGTTTTCTTGCAATAACCGTGAACGCGAGTGCAAAAAGCAGGTAATTCGGTACTTTCAGTACATAATTGAGTATGTAGCGAGTGAGAGAGGGAGGAGGGAGCTGAGATTTGTGTCAGTAGGTTCGCCGCGGTGGTCTGGAGCAGTCATACGCTCGCTAGTCTCCTGCCACCACTTGTCTCTCTCTCTCAGCCACATTACGTGCTGAAATTGCCACTCGAGTTATGTCGAGCGCCGCCACATAGTCCAGCTTTATTTAACTCGACTTATGTTGCTCGCCGCTAAATAAGGGTTAAGCAATATTGCCATGGTCTTATGTAGTATATATGAATTTATCGTATATATTAATATAATTTATCGTATAGAGCAACCTAAATGCGGTACGATAATTTGGGCTCCTGGCGGTTTGCCAAGGCAGCAAGGTGTGCTTTGGAGGTAGGCCAGAGCCTTCACGAACACCAACCAGTTAACATCTAAATTTCCGCCCTCAGTTGATCGAGCTTTTGTGCCTCTAATCACAATACACATACAGCAATACACTCAGCTACACCATCACGACGCTCTCATCGACATCATGACTAACTGATAGATAAGTATAAATTATAATAATCATGTCCATTCCCATGTAATCATTTATTCTTTCTTTAACTTGACTCGAGTCTTGGGACCGAAGTCTCGTTCCCTATTGTCCACCGCCATATTGGGTAAAACGTTCTCCCTTGCCTCATTGCCACGTGGAACTATTGGTGAGTTAATTCCTGGCTAATATTAACCCTTATAACCTTACCCTATATATACATTTATTATGTGAGACCTTTGGATATAAATTAGCTTGTTTCAGATTGAATTCAATTTAGATATAGAGTAGTTTTCAATTTAGATTGATTTTATTTGATTCATTATAGCTTAGTAATATTTAACTTCCATTGATAGTTTACCACAAGTGGTATGGAAGAAAACAAAAATTTACTCTAATATCAAAATTTGTTTTTATTACAAAGAAACACGTTTCAGTTCATCGAAAGTGTTTTCTCTAACTGAACCGATATTATCTTGTCTGTATGATACATATATTTGGTGGTTATAATTTGGTCCAAGCTAGATTACAATGTGATCCAACTTGTCTTGATGCGTGGATTGTAACATCCCGTTTCAATTACTTATATATTTATACGAATGTTCAAACTAACCAGGACGCTAAGGTTGGCAACTTTGAGTGTTTTGCAACGGAGCATATCTATTTATTTTCTATAACACATTGTATAAGGTAAAGAATAGAATACGAGTTAATAATTGAGAATCAGTAGAAGTAAAAAGAACAGTATTATTAACCCATAACTATCGGCGCGCAATATAAGTCGAGTATAATAAATCTGGACTATCTGGCGGCGCACGACATAGGTCGTGTGGCAATTTCAGCACGTAGTGTTGCTGAGAGAGAGAGACAAGTGGTGGCAGGAGAGTAGCGAGCGTATGACTGCTCCAGACCACCGCGGCGAACCTACTGACACGAATCCCACCTCCTCCCTCCCTCTCTCACTCGCTACATACTGAATTGTATGGGGAAAGTACCGAATTACATGCTTTTTGCACTCGTGTTGCGCGGTTGTTGCAAGAAAACTAGCGGTCATAAAAGGATCGTTGTGGTGTCATTGGAAAGCTCTGTTTATGCCCTTTTGGGGATAGATACTTGTTTTACGCTCTGGGTCTTATTTAGGCATGACAATGATCACGCAAACAGCCCTATTTTGGGTAAAAACACCCCGCTGGTGGCTACATATTATATACCGCCTAGGCCGCTCATAAGGTGTTACAACACCAAAGTCATTTTTATGGACAGCTTTGAGCACGATGATGAGGACAATTATATACTTGGTTAGGAGAGAGAAGGGGGAGAGAAAAAGAGAGAAGGGGGGAGATAGGGGAAGGCAGCAGAGAGAAAGGGAGGAGGGGGGAATGGGAAGTTCGAAGGATAGAACCTTGATTGTCTGTATATTAAATTCCATAAGTAATGCAACACCTGATGTGTGTTACTTATTTGTGATCCGGCATGGGCTAGTCTAATAATATAGCCTGTGTGTTATGTTAATATAAACTTATTCTGCGTGCTGTTCTAGAACACACACACACACACACACACACGGTTGACTCCTCCTCCTTCCAACCTCTATATTAACCCCGCCCCCTTTTATTAGAAGCGATTAAAGGGTCATCTATTAAAAGATAAGTGAACTAACACATTGCCTCAGGCCATGACAACAAGTTCTGTCATAGACTGTACATGGTCATTACAGTGTAATAAGAAGATTAATTGAAACAAATACTGTATAATTCCCACCGAGTGATGTAATACAGTTTTGAAAAATTATTCGAGGCGTTTTATGAAGCTTCGGATTCCACTCGAATATGCTCAAATATCGAATTATCGGCGTGGCCATGATATCATGCCTGTTTTCCATAATTATATGTAGCCTATTATTTGTACAGAACAACTGTTACACACCAATATTGTCAGTAATAGTCGACGTTATAATTGAGACTATGAGCAATGATTAAGGAAACTTCACTTCACACACACACACACACACACACACACGTCTCCCTTTGTTACGCTTATTTGATTTACCTTGCATAAACATGGAAATGAGAGGTTTATGTGTGTGTGTATGTATGTCTGTGTATGTCGTTAATTTTCTTTAACCTCACTCTTTTATAACATAAGTGTTTGGTCAGGTATGCGTGGTCACAATTGTACGGTATGTAACATTTGGTTCCTATAACTTTTCGTATAGCTCGATGACTCTTCATTCCTGAACATAACTGTACATGCAGTATACTATCTTCATTAAATACGTAACAATTGCGTGAGCACGATCAGCCCCCAATAGAACTACTTCATAAACGATTGAATTACCTTCTGCTTCGTTCGGATACCCGACCCAGACTTGAGCATCAGCATTATGTCCCATGACCAGAGTTACAAATGTTACATATTTTGTTTACGCTAATATGTTGCTAATAATTAATATTTTTCTTCTAACCATATAATATCATCACCACATTCTAAGACAATTTTATTTCGTAATTACTAATGTGTGAATAGGTAAACCCAAGCTTTCCCTTTAGCTAAGTCTATAATAAATAGGTTTATCATGTATTAATAATTTAGTGCTTTACTTGTAACCCTGTTTTGCTACATTTCTAAAAAGGTATTTATCTCTATAATAACACATTTATGGGAAAAATGTGATACAACAATATATGTTTATTTTCCATTTTACAATGTGTTCGTCATAGTCTGTAACAGTTGTTTCAATACACCCTATATATATTATATATATATATATATATATATATATAGAGAGAGAGATCACATTCAGTACCGGTGATGTCCTTTTCAATATATTCTAGCAACTATTAGATTGTATTCAATGTAGGGAGAACCTTTAACAATTATAATAAAAAACATACCTTCGACAATAATGGAATGTTCTCTAATACTGTTGGTTTAATATAATTAACCCCTTCGGTACCGGCGACGTCATTTTCATTGTATGCTAGCCATATTTAGACGCTCTTGTGCAGCTTTAAAAAGGATCTGTGGTAGTAAGAAGGGTTCACTGAGATAGTTCAAAGCCTTTTAATTGCTGGAGGCCCTTTTTAAACTGACGAACATCGCCTAATAATAGCCAGAATAAAGTTAAAAGAACGGCACCAGTGCAAAAGGAGTTATCATTCAATTCAAACTTCAATACATTAATCAAGTCCTGACCACCTCGCTGGGATCGTAACGTCTGTGTATCTATGTTAATATTTTTTTTTTATTTTTTTTTTATTTTTTTTTATACTACCTCAGGAAGGAGTCAAATAAAATGTGTGTGTATGTGTGTGTTTCTTAATGTTATGTGCTGCTTTATCTTAATTCCTTAATTCTTATGCTACCCTAATAAGGAGTCTAATCAAATCAAATCTCTCTCTCTCTCTCTCCGCCAGTCTCACCTGTCATGTTATCGACACTTTTCCCCTCTCATCTCTCTCTCTATATATATACGTCACTCTTTTCTGGCTCTCTTTATTTTAACTTTGGACACCTATAGTACTGTCTCTCTCTCTCTCCGCCTGTCTTACAGCTGTCATGTTTTCCAAACTTTTGGCCTCTCTCTCTCTCTATACATCACTTTGTCCTTGCTCTCGTTATGTTCACCTTTGACAGCTGTAGTACTATCTTTCCTGTCAACCCTTTACCTTTGTTTACTCTCTCTTTCTCTCTATTTTTCTTAAGTTTTTGTTCTGTTTTTTTCTCTCTCTCTCTCTCTCTCTCTCTCTCTCTCTCTCTCTCTCTCTCTCTCTCTCTCTCTCTCTCTCTCGTCAACCCTTTCACTTTGTTTACTCTCTCTCTCTCTCTCTCTCTCTCTCTCTCAATTTCAGAAGAAATTATCGATCATACCCTTGAAAATAACACCTCAACTCATGTGATAGGAGATTTCACCATCAGTGTTAGCGAAGTACAAAACACATTGAGTAATTTAAATGTAAATAAGACCCCGGGACCCGACATGCTCCACCCGAAAATAATTAAGAATGTTAAGGACGAAATAGCAAAACCCCTGACACAACTATTTAACTTATCATTACTACAAGGGATTGTACCGAGTGATTGGAAAGATGCGAACATTACGCCGATATACAAGAAGGGTAGCAAGGCCAAAGCGAGTAATTACAGACCAATTAGTCTAACTTCAATTGTAGGAAAAATCATGGAAAAAATCCTTAGAGATAAGATAGTAGATTACCTCGAATCAAACAACCTAATCAAAAATAGTCAACACGGCTTTAGATCAAATAAGTCATGCCTAACAAATTTGATTGAATTTTATAACAAACTATTCACATATAACGACATGACGAAATCACTAGATATAATCTTCTTGGACTTTCAAAAAGCTTTCGACAAGGTGCCTCACCGAAAACTTTTGACTAAACTGGAGAGGATAGGTATCAAAGGTGAAATTCATTCTTGGATAAAAAATTGGCTTACAGACAGAAGACAGAGAGTGGTGATAAATGGAGTGGAATCGGAGTGGGAGCCTGTCACTAGTGGAGTTCCACAGGGTTCAGTCCTTGGACCGGTCCTGTTTCTCATTTACATTAACGATATTGATGTAGGGGTAAACAACACCATTTCCAAATTCGCCGACGATACAAAAATAGGAAATACAGTCCTGAACGAAGATGATAGAAATGTGTTGCAATCTGATTTAAACAAGATATCAGAGTGGTCGAAAAAATGGCAGATGCCCTCCAATGTCGATAAATGTCAGGTGCTGCAGGTTGGTAGCAGAAATATGAAATACAAATACGAAATGAATGGCAAACAAATAAAAACCGCAACGGTAGTAAAACACCTAGGGGTACTAATATTTGAAAACCTAAAAACTTCCGACCAATGTATAGCAGCTGCAAATAAGGCAAACATAGCATTGGGCTTTATATTAAACGAAAATTTACATATAAACATGAAAACGTAATAGTGCCACTGTTCAAAAGTATGGTGAGGCCCCACCTTGAATATGGTATGCAGTTCTGGTCACCTTATCTGATCAAGGACATTGTAAGACTCGAGTCAGTACAGTGTAGAGCGACGAAGATGATACCCTCATTAACCTCTGAAGTGCGCATGGGGGTAATTGGAAACGTCCCCCTGTGCTGACGTATTTGAGGTGTTTCCGTCACTAAAATATTCATTGTGCCATTAATAGCATTAATACTTATCCATATGCGCCTATTATTGGTTGATTATAAAGGTATTAACCTGAAACAACAATAAAACGAGTGAAAACAGCGTTTGGATGGTCAAAATCGGAGATATAGCCCGCGAGTTGTATAATGTATGGGTGAGGCAAGCTGCTTTCCCGCCAATTTCCCCCAAGGCCACTGAGACACAGTCGATCGATACTCTCTCTCTCTCTCTTGCACTCGCTTGCCATCAGTGATGACAACACCCTGCTTGCAACTCGCTAATGTTAGCACGAAAATATACCTCAGAATAAGGGAATAACAGGGAAAATAGGTGATAACTGAAGGAGAGGAGGAAAGTGGGGAAGGAGGGGAGGTAGAGGACTGAGATTTTGCATGGCCCAGGGGCCAAAAAATAAATTTTTTTTTTTTTTTTTTTTTTTTTTCGATGTCAAAAGTTGATTTTTTTTTTTCACTCACTCATAAGAGTCTCCCCGCAGTCCGCCGGGGGAACTCTTAAGAGTCTCCCTGCAGTTCCCGGGTTAAGAAATAAACCATATGAAGAAAGACTTAAACGATTGAACCTGTTCTCATTAAAAAAGAGGAGGTTGAGGGGTCAGCTTATTGAGTGCTTTAAGATACTAAAAGGTTTCGACAAAGTCGATGTAAATGCACTATTCACATTAAACAATACTAATCAAACTCGCGGAAATGGAATGAAATTAAAAACCAAAAAGGCAAACCTAGATGTCACAAAGAGTTTCTTCACCTACAGTGTGGCGACAGAGTGGAATAAACTACCAGCGAGAGTGGTGGAGAGCGACACAATAAACGCTTTCAAGGGAAGACTTGACCTCTATCTGCAGAGGGCTGGGGTGATATGAAAGGAAAAAAAAAAAAAAAAAATGTAAGTGTGTGTGTGCACTGTACAGTATGTATATATATATACTGTATATATATGTATGTATGTGTGTGTGTATGTATGTGTATATGTGTGTGTGTGTGTGTGTATGTGTGTATATGTATGTACCGGTGTATATATATATATATATATATATATATATATATATATATATATATATATATATATATATATATATATATATGCATATATACATATATAGTTTGTAAGGCCAGACTGCCTAGTAAGGACCTTGAGGTCTGTGTGGTCTGTGTATCTATGTAGCTCTTAATTATATATTCTGTTTGTTCTTATACTACTTCAATAAGGAGTCAAATTAAATCCCTGTCTCTCTCTCTCCTCCATACAGTCAACTTAAATCCCTGTCTCTCTCTCTCCTCCATACAGTCAACTTAAATCCTGTCTCTCTCTCTCCTCCATACAGTCAACTTAAATCCCTGTCTCTCTCTCTCCTCCATACAGTCAACTTAAATCCCTGTCTCTCTCTCTCCTCCATACAGTCAACTTAAATCCCTGTCTCTCTCTCTCCTCCATACAGTCAACTTAAATCCCTGTCTCTCTCTCTCCTCAATACAGTCAACTTAAATCCCTGTCTCTCTCTCCTCAATACAGACAAATTAAATCCCTGTCTCTCTCTCCTCAATACAGTCAAATTAAATCCCTGTCTCTCTCTCCTCAATACAGACAAATTAAATCCCTGTCTCTCTCTCCTCAATACAGTCAAATTAAATCCCTGTCTCTCTCTCCTCAATACAGACAAATTAAATCCCTGTCTCTCTCCTCAATACAGTCAAATTAAATCCCTGTCTCTCTCTCCTCAATACAGTCAAATTAAATCCCTGTCTCTCTCTCCTCAATACAGACAAATTAAATCCCTGTCTCTCTCTCCTCAATACAGTCAAATTAAATCCCTGTCTCTCTCTCCGCAATACAGTCAAATTAAATCCCTGTCTCTCTCTCTCCTCAATACAGACAAATTAAATCCTTGTCTCTCTCTCCTCAATACAGTCAAATCACGTAATGATAGCCAGCATATCGAGAATAATAACATTACCCGAACTGAGAGGGGAGATTTCCACTTGGAGGAATTTTTGTCTTGACTTATTTCTCCTCATATATTTCTCCTTCATATTTAGCCCCATTGCTTTATTATATTTTAAGACGTTCGCCTTATTTGCTTGGCGATTTTAAGAACTTTCGCCCCATTTCTGTTAACTTCAAGACCTTTCGTGCCATTTAGGTGTCGATTTTTTCCTGGTGAGCGATAGCGAACATGTAATTTAAGAGGAATCGGCCTTCGGCCGGGAAATTTTTCTACTGAAAAATTTACAAATTTATCTTGAACCCCTCTAGGGGGTGTAATTTTAAGCTTCATGGAGGTCTAGGGAAAAACAAAAAATCCCCTCAAAAGGAGGGTCGCTCTGGATTATATAATTCTTATGTTTTACTTCTTCTATACCGGTAACATCCTTGCAGTATTATGTTCTGGCAAATATTAGACGATTATATTCAGCATAGGAAGGACGTCTAACCTGTAAAAGGCGACAGACTTTCTCAGTTAATCTTTTTTAGCTGATCATATATCCTACCTAATCTTATAAATCGTCTAAATGTAGCTGGTACCCCTTCGGGGATCACGGTCTCAGGCAATAGATAGATAGACAGTGTACCTTCTCATACCTTCATTTTCTCTTTGTCACATTTTTCCCGTTTCTTTACAGTCGATTTCTTTTTCGGAATTTGTGCATTTTTCGAAGCCCACCGTTCTCAATTCTCAATACATTATTCACTTCTCTCATGGATATCGTATGAGAGAGAGAGAGTGAGAGTGTGAGTGAGTGAGTGAGTGAGTGTGTGTGTGTGTGTGTGTGTGTGTGTGTGTGTGTGTGTGTGTGTACAGTCAAATTCAACAAATTAGTGTAAGATGTAGGAAAGGCATTAAGGGGGGATGGGCGCATTCATTTCCTCATATATTTATGTTTATATAATGTTTCTAGTTGCCTCCCATTAAGCTTATATATATAATAATAAAGATATATACATAAGCAAATAAAGAAACCCAAGAAAATATATCCAAACCTCCATCTAACTCAAGGGAGGTGCTTAAATGTTTTGACCCGTTCAATACCGGTGACGCGTTTTGTTTGATTTCAATTACATTTAGACGATTTTATGAAAGTTGGGAAGGATATATGGTAGCTAAAAGGATTAACCCTCTCAATACCGGTGCCGTCCTTTTATTTATATTCTGGGTACTATTAGACGATTATTTTTCAGTTTTACAAGGGCCTCTAGCAATTAACAGGCTTCAAAATATCTCGCCTAACCCTCTTTACTACCCCAGATCCTTCTTAAACTGCACAAAATTGTCTGAATAGAGCAATAATATAATGAAAAAGACGTCGCCGGTACAGTCATAAGATAATAAAGGGCTACAGACTATCGTAATTAGCCCCTAATTACGATAGTCTGTAGCCCTTTATTATCTTATGACTTAAATTGCTTCAAAATTCCGAGTGTCCAGACATTTTGGCTCGAACATTCCTTGTTTTTGGCCCTGTTACTCTTTCAACTCTGGGGGATGCACTCGTCACAGGCAGTTTTGCCTTTTGTCTCCCTCATCCATAAAAAAGGAAAACAAATGCGATCATTGACGACCATAAATTAAGTGCATACAACAAATATTCAGTCGTAAAACATACGTTTATGAAAACAAACAAAATGTCTTGCCTGAAACTGAATACAATCATCAAATATTTGCCAGAATATAATAAGAACATAAGAACATAAGAAAATGGGAGGCTTCAGAAAGCCGATTGGCCTACGCAAGGCAGATCCCTGTGACACCCAACCCTAATTACAAGGCCTAATTATAAGCCCAGCTCACTAACACCATTAGGACTGACCTCATCAAAACGGTCAGAGGTCAGAAAACGGGGGCCTGCAGAGCGCCGATTGGCCCACACCTGACATATCCCCTCACACCCAACCCATCTCGTCCATATGCCTATATAATTGTATCAACCTCCACAGACACTACACAAAACGCATCCACCACAAACACCCCCCAACCCCCACCACCACCACCCTCCCTTCAATCTACACCACTACCCACCCAGACGGTCTCCCTTCATCTAACTCCAATATCCCCCACACCATTTCCTACTGCACTACCCATTCATTCCCCTCCCTTCCACTCCCCCTACCCCTCCCCCTACCCTTACATGCCAGACAGAGGGACACACTGTCCAAGCAGAGAGAGAGAGATGGCGGTATGCCGACGTTATCTCATGAAAAACTGCCCACTTGGCCAAATGGGGAAGAGAAATGGGATGAAGTGCAACTACAAGCATAATGCCATCTAGGGAAATCATGCACAGACTATCACCTACCCCTGTGTAAATCCTCACTAGCAAACCGGACCTGCTATGATTGGTACTGTACTGAATACCACGTGAAAGGTACACTTAGGGCTAAAACACAGAATGAAGATGGGGCCTCACACCATTGTTTAGCCACACACGAACGAGGGAAAGAAAAAAGGCTAGAGCAAGACGAAATGTGGAAGAACAGGGTAGAACAGCTAGAAGCACATTATACATCATCTAGAATACCTCATGTACCAACAAAAAGGAGTAATGGGACCCCACCACCACTACCACAGGGGCCGTCCATACCACCAGAGATGGTAAACTCACAAACCACCACACCCAGCCTCTCCCCTCTCATATATGCAAACATATAAGGTCTTAAAAACAGTGGAACAAATAAGGTCCCTTTCATCCAAAGGACTACTAGAAGAGGGGAATGCACTGCTTGCTGCCCTTTCTGAAACCCACATTAAAGATCACGAAAAGAGTGCAGTATGGATCCCAGGTTACAACCTACACAGGTCAGATAGAAAACACAGAACATGTGGAGGAGTAGCTTTGTACATAAAAGACTCTCTTATAAGAACAGAGTTTTTGAATCACTCCAATGAGGTAGTAGAGATACTGGGGGTAAACATAGAGAGTCTAAACCTGGTAATTATTCTCACATACAGACCTCCAGATGCCTCACTTCATGAGTTCAAATCCCAGCTGGATAAGATAAAAACGGCTATAGAAGGACTGGGGGCTCCAACCCCTAACATCCTGTGGTTGGGAGACTTCAATTTACCTAATATCAAATGGAGGCAAATAGAACACCAAATATTGCCAAGCACCTTAAATGCAAATGGTGATGCACACTCAAGAACACTACTTAATCTATGTTCTAGGTTCAACTTAAACCAACACATCACAGAACCAACTAGAGGTCAAAACATCCTAGACCTGATATTTTCAAACAATGAGAACATTGTGCACAATACCAGCATATCAGATACTACTTATTCTGACCATAGGATAATCGAGGTACTAACCAACATCGAGTACCTACAAACAAACAACACAAAGAGATCGTATACAGGCCCATTCAGTAAGTACAGCTTTAATAATAAACATATAAATTGGCCAAGCATAAACCAGAAGATAAAGGATATAGACTGGGAGGTCCAAATGGCAGACAAAACAACCCCTGAATGCCTTAGCCAAGTAAATGAATTAGTTAAGAACGTATGCTCGAATCACATTCCAGAGAGAAAAATGAAGCGCAGAAGTAAGCAAGAAAGAGAAAAGAGAAGGCTCTACAAACGAAGAAAACTTCTGTCACATCGTCTCTCCCAAGCTGGATTACAGGAAAGGCAAATTACCATAATGAAGAGGGAGATAGAGGATATTGAACACAAGCTGAGAATATCGTATCAATTACAGCAGATAGAAGAAGAAAACAAGCGGTTCAAGAAATAAGTAAACATTCGAAGTACTTCTTCTCATATGCAAAGAAAAAATCACAAACAGGGTCAAGCATTGGCCCACTCATCGTGACGGATCCTATACAACAGATGACAAAGAAATGAGTGAACTTCTACAAAAACAGTATGAAACCGTGTTCAGTCAACCCGATCCATCTAAAACTATTGATAATCCAAACAGTTTCTTTATAGTACAAAGGAGTACAAAGGAAATCAAGCAACAACAGGTATAGTGACCCTTCTAGGCTGCTTGTCCTCCAAAACACTGAGGATCCAAACAGTGGTTTAGAGTGGGTAAGGGAACATTGGAAAGGGAACTAATGTCCGTGGCAAGATTAGGAAGTCAGTAGGGGACAGATGGGTTAGCAACTGAGGGGGGGATGAAATAAAGTAATTCATTTACAAACGCAGTCAGTCGCGGGTTGTTTGATGCGAGATATTTGTCTAGGCGGAGTGTTACGACTGAGGTTTAAATATATCAGGGCTCTTATTCATTGGACTAGTAATGGCATAAATGCTACAACGGAAAGCGCTAGATGTATATTCCCAGTGAACAAAGAACACAAATACTCTCCAGAGTTCTATATGCAATAATAGGTTATCAAACTCTCAATAAATGTGCGTCTACTCTAGGCTTAATATTATGTGAAAACAGCCTATTACTACCTATAACCGAAGGTGCTTGGTTATGGTATGCAAAGTAAGGTGGTAAGAGAAGTTACAGCTTACGTTACTTTAATCAATAAATATCAGGCACTCCTGCATGAAAGAAAGTGCACTAAAGTCCTTCAACACCAACAAGGAATCTTCTTTAAATGTTAGATGCTATCAAGATGCTCGAATCGGAAATGGAACCCAAAAAGGCAGGCAGCGGAACAATGCTCGTGCAGGCTATGCTCACAAAAAGGCAGGAGATATAATGCAGTCGGAGCCAAGAATATCCTAAACGCTACAACAATAATAATCGCCACGACAATGCAGTATTCCTATCAACAAAAAAGAGCCTAAGTCGTTTGTGTCTCAATACATCAAACTAGGCTGCGAAATGCTTGTGTAATCATAAACGGGTATGCATAAAAAGAGTAATTGGTTTAATATACTTAATGTCTACTATGACTGATAAAGTCTAGCTAGAGTCAATGATACGAGATACTGGTGCGCATGGCATGCCGCATAGACTAGTGCAAATCTCAAGTATGTGTGTCAAGTATTACGTTAGAGTGAAGGGTAGCTCTCTTGAGAAACCTTAATACCGAAGTATTAAGCGTTCTCCTGGCATACCTCAAAGACAAATAACCGAGCCTAGAACAGTGCAGAATGGTATAGGCAAAAAGCCCTCATTCGTGCATGCTCTATTCTCAATGGCACACAGACTAGAATTTACCCAATCAACTCCAGTTGTCAGGTATGTCGTGCAGCTTTTAACTAAAGCCAGCACCCATCGGAAACAATACCTTATAGTATCAGACTCCTAGTCTAGCATTATCTAACCCAGCAGAACACTAATAATTACAGGAAGCAGTACTGAACAATATGAATGCCAACCAATGCTTCGTGATCAACTTATCTTAACAACTAACATACATGGGTTATATAAGACCTTAACGCACAATACAACTGGCCAGCTTAAAGCTGATTATGCAGAGTTAACCAGAGGGGGTATAATATTAATTAAAGGTGGTGAAAGATATGGAAAATGAGAGAGATAGGCAGAGGAAAAGGTTCTCAGGTGCAGAGAGGGGAACAGATATCAAAGGGATAAGAGGGATGCGTTCTAGAAACCAGATCTGAGGGAGAGAGTGGCAAGAGAGCTGTATATATACTAGCACTAGCTCGCACTGCGTAGTCAAAGCGGTAACAATTCCTTCAGCCAATGCCACAGAAGCCAGCCAAACATGATGTCACCAAGCATGGTAAAAATCTCCTCCAACCAATCCCCAAGAGGCCAGCCAGCCGTGACGTCATCGAGCATGGCAAAAAACACTACGCGCCTCCTCTCACTCTGTTCTACTCTCTCTCTCTCTCTCTCTCAAATCCTATCATTACTACTTAATGATAAAACATATACTATGCAATTACATATATAAAGCCTTGACATGGGCGAAAACAAAGAGCCTTTCTGGACTGCCCATGACACGAGCTTTCATATGAAATAAAGCACACAATAATACATCAACTGTAGCCACATCCACTGCCCTGGCAATCCTAGCGAGTCACTGTAGTACAAGCCATGCGGTTCTAACGGAGTGGTTAACGTCACAGGAGTTTAAATTAATCAACGGTGCTGCAGTCTATAACATCTCGGGGAAGCCCATTCCATAAGTTAACAACTCGATTAAAGAAGAAATTCTTAGATTCGTGTGAGTTAAAAGATTTAATTTAATTTAATTATGGGCGAGAACAGAGCCCCCCTCCATATATCAGATATAGAATTTGGGCCAATAGATATAGAAAGGGCAATAAACAGCATGCCGCTCCACTCAGCACCAGGACCAGATTTATGGAGCTCAGTCCTGCTCAAGAACTGCAAAACATCGCTAGCAAGACCTCTAGCCATAATGTGGAGAAAGAGCCTAGATACAGGAGAAATCCCAGAAAGCCTAAAAAACACAACAATTGCACCACTACACAAAGGAGGAAGTAAAGCTCTGCCAAAAAACTACCGCCCGGTAGCACTAACATCTCACATCATCAAAATCTTTGAAAGAATACTACGAGGAAAAGTCTCAGAATACATGGAAGAAAACGGGCTCCACAACTCAGGACAACACGGGTTCAGAGCAGGAAGGTCATGTCTCTCGCATCTACTAGAACACTATGACAAAGTTCTAGATGACCTGGAAGAGAAAAGAAATGTAGATGTCATATACACAGACTTTGCCAAAGCATTTGATAAGTGTGATCATGGAATTATAGCACATAAGCTGAAAGAAAAAGGTATCACCGGAAAGGTGGGGAGGTGGATCTATAATTTTCTCATCAACAGAAAACAATCAGTAGCAGTAAATCAAGCGGTATCAGAAGGTTCAGAGGTTAAAAGCTCTGTTCCCCAGGGTACAGTGTTGGCATCCTTACTCTTCCTAATACTAATAAGTGATATCGATGCTAATGTACAACACAGCAGGGTCTCGTCATTTGCAGACGACACAAAACTAAGTCTAGGTATAACCACAATAGAAGACAAAGAAATCTTGCAAGCAGACATAAACGCTGTATTTTGGTGGACCAAAGATAACAACATTCAATCTAACGAAGATAAATTTCAGCTGATAAGGTATGGTGGAAATGAAGAGATTAAAGAAAACACAACCTACTTAACAGGGTCACTCCTGCCAATCCCACGAAAATCAGAGGTTAAAGATCTTGGGGTAATAATGTCAGAAAACATGTCTTTCAAAGAACATAATCAGGCCAAGTCAGTAGCGGCGAGGAAACTTGTAGGTTGGATACTACGTACTTTCAAGACACGAGAAGAACGGCCAATGATAACACTTTTCAAATCGTTGGTGATCCCACGACTGGAGTATTGCAGTGTGCTAACATCTCCACACAAAAGCCGGGGAAATATTCGAAATAGAGAGTGTTCAAAGAAGCTTCACGTCCTGCATCAGCTTGGTAAAACATCTTCATTACTGGGATCGGCTGAAGGCTCTTAACTTACTGTATATTCACTGGAGCGAAGAAGAGAGAGATACTTGATAATTTACACATGGAAAGTTATCGAGGATCTAGTACCAAACCTTCACACCACAATATTCAAATTCAATTCAATTCAAAATATTGTATTGTTGTAAATTGTTACATATGTTGATAACATCAATACTGTCTATAATTATTGTTTACAACAAAAGAGGATTTGATGCCATAAGGCATAAATGTCCTCTAGCAACTTTAATGCATTATTCATTTGAACAGAAAAGAGGAGAATGTGCAGTTGTGCATAGAATTATAGTACAAACAAATATAAATGAGATTCATGGTAGTAATCATGAATAATGAACACGAACACAGCATTACAATTTTTACCTAACCAGGAAATGATACTTCAGTCGTGTTTTATAAGAAGTAAGGCTACACTGAATATCTATCTTATCTAACAAGTCATTCCAGATTCTAACGCCTTTGTGACGAAACGTGTTATTCATTAGTGTAGTTCTACAGACTGGTACATGCAATTTATTTCGTTGTCTAGTTACATAATGATGTACATCAAGCTTGGCAAAAAACATATTGCTCATTATTGAAGGAACAAGACCTCTTTTAACCTTAAACATCAATGTGGCAATTGCATATTCATAGATATCACTAAATTTTAATAATTTTAAAGATTTAAACAGTGGTGCTGTATGTTGTCTATAAGATGCTGAACTGATAACTCTTACAGCCCTCTTCTGAGTAGTAACGACTGTTCTCAAGTGACAATCACTTGTTGCACCCCATGCTTCTATAACGTATGTAATATAGGGATAAATAAAGCTGTTGTAAAGGGTAACCAGGGTTCCAGGGCTCAGTGTTTTTCTAGCGTTACATATTATACCAATGCCTTTAGACATTTTATTTTTAATATATTTCACATATTCTGACCATGATAATTTAGAGTCTATAACTTCACCGAGGAATTTCGTGATCTGCACTTTTTCAATTAACTGATCTTTTATGCACACTGTAGTATTCGATTCAACTTTTTTCTTATTTGTTCTAAATATCATATAGTGGGTTTTATTAATGTTTAAAGATAACTTATTTACAGTCGTCCAAGTGAGCCATTTGTTAAGGTCATTATTCATATCGTTTGTTATATGATTTATGTTTTTACCACTAATAAAGACATTCGTATCATCTGCAAATGATATAGGCAATATATTTTGTGAAACATTAGCAAGGTCATTAACATAAATAGGATAAAGGAAGGAACCCAACACTGAGCCCTGTGGTACCACAGACTTAACTATAGAAGAAGATGAACATACATTATTAAAACTTACATACTGTAATCTGCCCTCAAATAGCTTTTAAATCAATTGTATGTGTTTTTTTTTTTGTTTTTTTTTTAGAGAGACAATGAACGGAGGAAGGAAAAACACAGATAAAACAAAAAGGTCCATGTGCCTAAAGGCATCCTCCATTCATAAAATGTTTGTAATCACTGGATTTAAACTTTTGTAGATTGTAAGTTTGTGGAAAGCAATTCGAGGGAAGTGAATTCCAAAGAGTAGTAGCTCTGGGGATAAATGAATTCTGATAAACAGAAGTTCTGCATTGTGGAGGAGAAAGTGTAAATTCATGGGCGCTCTCAGCTGCCCTAGTTCTACGGGGAAAGATGTGGAGAGGCGGCACAATTGAAGCAAGTTCCTCGGATCAATTGCTGTGAAAATATCTGTAGAATAATGCAAGGGATGCAACGTTTCTTCGTATGGATAATGTAGGAAGGTCCTGTGTGATTGCAGGGTTATTGATTAATCTAATAGCTTTATTTTGAATTTTGTCCAACTGCCTCAATGCAACCACTCCACTTCCACCCCACAGAGGTGAACAGTAATCCATCTGAGAACGCACATGACTTTTATATATTACGGCCAACTGCTCGTCAGTGAAGAATTCTCGAACTCTGTACAGGAGTCCCAGTTTTTTAGAGGCATTCTTAGCAATGCTTCTAACATAATGTGTCCAGCCCAAGTTAGTAGTTAATGTTACACCGATAATGTCAATAATAGGGGAAGTGGGAATATTTACATCATTACAAAATATATGGGAGTCAGTGAAATTCCCCTTATTCCATACATTCGCATGTTTTCCAATAATATACTATGATTTACAGTGTCAAAGGCTTTACTGAAATCTAAAAATACACCTAAGACGTTATTACCTTTATCTAATTCATATCATGGAACTGGAGCGACAGAGGGGGTAGGAAATGTAACATCCCACCCCAAAAGTGTAGGGGAGCTCTGGGCACACTGAGGGACTCCTGGTTGACAAACAGGGAACCGAGCCTCTTCAACAAAATTACAGAGAACATGAGAAACATGATGGACGTGCCAACGGAAGTATTCAAGAAAGCCTTGGACAACCATCTCAAGTCGGTGCCTGATCAGCCATACTTAGCGGGGGTGAGAGCTGCCCCCTCGAATAGCCTGCTGCATCAAGCACTGGCAGCAAACATACTCGGGGGGAGCAACTCTCGCCGAGGCCGATGAAGGATGGCCGAAATAACTCCAGGTAAACTCCAGGTAAGGTATCTTAAAGCTGCCTATCGTTCTTGATCCCACAATAGCACCTGGTAGCCTCTTCTACCTATCTACAACTCTGTTACCAAACCAAAATTTGCCTATATCTTTTCTGAAACGAAATGTATCTAATTTGAAACCATTTGTTCGAGTTCTTTCGCTATCACTGAGCTTTAGTACATTTTTCATGTCCCCTTTATTAATCTCACTAACCCACTTGAACACCTCTATCATATCCCCTCTAACTCTGTGTCTTTCTAAGGAATGTAAGCCAAATTTGTTCAACCATTCTTCATACGGAAGATTTCTAATATTATGGCTATTTTGTTTTATTCTACGTTGTACTCTCTCCAATGAATCTATGTCCATTCTGTAATAAGGACACCAACATTGAACAGCATAATCCATATGGGGTCTCATTAATGACAAGTAAAGCTTTAAGATAACATCAACAGTTCTGTTACTCACACTCCTAGAGATGAACCCTAGAATCCTGTTTGCCTTGTTACGAACGCATATACAGTACACTGTTTGCTAGGCTTCAAATTATTGCTAACAAACACACCTAGATCTTTCTCACAATCTGAGTTTTCTAATTCCATATTAGCTAGTTTATATTTAACATTTGTATGCATCTTCCCTATCTTTAATACCTTGCATTTGTCAATGTTGAACTTCATCTGCCAATTTACTGACCATTCGTGTAAGGTATCTAGATCCCCCCTCCGTCGCCGGTACGGAAGAAGTTAATTAACGCGACTCTGCCTGTATACTTTCTAACAATACTCGGAACATTGCCTAACATTATTATAGCTAAAAACGACAAATTAATAAATAATTATATAAGATACCCAAGACAGGATATCCAAACGCCAGCCAACTTAAGAGGGGGAATGTTTTCTTTCTGGAACCCCTTCTCCCTCGTGTTTATCCCCGTTAGTTATTAAGACATTTGCCCCATTAGTTTGGGGATTTTTTTCCTGGCGAGCGATAGCGATCCTGTAATTTAAGAGGAATCGGACGGGATTTTTTTTGTGTCGAAAAATGTACAAATTTATCTTGAAGGGGGGTCTTGGCGGTGTTTTCTATAGGTTGATGGAGGTCTAGGGAGAAAACTAAGATAATAGTAAAATTATATATACAGTATATTAAAAAGAAAATCAAGATAGCCCAACAAGATACCAAAGACAAGATATCCAAAACTCCATCGAGCTTAAACTAGATACTTGGAACACATGAAACAGATCATAGCGTTCAAACTTTTGATTAAATGGGTTCCAAGCCTTAAACGTCCGGCTATATTGTTGTTGTTCCCGATTGTGAAGCCCTTCCTAGTTACGTGCTATTGTTTAAATCTCTCCCACTCATTCTCACACACTCACTCTCTCTCTCTCTCTCGATTTTATATACCTCGCGTAGATCGTGTTTTTGTTTAACGTTCTCATTTGTGTCTTTCTCAAATATGTAAATAATAATATAAGGTATATATATATATATATATATATATATATATACAGGGTGTCCCAGGAGGAAAGGGCATAACTTTGGGAAATGATAAAACAAGGTATTCTAAGCATAAAATATTATATAACAAAAAGTCAAAATTTTAACTGTTAAAAAGATATTGAAGGTTTTATGTAGTGTCTTCCCCCGCAGCACTGTAATAGACTCTCCCATGTCATATAGTTTCCAACTACTCCAAAGTGAGCTACTATGTCTATAATCATTTTGCAACTTACGGAATTATTGTGTCTTTAAAATAACATGGTAAAATAATTGCAGAAAGATGGAGGTGTACTAGGCACTAGGACAGCTAGGCCAGCTTTATGGGGAAATACTGAAGAAACTACCATTTTCAAAATGCAATATCTCTATACCGGTCGAGATTTGGACTTTTTGTTATAGAACATTTTAGGCTTAGAATATTGTGTTCTATCATTTCTCAAAGTTATGCCCTTTCTTCCTGGGACAACCTGTATAATTTTATATATTTATATATATATATATATATATATATATATATATAATTATATATATATGATAAGGTATATTATGAAAATTGCTTTTCATGAAAGTGAAAATGAGACAAGACGATACAGATGGTATAATAAGGGAGGAAGATTAATTAGAGGAGTAATTACAGACATGGATGATACGACATATGAAGGCGGTATCCGGGGTGGAAAGTGAGAACATTATGCCGATAAATGGACGATAAGAGAGAGAGAGAGAGAGAGAAAGAGAGAGAGATAGAGAGATAACAAGAGCAAGAAAGTGAGCGAGCAGAGAGAGAGAGAGAGAAATCCAGCTCAGAAGCATGATTGGCTAGGGGGGTGCCTGAGACAAAAATCCAACTTCCTTTTAAAGTCAACATCAAGAGCTGGTAAATATAATTACAGTCCCTTGACTTCTTGTGGTCCTTGAGGAGCGAGAGCGAGTGAGAGAGAATTATTATGATTGCAAACAAACACTCCTCTCTCTCTCTCTCTCTCTCTCTCTCTCTCTCTCTCTCTCATGAGTGTAGTGCACTAAACAGTCGCTCTCCTTCCACTTCGAGTATCTTCCCGGAATGGACCACAAGGTCTCTGAGATACTAAATATTTCTTGTAACTCTCTACTAGAATGAAGTCCTGACCACCTCGCTGTGATCGTAAGGTCTGTGTGGCCAATGTATCTATGTAAATCCCCCCCCCCCCCCAACTCTCTTTCTCTCCTTTACCCCCTTTCTTCTTCGACACCCCCCTCCCTTCCCCTCTCTCTCTCTCTCTCTTTCTCTCCCCCTTTACCCCTTGGAAACAATGGCGTCAGTTCATGTTGTTCTGGCGAACAGGAGACGATCTTACTTAGCTTTGTTAGGAGATCTAGCACAGAAATTGGTTATAATAGATGCAGATATACAGTATATATAGGTACATGGATAGATAGATATAAGGTGTGTGTAAATGAGAGAGAGAGAGAGAGTGAGAGTGAGAGAGAGAGGACGTTTGGAGGAATACATTGATGAGGTGAGCCAGGACCCTCTACAACTCACGTAATAATCATCATCATCATCATCAGCATCACAAAGATACTATAGTCAGTCTTAATAAATCTTAATTAACCCCTTCTGTACCGGCGACGTAATATTGTTATCATTGTCTAGCTAATTTCAGCGGATTTTGTGCAGTTTAAGAACCATAATCATTAGTACCACAACTACCACCACTGCCACAACTACCACCACTGCCACAACTACCACCACTGCCACAACTACCACCACTGCCACAACTACCGTGATCCCCAGTACCACAACTACCACCACTGCCACAACTACCGTGATCTCCAGTACCACAACTACCGCCACTGCCACAACTACCGTGATCTCCAGTACCACAACTACCACCACTGCCACAACTACCGTGATCTCCAGTACCACAACTACCACCACTGCCACAACTACCGTGATCTCCAGTACCACAACTACCACCACTGCCACAACTACCGTGATCTCCAGTACCACAACTACCACCACTGCCACAACTACCGTGATCTCCAGTACCACAACTACCACCACTGCCACAACTACCGTGATCTCCAGTACCACAACTACCGCCACTGCCACAACTACCGTGATCTCCAGTACCACAACTACCGCCACTGCCACAACTACCGTGATCTCCAGTACCACAACTACCACCACTGCCACAACTACCGTGATCTCCAGTACCACAACTACCGCCACTGCCACAACTACCGTGATCCCCAGTACCACAACTACCACCACTGCCACAACTACCGTGATCCCCAGTACCACAACTACCACCACTGCCACAACTACCGTGATCCCCAGTACCACAACTACCACCACTGCCACAACTAGCACGAACAGTACCAACCCCTCGCCCCCGTTCTAACCACTCCTCTCCCCGACCTGTACGTAGAGTCCCGCCACCACAGGTTTCCGGATTTACACCAGTGAGGAACGGTGCACGGCCAACGCAGAAAAGGTCTCATCTACCAGTCACAATGTCAAACAGATTTGAGATATTGGTAGAGATGGAAGACGAACCAGAAGAGACCAGGCTCGTTGGGGATTCCATCCTACGAGGACAGGTCGAAGAGTTCTGCGACAGAGTCCCAATTCAACGAAAAAGATTTTGCATCCCAGGAGCTGGACTGGACGACATTGTGGAAGCCTTCGAAGATACCACAAAGGATGCAAATGAAAATACCCTTTTTGTCATCCATGCTGGTTCAAATGACGTCATGCGCACCAGATCCGAAGAGATATCGCAAGATGATCCAGCACTACAAAAACAAGTCAAGGAATATCATCATCTCAGGCATTCTCCCCAAGATCGACGCACCTGACAAATTCTACGACAAGGCCTTCAGCACAAATAGCCGACTAAAACATTTGTGTCTGAGGGAAGAAGTTGAATTCATCAACCTCTGGGACAACTTCTACAACCAGCCTACTCTGTTCCGCAAGGATGGCACTCATCTAAACCCTGTGGGTTCAGCACGCATGGGTCGTCTCCTACACGAAGCAGTCCGCAGCCATGGATCAAAAAACGCCATCCGAGAAGAAGCAGCAGTGACATAAATCATCCAACGCCAAGAAAAAAACAGAGGCAACCGAGGACCACCAGCGATAAGGACCGGAGACAGCGAGGACCGAGGACAGCCATGAACATAAATGTAGATCCGACAAGAACCAAAAATATTATTGCAGCGTTCCGTGAGTTCTAAAATAACAAATTTAAAGGTTTTCTATGCAAACGCTCGTAGCATACGCAATAAATTTTCAGATTTAGAGGAGCTAGTGTTTACAGAAAATTATGATGTGATTGGCATAACAGAATCTTGGCTCAATACAGAAGATAGAGACTTTTTAGCAGAGTATTCACTTCCCGGTTATGTAATGTTTGAGAAAAGCCGAATAAATCGAAATGGAGGTGGCGTTTTACTTTATATCAAAAAAAGTCTTAACCCTACCCTCTTGTCAAAACCTCAAATTGTGAACGTCGACGCATCTTTTGTGCTAATAAAGAATAATAAAGGTACCAAAATAATACTTGCATTAATATACAGACCTCCAGCTCAATCAGTGCAAACTGACCGAGAAATTTACGAACAAATTGCAGATATAAGTAGCTCGCAAGATACCGTAATTTTTGGTGACTTTAATTTACCTGTGACCAAGTGGGGCGATACTCTTACTTCACACTCCGGACATGACTTGTATACGAACTTGCAAGAGAGTTCGCTTTATCAATTTGTTGGAACGCCGACCCGTGGTAATAACGTTCTTGACATTGTACTTGCAACAAAAGAAGAATTAATAGAGAATTTGAATGTTGGTGATGAATTCAGTAACAGCGACCATCATACGATAACTTTCACTTTAAAGTTTACTAGTAACGAACCAAATAGTAGCATCGAAAAAGTCCCTAATTTCAAGAAAGCAAACTTCCATAAACTTAGAGCTATGTTTAAAGAAACTGACTGGAGCTTTTTAATTCACAATAACGACATAAATACATCTTGGAAGTTATTCGAAGCCACTTACCTAAAAGCAGTGCAAGACTGCATACCATCGAAAACTCGGCGTCCAGGCCATAATAATAAGCCCAAATGGTGGAATAAAGATATTTCAAACTGCCTGCTTGCTAAAAAATTTGCTAATGATAGATTAAAATCCTCACAAAATGACGAAGAACGGCTGAGATTTGTAGAGCTACGACGCAAAGCCAAAAAGTTAATTAAGCAAAGTAAAAAGACCTTAGAGTTACATATTGCGAATCAAAGTAAAACAAACCCGAAAGAATTCTATAGTTATATCAGAAAGAAAAAAGTAGTTACTTCAACTGTTGGACCGTTAGTCGATGAAAATGGAGAATACACCAAAGACGAAAAACAAATGAGTAATGCCCTCAATACCTTCTTTGCATCAGTTTTTACAACAGAAGACCTCAGTGATATCCCTACACCATCGCCGATTCAGATTGATAATTCAGATGTTTTAAGCAATATCACCGTTACAGAGAGAGAAGTATTGAATTGTTTAGATAAACTCAAGGTAAATAAAACGCCTGGACCTGATACAATCTCGCCTAGAGTTCTAAAGGAAGCTAAGGATGAGCTCTCTAAACCACTGACATTACTATTCAATAAATCCTTGCAGTCTGGAACTATGCCCGATCAGTGGAAGCTAGCCAACGTAACACCGATATTCAAAAAAGGCAGCAAATCCCTATCCAGTAACTATCGTCCAATTAGCTTAACCTCAGTTGTATGTAAAATGCTAGAAACTGTCATACGAGACAGACTCGTAAATCACTTAGAGGAAAATAACATACTTAAAGATACTCAACACGGCTTTCGTAAAAAACGTTCCTGTTTAACAAACCTCTTAGACTTCTTCCACGATATCCTCAACCTCTACAATGAGAGTAAAGCTGTAGATATTATATACCTTGATTTTCAAAAAGGCCTTTGACAAAGTTCCCCACAAACGTTTACTGCTAAAACTAAAAGCGCATGGAATACAAGACGGTGTGTTGAAATGGATAGAAAATTGGCTCAGCGACAGAAAGCAAAGAGTAGTCATAAACGGTAAGGCATCAAAATGGACCAATGTAAGTAGCGGGGTACCCCAGGGATCGGTACTAGGACCAATTCTCTTTCTAATTTACATCAACGACATAGATGAGGGTCTCACCTGTACAATCTCAAAATTTGCTGACGATACAAAAATTGCAAATAGCGTACTCTCGAAAGAACAAGTTGACGATATGCAACACAATCTAGATAAATTGTCATGTTGGGCCCAAATTTGGCAAATGAGTTTCAATGCGGATAAATGTAAAGTACTACATATCGGATACCTAAATGAGAAAGCAAACTATTCAATGAATGGCACTCAGCTTAAGAATGTAAACAGAGAAACCGATCTGGGAGTAACAATATCGAGTAACCTAAAACCGAGTCAACAATGTTCAGAAGTTGTTAAGAAGGCAAACAAAATAATTGGCTTTATAGGCAGGTCATTTGAGCATAAATCCAAAGAAGTTATCCTAACCTTTTACAATTCCTTAGTCCGCCCTCTTCTGGAATACTGCGTTCAATCCTGGTGCCCTTATTACCAAAAAGATATAAACAAGCTAGAACGAGTTCAACGTAGAGTTACCAAAATGATACCTAGCCTAAAGAACAAACCATACGAAGAGCGTCTTAGAGAATTAAATCTATTTCCTTTAACCCAGCGCAGATTAAGAGGCGACATAATTCAAGTGTTCAAAATCATCAAAGGCATCGACAATATGAACTGTAGTAAGTACTTCACTATCGACCAATCTAATTACACGCGGGGAAACGGTTGCAAAATTATTGGTAAATCTTTTAACTCGCACGAATCTAAGAATTTCTTCTTCAATCGAGTTGTCAACTTGTGGAATGGGCTTCCCCGAAACGTTATAGACTGCATCACCGTTGATTCATTTAAACTCCGCCTAGACAAATATCTCGCATCAAACCCGCGACTGACTGCGTTTGTAAATGAATAACTTTATTTTATCCCCCCCCTCAGTTACTAACCCATCTGTCCCCTACTAACTTCCTAATCCTGCCACGGACATTAGTTCCAGGGCAGTAATTCCCTTTCCAATGTTCCCTTACCCACTCTAAACCACTGTTTGGACACTTGATCCTCAGTGTTTTGGAGGACAAGCAACCTAGAAGGGTCACTGGATCTGTTGTTGCTTGATTTCCTTTGTACTCCTTTGTACTCCTTTGTACTCCTTTGTACTCCTTTGTACCGTGATCTCCAGTACCACAACTACCGCCACTGTCACAACTACCGTGATCCCCAGTACCACAACTACCACCACTGCCACAACTACCGTGATCCCCAGTACCACAACTACCACCACTGCCACAACTACCGTGATCCCCAGTACCACAACTACCACCACTGCCACAACTACCGTGATCTCCAGTACCACAACTACCACCACTGCCACAACTACCGTGATCTCCAGTACCACAACTACCACCACTGCCACAACTACCGTGATCTCCAGTACCACAACTACCACCACACTGTTCAGTACCATCTGTTGTGTAGATTCCCCTCCTTCAAACCCCACTAGTCACTGTGGTAAATAAAGTTATGTGTGCTACCTCTAACCCCCCCCCCCCACCTCCTCTCTCTCTCTCTCTCTCTCCTACGTTCATCCGGTATCCCCTATTCCTCCTTTTCATTCTAACCTCACCTTTCCCTCTTTCATTGTTGTTGATTCTCTCTCTCTCTCTCTCTCTCTCTCACTTCTTTTCTATTCTTTCCTTCAACTTTCCTTTTCTATCAGATATGCCATCTCTACTAGAATTAAGTCCTGATCACCTCGTTTGGATCGTAAGATCTGTGTGACCAGTGTAGCTATGTAAATATCTCTCTCTCTCTCTCTCTCTCTCTCTCTCTCTCTCTCTCTCTCTCTCTCTCTCTCTCTCTCTCTCTCTCTCTCTCCTTATTCTGAATCTATTATCCTCTTTAGTCTTCCTTTATCTCTCCTCCCCTTATTTATTCTCTAAATAATATATACTCTATTACTTCGTATCTCATTCTCTCTTGCATTGCTATCCTTTCCCCTTCCTGTATTGAATCTATTTCCCCTTCTGTGTGTGTGTGTGTGTGTGTGTCTGCCTTTCGTCGCATTATAGTAGGGATAGTATTATATAGCCCTGAATTAACCCTTTGAGGATCATGACGCATTTTGACAGTTATTTATTTTATTTATGTAGAGCAGATTAACCAGACCACTGAGCTCCATACGGAACTCTCATAGGTCTGGCATTTTGACAGTTTATTCTGGCTATCATTAGACGACATTATACAGCTTAGGGTGTCTTTTGGGAGCTAAAGACGACATTATACAGCTTAGGGAACTTTTGGGAGCTAAAGAGTTAATCGAGATAATAAGTACCCCTTTAAGTCCTAGATATCTCTCTTAGTTGCATAAAAATCGTCTACTGATAACCAAAATAAAATGGATAAATATTGTCTTACATCCTCAAGGGGCTAAGTATGATCAATATTTGTTTTACAATATTAATAATACCTTATGCATAACACATGTTTAATAGCACGACAAAGTTTTGGTATAGCCAAAAACTACTACATTCCTTAACACTCATAAAAACACTAAACACATTTTGTTTAGTTTCTTTATATAGAGAACCCATAGATTACAACACAAATGGCACATACTAATATTGTGAAAAGCTGCCTGTAATTATTAACAGGTAGGTTGATAAATACAAAAGAGTAAGTAAGATCTGCCTATTTTTATTTCGTCTCGTTTCGTCTGTCTGTCTGTCTCTGTATGTCTGTCTCTCTAATCAATTTGCCTTTATATCCTTCGATAAATTGACTCATCTGACCATAGCCTATACGCGTATATTATCAATATTGTATCTACTGGGTACAGGTACTCATTCACACACACGTACACTCTCTAACTCGCTCTCGCTCTCTCTCTCTCTCTCTCTCTCTCTCTCTCTCTGTTTCTAACATGTATACAGTACATCCAAAGACTTGCTGGAAATGGATCTTCAAAGGTATGCATGCGTAAATTATGTTCTCCACTCACATATACAGTTTACGCCCCCCCCCCCCCCCAAAAAAAAAAAAAAAAAACACACACACACACCGAAATGTTATTGAATGTTGAATGTTCAATCATTCAAAAACAGACTTGAAAAAAATCTCGATCTTAATTAATCCCCAATTAACTGTTTTTACAAATTAATAGCCTCCCAACATTTATATAATTATTTTTGTCTACATTGATTAGTTAGGTTAGACACAAGCAACCTCGTAAGGATCAATAAAACTGCTGTTGCTTGTTTTTATTTTGTACTTAAATATAAAGATGAAACTCATATAAACATGGCTACAGTAACAAGACTCACGGCCTAGTATTCACAGACACACACACACACACACACACACACACACACACACACACACACACAGACACACACACACACACACACACACACAGACACACACACACACACTTTAATCCAATGTTTGAATTTCACTCCCAACACCAAACACTTCCCAATGAAATAATTGAAAGTATGTGATCCTACCAGGATTCGAACCTGGGATCCCACATACAGATTTAAAACACTCTAACCATTACACCACCAAGAGTCCAAGACAGTAACAGTAAGATAGTAACAGTACTCACGGCTTCAGTGTGGATGGGGTGAACAGCAAACAGCAGTGCAGCCACGAAGCTCGAAAGCTCGGGCAGAAACATGCTGCACATTCTGAAATAAAGTAAAAACAAATATTAGTTACTGAAATGACGGAGCCAAAAGGACCACCACACAAGATAACCACCGTAAGGGAATCCAGGGAGGTCAGAAGAAAAGGATTTAGAAATAGATTCATTTCCCATTCTCCAGAGAACGGGAAATCTGACCCCTGCACCCATGCTCTAATTCCACATACAGGTGAGTTACTCCCGAAGGGCTGGTCAAGCCCCTCCAATCAACACCTCACTCGGCCACGCCAATCAGAGAGCGGGACTCAAATAGCCAAAGCAGAACTTCACCCTGAATACCCCCTAGAGTACTATGATGAAAAAGTGTTTTTGCAATCTAAGCATAAAGAGCCCTGGGAGTACTTAAATCGTTGGGGCCCTCCATCCTCAAGAAGCTCCCAGACGAGGAGAAAAGTGAAATGGTGATATGAAGTGCCACAGAAGAAAACCATTCCATAAACAGTGCAAATAGCCAAAACAATTAGTGCACAGAAAATCACGAATTACATCATCAGGCTTGATGATATAAGAAAGAACCAAAGGTTAAAAAGACGAGAACCTCAGTGCGATGTCATTAAGCACCATAATGTAATTTTATTGTAATTAATAACCGCAACATAGCCCATTTTTATGTATTTACTATGCCCCTATTCACACGAGATCACACAACCTAACTAAGAGAAATAACCCAAATATGTACTGACTGAAACTACAGGAAGTCAGTTCACACTCAGCAGCTTGCTCCGTCTGGATAACGACCGGGAGCTACCGTACCTGCCAAAACGCTCCGTCCGGATAACGTCCGGGAGCCGTTTGCCTGAGAGTGAGAGAGAGAAGGAGCCTATCGTCCACCTGTCCCCCTGCCCTTGGACCCCTGTCGGAGCTATACCTTGACGTCTGGCCCTGCCCCCTGGACTCCTGACGAGTGGCCCCATTTTACCCAGCTGCCGTGCCTGGACATCTGTGACGCCCCGACCCTCGTACTTGGCCCTTCTCCTCCTTCACACAAACCCTAATTGTTTCTGTGATCTTAATTTGTTGCTATTGTTGCAGGTAAGGTTATATATTCGAGTATTCCGAAAGTGTTATTGAGTTGATTTGTGCCAAGAATCTGTGCCTGTTCTTTACTTAATTATTGATCTGTGTACACGTTACATAGTCATTTATCCTCCCGTTAAAACTTGATCTGTGCAAGTGAATTCATCGCACTAGATATTGTCACGTATAACCCCTTGAAATTTACATCTTGAAGCGTTATCATTAATTATTATTTAAGTACCACTTATATACATTCATCTCGATCCAGGCTCAAATACGGGATAAGAACATAAGAACATAAGAACATAAGAAAATGGGAGTCTGCAGAAAGCCGATTGGCCTAAGCAAGGCAGATCCCTGTCCCACACAACCCCAATTACAAAGCCCAATTATAGGCTCAACACTCTAATACCCTGAGGATCATCTTACCAAAACGGTTAGAGATTAACGCAGGATTACGGGGTCTGCAGAGCGCTGATTGGCCCAACCCGGCTGATCCCCCTTCACACCCAACCCTTCTCGTCCATATGCTTATCCAATTTTATCTTAAAGCTCCCTACCGTTTTTAATCCCACTTGGTAGTCCATTCCACCCATCTACAACTCTGTTACCAAACCAATATTTGCCTATATCTTTTCTGAAACGAAATTTATCTAATTTGAAACCATTGGTACGAGTTCTTTCGCTATCACTGAGCTTTAGTACATTTGGCATGTCCCCTTTGTTAATCCCACTAACCCACTTGAACACCTCTATCATATCCCCTCTAACTCTGCGTCTCTCTAACGAATGTAAACCTAATTTCTTCAACCTTTCTTCATACGGAAGATTTCTAATATTATGGATCATTTTTGTCATTCTACAGTGTACTCTCTCCAATGAATCTATGTCCATTCTGTAATAAGGACACCACAATTGGACAGCATAATCCATATGGGGTCTCACTAATGACAAGTAAAGTTTAAGATAACATCAGCAGTTCTGTTACTCACACTCCTAGAGATGAACCTCCTAGGGATACTCTCAGATGTCACCTATATATGTTATTTATTCTCTTGTGTATCCAAGTTGAAGTGTAAACGTATACCGTGAAGATATTCCCTTATTTACTACCTTTTACCTAAGACCTATGCCCGAATTATAATCTGTCTAACTTTCCTTACCGAGAAGTCAAGAAACCCCCGTTGAGTAAATCTTAATTCTATTTATTCGAGCTATCTAGTTTATACCAGTGCTTGTGAATTAATTTGATCTACGTGTGTGGGTAACTAATAATTCTTTTCACACATTTATAATAACTCCATGTTTAAGTTATTTATTGTTCGTGTCTCCGTTTTATATTAGAGACCATTACTATTCCGATTTTACTATTTCCATAGTGATTGATTAATTAAATCATCTGTTTATGTAATTTGCATACGCCATATCTTTGATCCACGTATTGCCATATAGGGATTTGCTAATATATTCAAATTTCCTTTCATAGTATTAACTTAGTATATTAACCTAGTACAACTTCGTCGTGTACGCCCTTTTGTATTCTGAGTTCTTCCGAACTCTACTTTACTGTTGATATTCCAGTCGCATTTTAATTGAGTGTATTTCCTCATTTTACAATTAATTTGAATTCATTCTAAAACTTGTTATAGTGATTCATTGACCTTAATTTGAATTTGGATTCTATACTTGTGTGTATTGAACTCTTACCCGGTGTAAATCTATGTTTCGTATCCGTTTGTAGACTCTTTCACAAAAAAAACTTAGATAAGTAAATGCCAACTTAAACCACCCTGTCAATAAACTCTTTAGTACATGTTTAATATTCACCAGTGTCTTATAGTCGCACTATTTCGAATTATAAATTCATACCAAAGCAGTCACTCTGACCTAGGGTCGAACACACTAACCTTGTATTTACCTTACCTGTGTGACCCTTCCCTTAATCCCCTTGAAAGGCGCTCACCACGCTCGTGAACGCTATTTTCAAGTCAATTCGCCCTATGCCAGAAGTCTTTGCGCTAGACGTTACACTCACATACGCATTTTCATTTAACTTTATTATCTATGTACATGTGTAACACCATTATTCCTGCATATTAATACTACCTATGCTGTGTGTAATTGTAACTTGACTAATAATAAAGTTATCACTATAGACCATTCTATATGTAATACGTCAATTAAATACATTTATTGTCTGCCCTATATGACAGAGCAATATTCTATATGCATTAACCTATATCCTATGAATAAACTCAAGTGTGAAGTAATATTGTGTTCTTATTGTGTGAATGCTGCCTTGGGATAAACAATTGATGCAAGAATTATAAAGCTAGACGTGACCCTGTTGAGTATATTCCCTCTCAATATATCTTAATATAAGATTGTACGAGATCATAGTAAATCGAGTTGAAATACCAACCCGACATTTCAGTTACATCGTCAGAACTTTACATATAAATACTGCAACAATCATACCTGTAGTTTATCATCCATTAGTATTTTTAACAAGAAACATATTAATCAATATCATCACCTCTTGACTGTTAAGGGGAGATTTGTGTTTGTTTGTTCATTGATATATTTGTTTATTAATACTTGTTTTCAGTTTCCTCCCTAGGCCTCCACTAAGCTTTAACAAAACCACCTACAAAACCCCTTTTCGAAAAAAAAATAAAAAAACAAACAAATTCGTAGGAAAATGCCCCCCGCCGTAGGCAAGATCCTCCTCAATTAAAGGCTCGCTATGAATCGTTAGGAAAACATCGACACCTAAATGCCATGAAAGGTCTTAAAATAACAACGAAATGGGGCGAAAGGTCTTAAAATCGCCAAACTAATGGAACAAACGTCTTAAAATCTGAAAACTAATATGCTAAACATGAGGGAGAAGGGGGTTAAGAAAATAGCATCCCCTTAAACGTGTATATACTGCAAATATGTTTTCCTCATTCTCTAACATACCAATATCTACATAACAATTAGGCTACCAACAAAAGATAGGATTTTACATGAACTTATTAAACAGATTCTTCAATATTTGTTTTTTTAGAATTTAACATTATCATCGAGCAGAATTAAATGTTTAGTATCCTTTCATAGAATTATAATTATGCATATACATTTACGGAAATACTGCAACATTCAGATTATATAATTCTATGAATATTAACCCTTGTCTATCGGGGCCCGACTTAAGTCTGTATCGAAAAATTTGGACTATGTGGCAGGGCCCGACTTAAATCTGTGTGTAATTTTGGCGCAATATTGGCTCTGAGAGAGAGACGAGCGACGGGAGGAGCATGGGTTACCTCGTGACCGCTCGCCACGGCCGCCGTGGACCAACTGAGATGTACTCCACTTACATCCACCCTCACTCCCTCGCTACATACGCAATTATATAAAGAAATTACCGTATTTTAGCGATTTTGCCCTTCGGTTGCACGATCGTTGCAAGACAATCAGTGATCGTAGAAGGATGGTTCGGGTGTCATTAGAAAGCTCAATTTACGCCCTTTCAGGGATACATACTTGTATTACGCTCTGGGTTTTGTTTATGCATGAAAAAGAGCACGGAAACAACCCCATTTATGGTAAAAACCCTCCGCTGAGCGGCACAGTGAAATATACTCCACCACCCGCTCTTAAGGTGTTAAGAGGGAGGTATTCGCTTTTTCAGGACCCCCTTCTCCCTCATGTTTAACATATCTGTTTTGAAATTTTAAGACGTTCGTTCCGTTAGTTTGGCGATTTTGAGACCTTTCGCCCCATATCTTTGTCAATATTAAGACCGTTCGTACCATTTACGTGTCAATTTTTTCCTGGCGAGCGATAGCGAACCTGTAATTTTAGAAGGAACAGGTCTCCGGTTGGGACGTTTTTCTATCGAAAAATGTACAACTATATCTTGAAAGGGGGTCTAAGGTGGGTGTGTTTATAAGCTTGATGGAGGTCTAGCGAGGAAACTAAAAAAAAATTTATGAGTTTAGAGGTCTATCTATCTATCTATTGCCTGACGCCGTGATCCCCGAAGGGGTGGCAACGAACGAACCGCCCCCATGCACCTCTGTCCCCAGTCAGTCGACGCCCCTCCCCCCAACCAGCACCTCCTTCGTTCATGTACTTCCTCACTCCATCCTTCCACCTCTCATTCGGTCTACCTCTCCCTCTCTGTCCCTCCACCTCGCTCTCATACACCCTCTTAGTCATTCTCTCGCTTTCCATACGTTCCATATGGCCGAACCATCTCAAGTTGTTCCTTTTCACACTTTCCAGCACATCTACCTCCACACCACACCTCCTTCTTACTTCCTCATTAGTCTGTCTATCCCTCCATGTAACTCCGCACGCACTCCTTAAGTAATTAATTTCCACTGCTCTCACTCGTGGTCTGAGTCTCTCAACCAACATCCATGCTTCGCTTCCGTAAGTCAGTGTCGGGATTACCACACTGTCATGCAAGGACTTCTTCACTTCCATACTGACCACCCTATTTCTTGTTACTGCTTTTAGCGTTCCTACAACCCTCTTCCCCTGTTGTACCCTCTCCCGCACTTCTTCATCCATAGTCCCATCTTTACTCAACACACTGCCCAGATACTTAAAAGAGTTGACGATCTCCATAGCCTGACCGTTCAGCTTCACCTCACACTCTGTGACTTCACCCGTTTCGAAGACCATAACCTTGCTCTTCCCCGCATTTACCTTCAAATTCCGTTTTTCGCACACTGTTCCAAACTCATTTACCAGACCCTGCAACTCCCATTCATTATCACTCATCAGAACTGTATCATCCGCAAACAGCAGTATAGGTAGCTTCCACTCAATTCCCTCCCTTTTCAGCGATACACCAACATCCACTGCTATTGATAGTATTTCTTTCATGATTCCATCCATATATACAGTAAAAAACCACGAGGACATCACACACCCCTGTTTCAAACCAACATTCAGGTCAAAGAACTCGCTCTGCTCACTCTCCACACGTACTGCCGCCTTTGCACCCTCAAACATGCTCTTCACTGCTTTCAGCAACTTGCCCTCTACTCCGTATATTCTAAGTACTTTCCACAAACGTTCTCTATCCACTCTGTCATAGGCCTTCTCCAAGTCCATAAAGGCAACGTACACCTTTTGTTTCTTCTCCAGATACTTCTCCACAACACAATTCAGGGTAAAAATCTGATCTACACATCCTCTTCCCTTCCTAAAACCTCCCTGCTCGTCGCCTATCCATATATCCGTTCTCACTCTCACTCTCTCAATCACTACCCTACTGTATACCTTCCCTACTACGTTTTTTTTTTTTTTTTTTAAGAGACAATGAACGGAGGAAGGAAAAACACAGATAAAACAAAAAGGTCCATGTGCCTAAAGGTATCCTCCATTCATAAAATGTTTGTAACAACTGGATTTAAACTTTTGTAAATTGTAAGTTTGTGGAAAGCAACTCGAGGGAAGTGAATTCCAAAGAGTAGTAGTTCTAGGGATAAATTAATTTTGATAAGCAGAAGTTCTGCATTGTGGAGGAGAAAGTGTAAATTCATGGTCACTCTCAGCTGCCCTAGTTCTACGGGGAAAGATGTGGAGAGGCGGCACAATTGAAGCAAGTTCCTCGGAACAATTGCTGTGAAAATATCTGTAGAATAATGCAAGGGATGCAACGTTTCTTCGTATGGATAATGTAGGAAGGTCCTGTGTGATTGCAGGGTTATTGATTGATCTAATAGCTTTATTTTGAATATTGTCCAACTGCCTCAATGCAACCACTCCACAGAGGTGAACAGTAATCCATCTGAGAACGCACATGACTTATATATATTACGGCCAACTGCTCGTCAGTGAAGAATTCTCGAACTCTGTACAGGAGTCCCAGTTTTTTAGAGGCATTCTTAGCAATGCCTCTAACATAATGTGTCCAGCTCAAGTTAGTAGTTAATGTTACACCGAGAATGTCAATACTAGGGGAAGTGGGAATATTTACATCATTAAAAAATATATGGGAGTCAGTGAGATTCTGTCGGTTAGAAAATTGAATGTACTTGGTTTTCTGTGCATTAAACGAAACTATAATTATTCTTTTGTACCCATTCATTAATTCTAGAAAGGTCCTGGTTCAGAGAAATTGCAGTGTTTATTTTTGAATTTATAAGATCGGGTTGGGTGAAAGAATTGGCAAATGTGAAGGAACTGTGGAGTGTTGAGTCATCTGCGTAGGAATGTATTGGATTATGAGTGGTAGATATAAGATCATTGATATGAATGAGGAACAAAGTTGGGGCCAAAACTGATCCCTGGGGAACACCAGCATTTATTGAGTGAAATTGAGAATAAAGGCCATCTACCATTACACATATTTTTCTGTTATGAAGATAAGAAGAAATTAGTGGAACTAATGATGCAAGGCCGTAGTGTGACATATTCGACAATAAGGATTGATGCCAGACTCTATCAAATGCCTTTGATATAATTATCCAGTGCTATTGTACAGTATGTGTTTCACCATGTTGGTCTGTAGCTTGGTTGATTTGATGCGTAAGAAGGCAAAGAATGTCTGCAGTTGATCCACATCGTCTAAAACCATATTGCCTATTACTGATTAATTTATTATTCTCAAGATGCTTAATTATGTGATTATTTAATATAATTTCAAGAGTGGAAGTTATAGCTATTGGTCTGTAGTTTGATGGATCTGAAGAGGCACCTTTTTTAGGAACTGGATGGATGTTTGCTTCTTTCCAGGATACTGGGAAGCATGAGGTATGAGTACACAGACGGAACATTTTTGCCAATACAGGAGCGAGCACCCAGGAGCAAGTCTTAAGTTCTATTGGAGGAATTTCATCTGGACCAGGAGCTTTATCAACTGAGAGATTCAGCAAAATAATGTTGACATGTCTGGTATGGATCTTAAGTGAGGGAATTTCAGGCGAATTAAAATTAAGTACAGGGACATCTTGATTTATTTCATCTAAGGTTGAGTTGGTGGAGAAAATATCCGCAAGAAGGTTAGCTTTACCTCGTGGGTCACTTACAAGATTGCCATTCGGAGATTTTAATGGTGGAATGGATGAAGCAGTAGTGAAGTTGGATTTGAATGAGTTAAGAGTAGACAAAATATTTTGTTATCATTTGGATTATTTAGAAGTTTATTTACCTGCTTGTGGAGAAAGTTTGATTTAGTTTGGTTTAATACAGTTTTGGCATGATTTCTGATGTTTCTAAAGTAATTAAAGGCTTCATGTGTTTTTGATCTTGTGTATGCATTGTAGGCTATTGCTTTTTGTTCAGTTACTCTAGCACAATTATGGTCAAACCATTTAGGTGAATTAGATCTTTTACTGTACTTTTGATGAGGAATAAAAGTTTCCATTCCAATTTTTACAAAATCTTGTATGTGGCTCAAGGTGGAGAAAAGAAAGAGGTCCAGGAAATATCAATAAAGAAACCTTGAAGACCATCCCAGTCTGCCCTATCGTAATGCCATTTAGTCACCAAAACAGGTTCAGAGTGGGAAGTTGTGGTAGGTGATAGACAGGTGGCCTGTATCAGACAGTGATCAGAAGATCCAAGCGGGGACTTCACTGTAACGTCATAATTTTCTGAATTAGTTATTAAAAATAAGTCCAGTAGGTGGGAAGACCTATTCCTCGGTGGTTACCACACACTCCTCTTTCCCCTTTGCCCTTGTATAGGGAGACTATTATACCAGTCTTTCAGTCATCGGGTGCACTCCCCTTCTCCCATGCGAGTTTGCAAATTTTCCATACCCATTCGATCACTATCTCACCACCAGCATCACCGTTGATTCATTTAAACTCCGCCTAGACAAATATCTCGCATCAAACCCGCGACTGACTGCGTTTGTAAATGAATAACTTTATTTTATCCCCCCCTCAGTTACTAACCCATCTGTCCCCTACTAACTTCCTAATCCTGCCACGGACATTAGTTCCAGGGCAGTAATTCCCTTTCCAATGTTCCCTTACCCACTCTAAACCACTGTTTGGACACTTGATCCTCAGTGTTTTGGAGGACAAGCAACCTAGAAGGGTCACTGGATCTGTTGTTGCTTGATTTCCTGTGTACTCCTTTGTACTCCTTTGTACTCCTTTGTACTCCATACCTCAACATTTCCCCACACACTCCATCTGTTCCTGGTGCTTTCCCCAACTTCACTCTTTTCATGGCTTCCCACACTTCGGACCTCCTGATCCCCACCTCCTCCTTCACTACTTCTCTTCTTATCCCTCCCATACCCTATCCAGCTATGTTTGCTGGCTCTTCAATCCTCTTCACCACTGCCGTGGTGTAGTTGATTAAAGCGTCGGCTATCGTCCTGACGGTCGGCGGTTCGAACCCCACTGAGAGATTAGAAACATTTAGTGGCTCACGTGTATTTGTGATATATACTCAATATATATATATATATTTTTTTTTATTTTTTTATTTTTTTTTATTATGCTAGGGTGTCACTGTATTATTGTGGGCTGGAGGGGAGATGTTTGTTTATTTGTTTACTTACTGAATATGTTAGTTTCCTCCCTAGACCTCCGGTGTTACGTATTAGGAAAAAGACTGACACCCTAATTTTAATTTATGATCAGCATTAATCCAATATCCAATGAAAAGCCCAAAACTACAAACCTAAAAATAAATGTATACTAACAATAATAAAAAAAAAACAATATATATATATATATATATACATACTGTATATATATATATATATATATATATATATATATATATACCGGTATATATATATATATATGTATATATATATATATATATATATATATATATATATATATATATACCGGTATATATAAGAACATAAGAAAATGGGAGTCTGCAAAAAGCCGATCGGCCCATACAAGGCAGATCCCTGTCACACCCAATTCCAATTACAAGGCCCAATTATAGGCCCAACTCACTAATACCTTGAGTACTGACCCCACCAAAACGGTCAGAGATTAACACAAGATAACGGGGGTCTGCTGAGTGCCGATTGGCCCACACCTGGTAGATCCCCCTCACACCCAACCAATCTCGTCCATATGCCTATCTAATTTTATCTTAAAGCTCCCTATCGTTCTTGATCCCACTATATCACTTGGTAGCCTATTCCACCCATCTACAACTCTGTTACCAAACCAATATTTGCCTATATCTTTTCTGAAACGAAATATATCTACTTTATAACCATTTGTTCGAGTTTTTCGCTATCACTGAGCTTCAGTACATTTTTCATGTCTCCTTTATTTACCTCACTGAACCACTTGAACACTTTTATCATATCCCCTCTAACTCTGCGTCTTTCTAACTAATGTAAGCCTAATTTGTTCAACCTTTCTTCATATGGTAGATTTCTAATATTATGAATCATTTTTGTCATTCTTCGCTGTACTCTCTCCAAGGAATCTATATCCATTCTGTAATAAGGACACCAAAATTGGACAGCATAATCCATATGAGATCTTACTAATGACAAGTAAAGTTTCAAGATAACATCGGCAGTTCTGTTACTCACACTGCTTGAGATGAACCCCAGAATCCTGTTTGCCTTGTTACGTACGCTTATACACTGTTTTCTAGGTTTCAAATCGTTGCTAACAAACACACCCAAATCTTTTTCGCAGTCTAAGTTTTCTAAATCAGCATTAGCTAGTTTATATTTTGCATTAGTATTCGTCTTCCCTATCTTTAATACCTTGCATTTGTCAATGTTAAAATTGTATCTGCCACTTTACTGACCATTCGTGTAAGGTATCTAGATCCCTTTGGAGGCACTCTATGTCGCTATCTGAATCTATTGGTCTCCCTATTTTGGTATCATCTGCGAATTTACTTATCCTACTAGTTATACCTAAATCAAGGTCATTTATGTATATGATAAATAACAGAGGACCAAATACAGATCCCTGGGGGACACCACTCTTGACTGATCCCCACTCTGACTTAGTACCATTTATGCTGACTCTCTGTTTCCTACCAATTAGCCATGACCTAATCCATCCTAACAACGCCCCACCTATTCCATGCCCCTCAACCTTTCTCATCAATCTCTCATGAGGGACTCTGTCGAAAGGTTTACTGAAATCTAAATATATAATATCATATGATTTGTCATTGTCTACTGCTTCATATACCTCTGAGAAAAAGCTAAGCAAATTAGTAAGGCAAGACCGTCCCTCAGTGAATCCATGCTGAGAAGAATTGATTAAGTTAAATGTTTCTAAGTGGTTTCTCATTTTCCTAGCAATAATTGACTCTAGTAGCTTTCCTATGATTGAAGTGAGACTAATGGGACGATAATTTGATGCTATGGATTTATCACCTTTGTTTAAGATCGGAACTACATTTGCAAGCTTCCAAGCTTCTGGAACTATACCTGTTTCTAATGACTTGTTAAAAACAAATGTTAATGGGTAACTTAACTCATCTCTGCATTCTTTTAATACTCTAGCATATACCTCATCAAGACCAGGTGATTTATGAGGCTTCAGTGTGTCAATTTCCTTAAGCACATCATTTCTACTTATAGTAATCGTACTTAACCTATTTTCTGTACTATCGCTATATACCTTACTGACTTCTGGAATCTGTGCCATATTTTGATTAGTGAAAACAGATAGAAACTGACTATTTAATGTACTGCACATTTCTAAATAATTTTCTGTCATTTCTCCTATCGAAGTTTTAAGGGGGCCTATTACATTTCTAACTTTAGATTTATATAGTTGGTAAAAAGCTTTAGGGTTATTTTTTGAGTCGTTGGCTATCCTTATTTCATAATTTCTTTTTGCTGTCCTAATTTCCTTTTTGACCTGTCTTGATAGAGTCTGATAGTAAATAAGTAGGTGAGTTTCGCCTTTCTTAATTTTTCTATATATTCCTTTCCTTTTTACTATAAGATCTATTAGTTTATTATTCATCCATTTTGGTTGGTTCTGTATCGATCTAAATCTTCTTCTGGGGATATATTTATTTTGCGCATTGTGAAGTGAAGAAATAAACTGTTCATATGTAGCTGTCAAGCTTAACTCTGGCTTATCCTGACTTAATTGTTTAACAATAGGATCCACCCTTAAAGCTCTTCTTATCCCACCATAATCGGCTTTTCTGAAATCTGGGATAAGTGACGGATTCTCTTTAGCATTTCCTGTCCATTGTATATTAAAATAAATAGATTTGTGATCACTATTTCCTAGTTGGTCCCCTATCTCAACATTATTTATCATATGTTCATTATTACTGAGAACTAAATCAAGGATATTATTACCTCTAGTCGGCGAGTCAATGAATTGAAATAAAAACTATCTTGTACCGCCTCAATAAACTCCTCAGAAACTGAGTCGCCGATCTGATGCTGCCAATCTATCTTCCGAAAATTAAAATCCCCCATAATGCACACATTGCTAAACCTTGATGCTATTTTCACTTCCTGCCATAAAGATTTACCTTCATTTCTACTCATATTTGGTGGTCTATAAATTACTCCAATAACTATGGTCTCGCTACCTTTGCTAACCTCTACCCAACAGTTGAGTTGCTGGTCAAGGGAGTATAAGTGGACGCTACCTTATTGTGAAGAATTCTTAGGGAACATTTCTTCAATTGGAAGCAAAATTATTGCTTTAATTGTACCATTTTGTGATTATATCGTCATGGCGCCGCAACGAACCTGCACGAGTTGTTCCGGTAAATTTGGCCCTACCATGTTTGTTGATACTGATGTCCAAATTTGTAGATTTTGCCAGCTCCGAGAGAAGAATGCGGATGAATTGAATGCAGCTCACTGCAAGATCGATGCCCTGACTACGAAGCTTGAATCCCTTCAAGAATTTGCCACACTCAACGTAGGAGTGCCCTCGGCCCAAGAAACCACTACGATGTCAACCGCCATTCCAGTGCATACAGTACCGGTACCGGTACCCACACCAGCAGCTACCTTAGATGTTACAGAAAATAATAATGACTCTACTCTCACTCCCCCCCAGGACAACTTTCAGTTAGTGAGAAACAATGTGCATCCCAGTACCAGTACCAGGAAGGTCATCCCGACAACATGCCAAAACCGCTTCAAAATTCTTGCTATTGACGAGGAAGAGGAAACGGAAGAAGTTCGGCTTGTGGGCGACTCCATGGTCCGTGGCCAATTAACCGAGTTCTGTGCCAGGGCACCCAGGACCAGAAAGCGATTCTGTATCCCAGGTGGCGGCGTAGACGATATTGTTGCGGCTGTGGAAGAGGTTTCCAGGCTCGACCCCGCAAGCACCACGTACGTCATCCACGTTGGATCTAACGATGTCCAACGGACGCGGTCAGAGGAACTACTTTGCAAGTACCGGCGGCTGATCAGGTCCTTCAAGGAAAAATCTAATAGAATCTTAATTTCAGGAATTGTTCCCCGGATTGATGTAGAAAACCGATTCTACAACATAGCTACCAGTACAAATCGCCGACTAGCCAAACTCTGCAGGGAGGAGGACATCGGCTTTGTCGACACGTGGGATCATTTTTACTATGATAAATCTTTGTTTTCAGGAGATGGTGTACATCTCAATGAAGTAGGAGCTGCACGTCTTGGTCGTCTGCTGAACGATGCAGTCAAGGATTTCCGTTCAAAAAACGGGGTCAACCGGGGGTATCCAGACAGGGTGGTGTAAGTCAAATACGAACTGAAAATTCAGACAATGCACAATCAATAACATCCAACTCTAATACTCCTAAGGTGTTTTATGTAAATGCTCGTAGCATACGGAATAAATTTTCAGATCTAGAGGAAATCGTGTTTACAGAACATTATGATATAATCGGCATTACAGAATCTTGGTTAAATACGGAAGACAAAGACTTTTTAGCCGAATATACGCTTCCTGGTTATACAATGTTTAAGAAAAGTCGGATCAATAGAAATGGAGGAGGAGTTCTGTTTTTTATAAAGGAAAGTCTTAATCTTATGCAGATTGATAATTCAGATGTTCTAAGCAATATCACCGTTACAGAGAGAGAAGTATTGAATTGTTTAGATAAACTCAAGGTAAATAAAACGCCTAGACCTGATACAATCTCGCCTAGAGTTCTAAAGGAAGCTAAGGATGACCTCTCCAAACCACTGACATTGCTATTCAATGAATCCTTGCAGTCTGCGACTATGCCTGATCAGTGGAAGCTAGCCAACGTAACACCGATATTCAAAAAAGGCAGCAAATCCCTACCCAGTAACTATCGTCCAATTAGCTTAACCTCAATTGTATGTAAAATGCTAGAAACGGTCATAAGAGACAGACTCGTAAATCACTTAGAGGCAAATAACTTACTTAAAGATACTCAACACGGCTTTCGTAAAAAACGTTCCTGTTTAACAAACCTTAGACTTCTTCCACGATATCCTCAACCTCTACGATGAGAGTAAAGCTGTAGATATAATATACCTTGATTTTCAAAAGGCCTTTGACAAAGTTCCCCACAAACGTTTACTGCTAAAACTAAAAGCGCATGGAATACAAGACGGTGTGTTGAAATGGATAGAAAATTGGCTCAGCCACAGAAACCAAAGAGTAGTCATAAACGGTAAGGCATCTAAATGGACCAATGTAAGTAGCGGGGTACCCCAGGGATCCGTACTAGGACCAATTCTCTTTCTAATTTACATCAACGACATAGATGAGGGTCTCACCTGTACAATCTCAAAATTTGCTGACGATACAAAAATTGCAAATAGCGTACTCTCAAAAGAACAAGTTGACGATATGCAACACAATCTAGATAAATTGTCATGTTGGGCCCAAATTTGGCAAATGAGTTTCAATGCGGATAATTGTAAAGTACTACATATCGGATACCTAAATGAGGAAGCAAACTATTCGATGAATGGCACTCAGCTTAAGAATGTAAACAGAGAAACCGATCTGGGAGTAACAATATCGAGTAACCTAAAACCGAGTCAACAATGTTCAGAAGTTGTTAAGAAGGCAAACAAAATAATTGGCTTTATAGGCAGGTCATTTGAGCATAAATCCAAAGAAGTTATCCTAACCATTTACAATTCCTTAGTCCGCCCTCTTCTGGAATACTGCGTTCAATCCTGGTGCCCTTATTACCAAAAAGATATAAACAAGCTAGAACGAGTTCAACCAAAATGATACCTAGCCTAAAGAACAAACCATACGAAGAGCGTCTTAGAGAATTAAATCTATTTCCTTTAACCCAGCGCAGATTAAGAGGTGACTTAATTCAAGTGTTCAAAATCATCAAAGGCATCGACAATATGAACTGTAGTAAGTACTTCACTATCGACCAATCTAATTACACGCGGGGAAACGGTTGCAAAATTATTGGTAAATTTTTCAACTCACACAATCTAAGAATTTCTTCTTCAATCGAGTTGTCAACTTGTGGAATGGGCTTCCCCGAGACGTTATAGACTGCAGCACCGTTGATTCATTTAAACTCCGCTTAGACAAATATCTCGCATCAAACCCGCGACTGACTGCGTTTGTAAATTAATAACTTTATTTTATCCCCCCCTCAGTTACTAACCCTTCTGTCCCCTACTAACTTCCTAATCCTGCCACGGACATTAGTTCCCTTTCCAATGTTCCCTTACCAATGTTCCCTTACCCACTCTAAACCACTGTTTGGACACTTGATCCTCAGTGTTTTGGACGACAAGCAGCCTAGAAGGGTCACTAGACCTGTTGTTGCTTGATTTCCTTTGTACTCCCTTTGTACCCAAACACTTTCGTTATCATTATTTAGCCTAATACCTGATTTAGTACAGCATTTTAACACCTTACGAGCGGCCTATGCGGTTTATTTATATGTACCGCCCAGCGGGGTGTTTTTAGCCAAAATAGGGCTGTTTACGTGATCATTTTCATGCCTAAATAAGACCAGAACGTAAAACAAGTACCTATCCCTGAAAGGGCATAAACAGAGCTTTCGAATGACACCATAACGATCCTTTTATGATGGCTAGTTTTCTTGCAATAACCGTGCAACGCGAGTGCAAAAAGCATGTAATTAGCCACTTTCCCCATATAATTCAGTATGTAGCGAGTGAGAGAGGGAGGAGGGAGCTGAGATTCGTGTCAGTAGGTTCGCCGCGGTGGTCTGGAGCAGTCATACGCTCGCTAGTCTCCTGCCACCACTTGTCTCTCTCTCTCAGCAACATTACGTGCTGAAATTGCCACTCGACCTATGTCGAGCGCCGCCACATAGTCCAGCTTTATTAAATACGACTTATGTGGTGAGCCGCTAATTAAGGGTTAATGAACTCCTGACAAACACTGCTAAATCGCCGCCCCTCCTACTTGTTCGGTCATATTTAAAGAAACTATATCCTGGTATATAAAATTCTGCTAAAAAATGTTTGGATTCTGTATTAATCCATGTTTCAGTAAGCGCTATTACGTCTATATTTTCATTGCTAACAAGTGCTCTAAGTTCGTCCATTTTATTACATAAACTCCTACAGTTTGTGTAATATAATATCAATGTATTTCTTTTACTGGTGTCTGGTGGACCTTCTTTTCTTCTATTAGTATCTATTTGACTGTTGTTATTATCTTGTACTAAGGTAGATATTGTACCACTATTTATATGACTAACTTCTATTACTGCATTGTCACCTATTGTTTCACTGTTATTAATAACATCTAATTTCCTTTCCTCACTATTTTTTCTATCACCTAATTTATTTTGTTTCCTTTTGATGGGGCATTTCCAATTTAAAACCCCACCCCCATATATATATATATATATATATATATATATATATATATATATATATATATATATATATATATATATATATATATTTTTTTTCTTTGATGCACACGAGGTTAAAAGCGTGTGCATCAAAGAACATGTATTACCTGACTTTACTAATATATATATATATATATATATATATATATATATATTGAGTATATATCACAAATACACGTGAGCCACTAAATGTTTCCAAGCTCTCAGTGGGGTTCGAACCGTCGACCGTCAGACGATAGCCGACGCTTTAATCAAGACTGCCGTGGTGTAGTTGATTAAAGCGTCGACTATCGTCTGACGGTCGATGGTTCGAACCCCACTGAGAGCTTGGAAACATATATATATACAGTATATATATATATATATATATATATATATATATATATATATATATATATTATATATGTAAATAACACCCCGTTCTTAACATTAATCATCAATTACAAACCATAAAAGGCTTGGATTTTCTCTTCATACGAATCACCAAGGCATGTTTGGAAACAAATTAATCAATATCACAAAACAAATATTTTAGATGCGCGAAATTTGATGATTTTGTAAAAACTGAGGAACAGCCTCTCGTTGTCAAAGAGTAAATAATTCCTTTGACGCGATAATGAGGAATTATGCACCTCAAAAATGATGAAGCAAGCGAAGACAAACATGCATAAATAAAAACATAAAAAATAAACATATGCAAGGACAGAATAGTGAGGAAATCTTAAAACAAAAACGGAGAGGACGAAATTATGTTGAAGTGAAAATATATATCGAGAAATATTACGTATACATAGAAGTAAGTAAGAAGGAAAAGTAGGGAAATAAGAGGGAAATAAGAGGGAAAATGAGGGGAAATGAGGGAAATAAGAGGGAAATAAGAGGGAAAATGAGGGAAATAAGAGGGAAAATGAAAGAAATAAGAGGGAAAATGAGGGGAAAACACAAGATAGAAGATATTTTGTATTGTGAAGATAGAAACACAAGAAAATTATATTCGAAAATAGAGGGAAAGGGAGAAATACATGGGGTATCGGTGACGAGAGAAGTCCAAGCAGGCTTGGATGATTTGGGCATATGCTGAGAGGATGGATGACTGAAGGTGGGTGAAAAGATCCAAGTCCGTGAACGTGGAGGGAGCTGGACGAAGAGGCAGACTGATAAAGACGTGGGATCAGACCATACGTTCTGACCTTGACTTAATAAACCCTGACAAGTGAGGAAGCTCTGAACAGGTTTGCCTGGAGCGCCGCCATTAGGACGTGAGACTGGATCCGTGTTTTATGTGGAACACTGTCTTAAATTTGTTGTATGTATGTATGTATAATTCTCTATATTCTTTTAAATCTCTCTCTCTCTCTCTCATTTACTCCTTGGTGTTCTCTATCTCTCTATCCATAAATGTAGCTAGAATAAAATAAAAAAGACGTCACCGGTACAGAAGGGGTTAATAATAGCCGAGTTCAACACAATACCAGCGCTATTACAAACCCTTTTTACTATCACAGATCCTTTTTAAGCTGCACAAAATCGTCTAAATATAGCTAGCATATATTAAAAAAAACATCACCGGTACAGAAGGGGTTAACAATAGCCGAGTTCAACAATGCCAGCGCTATTATTGGCACCCTATTATATTTAGCCGGGTGCCAAAGAACTGGAGCCAGGCGTCACCATGGCACTCAATAATAACAGGGACTATTAATGGGTCTCCTTACTATTTATGCTGCTTTGTTATTACTGCTAGTTCTACCATTATTACTATCAAATACCACTACCATTCACTCCTATCTACTACCATATGCAGCAATACAACCACTACAATTACCACAACTACCACCACCACTCCCACCACAACTACCACTACCACTCACTCCCTTCCACTACAATCACTATCCAATACAACCACTACAACTACCACTACCACTCACTCCCTTCCACTGCCATCTCTACCAATACAACCACTAAAATTACCACAACTGCCACTACCACTCCCTTCCACTGCCATCTCTACCAATACAACCACTACAATTACCACTCCCTTCCACTACCATCTCGACCAATACAACCACTACAATTATCATTATTACCATCACTACAACTATCACTTTAGAGTATTTATTAATTAGTTTACCATCAACCTTAAACAAACATCCCAATGACCCCGCCCCCACCCCCCATATTTGAGACAATTGTAATTGTTTCGGTAGGTTATGTATATTGTTTGATATTACTACTAGTCCTACACTATTACCACTACCACCACAAACACCAGCTTCAAATAAATGAAAACCAACCACCAACTACCACCACATCTACCACTCACACTACCACAACTACCACCACCTATACTACCGCAACTACCACTATGTCCTCCTCGTCAGCTGCTTATTTTCCCAACCCACAAATGTATCGTGAGGAACAAATTCTCCCGGGGAATACATATTATCTCTTTTTTGTTCTCTCTCTCTCTCTCTCTCTCTCTCTCTCTCTCTCTCTCAAACACACATTGCTACTACATCTAGATATTTCATTTTTGCATTTTATTTCCACCTCGGTTTCGCTCTCTCTCTCTCTCTCCTTTGCTATCCCTTCCTTCAACACTTTACCTTCTTATCGGGTTTGCCAACTCTACTAGAATTAAGTCTTTGGTAAGGTCTGTGTGGCCAGTGTACGTATGTAGATCTCTCTCTATCTATCTCTCTTTCACACACACACATACACACACTGCTACCCAATAAATATAACTCTTTTACGCGAGATAAGGCACATATTTTTAGTTTCCTTATTATCATCACTTCGCTCTGTCTTTCTCTCCCTAACAAAAACACACACACACAAATACACACACACACACACACACACCAGCGGTGGTGTGTTTATCGGTATACATGTTAATTTTGCATGCTTATGAGTATATTTTTCGATTTTTAAACCTAAATATAACTATCTTCCCTTTATCCTGTTATTTGTTATCCATTCTTCTTTGCTCTTCCTTCTCTCTTTTCCTCCACTCCTCCTCCTCTTTCTATTCGCTTTTTTCTATATCTTCTTGTCTTACCTTATTTCCTTCTTTCACTTTACCCTCTTTTATCTCCATTCTTCGTTTCTCATTTTCTTATTCCTCCTCTTCCTATACGCTGTTCTTCTCTATCTTGCTGTCTTATTTTCTTCCTACATTCCCTTTAACCCTCTTTTAACTTCATTCTTCTTTGCTCTTCGTTCTCTGTTTTCCTCTCCTCTTCTTCCTTTATGTTGTTCTTTATATTCGTATATCCTCTCCTTTCCTCTCCTTCTCTTCCCTTACCCTGATTATTCCTCTATTCTTCTGTACTCTTCTCACCTTCTCCTCCTCTTTCTTGTTCTTCGTATATCGTATGTCCTCTCCTTTCTGCTACTTCTCTCCTCTTACTGTGTTTGTTTCTCTATTCTTGTGTACTCTTCCTCCTCTTCTCCCCCTTATTTTCTTTGTTCTTCTTTTATCTTATGTCCTCTCCTTTCTTCTCCTTCTCTTCCTTTACCCTCTTTGTTCACTATTCTTGTGTACGGTAATCTTCCTCCTCGTCTTCTTCTCCTCCTCCTTCACCTCGTTCTTCTTATATATTATGTCCTCTCCTCTCCCTCTACCCTGTTTTTCCTCCATTGTTCTCCACCTCCTCCCTCTCCCCTCCTCCACATCCACTCCACTTCCTGTTACCATGGAGACCAAAAGCCCCCCCCCCCCACTCCCAGACCTATTAGAAGAACCCCCCCCCCTTTTTTTTACCAAGTGTTCAGACAATTAACTTCCCTCACGTCTTACTTTTATTGACCTGATTTCTTATTGACCTCTTCCTAGGGCTTCCCATATTCTCCAGCTTTGTCTTGCTTTGCAAGAAAGGCTGGAGAATGTGGAGCTTGAGGTCCAATCTCTCAAGGACGCGAACTTAGCATTGAAGATGGCATTAGAGGAAACTAAAAATGCCACTTGTGTAGGAAAACCGGACTTTTCCTGGAAAGTGGTAGCTTCAAGTGGAACGAAGTGTACCTTGAAGAAGCAGTGTGTAACTGTAAACAACAAGTACAGCATCCTGGAGGACGAGTGTGATGGAAGTGAAGACGGAGTGGGGGAAGGAGATGACCCGTCTTACAGGGGGGCAGTGAGAGGGGAGGGGAGGAAGTCTGCTGCTGCTGCTACACGCCGACAAAAGAAAAAAGCTAAGTCTGCTTTCATTGTCGGTGATTCAATGGTTAGATACCTTGGCAGGGCAACACACACTCAGGTTGATAAAGTTGTCTGCGTGCCTGGTGCCGGAGACGGGAGGGTGGCTGAGAAGATAGATGTTGTCCTGGAAGTGAGTGGGGAGGACCCGATCATCTTCCTCAATGCAGGGAGCAACGATATATGGAGATGCAGGACTGAGGAGTTGCTCTCCAAGTATCAGGAAATGTTGGAGAGGATCAAGGAAAAGGGTGGAGTTCCTGTGGTACACAGTATCCTGCCAAGAAGAGGGGTAAGGAAGGAATGGTCCTCCAGGGCTATTGGTGTAAATAGCCGGCTGGAGAAGTATTGCAAGGCAAATACTATTCCATTCCTGGATAACTGGTCCCTCTTTTATGGTAAGGATGAACTGTATGCCCAGGATGGAGTACATCTCTCTCGACTAGGAGTTTCGACCTTGGCCAGCTCACTCGACAAGATTGTAGATTGTTGCGGGGTTTTGTTAATAAACCATAGGTGTGTAAGTAAAATAGAATCCCAGCCACATGAAATTGTTAGTAATGACGAACATTCTGATAGAGTAGATTTTCCGTCTAGGTTTAGTAGTTCAACAGGTAAAAATAAATTAGTTAAAAATAATAGAAACATATTGCAAATACAAGTAATACTTGTAAGAGGAGGAGAAGGTGAGAAGAGTACAGAAGAACAGAGGAATAATCAGGGTAAGGGAAGAGAAGGAGAGGACATACGAATATAAAGAACAACGCAAAGGAAGAGGAGGAGAGGAAAAAAGAGAATGAAGAGCAAAGAAGAATGAAGTTAAAAGAGGGTTAAAGGGAATGTAGGAAGAAAATAAGACAGAAAGATAGAGAAGAACCGCGTATAGGAAGAGGAGGAATAAGAAAATGAGAAACGAAGAATGGAGATAAAAGAGGGTAAAGTGAAAGAAGGAAATAAGGTAAGACAAGAAGATATAGAAAAAAGCGTATAGAAAGAGGAGGAGGAGTGGAGGAAAAGAGAGAAGGAAGAGCAAAGAAGAATGGATACAAAATAACAGGGTGAAGGGAAAGGAGGAAAGGAAGATAAGACAAGAAGATAAAGCAGAAGGGAAAAGTAAGAAAGAAGATATAACAAGAAGATTAAGGGGGCCCACCTCGTTTTTGTTCTCTCTCTCTCTCTCTCTCTCTCTCTCCCTCTGGGTTGTATCCATTTGGTTCCATTCAGCCAACTGTTTTAAGACGTTTATCTCTATCCAGGTGTCGATTTTTCCTGGCGAGCGGTAGCAAGCTAGCATATTTTTACAAATGTTTTGACAGCAGGCTAAATTTGTAAATTTTTCGATAGAAAAATTTCTCCGGCGAAGCCGGATTTCTCCATACAATGCTGGCTCGCTATCGCTCGCCAGGAAGAAATGTACACCTGGATAGGGATAAACGTCTAAAAACAGTAGGCTGAATGGGACCGAATGTATACAAGCAAGAGAAAGAAAGAAAAAAGCAGGTGACCCTCCTTAAGCAGCAGAGCGTATAGGAAGAGGAGAGGAGGAAGAGAAAAGAAGAATAGAGGAAAGGAGAGTAGGTAAGAATATTTGATAAACAAGAACAACGTAAACGAGGAGAGAGGAACAGGCAAAGATTAACCCCTTCAACACCTTTTATATCTTTGATTCTGGCTAAAAATAGGTAAATTTACGCAGTTTAAGAAGGACCTATGTGAAGAAGAAAATAATAATGATAATAAGTAGTAGTAGTAGTAGTAGTACAAAGGAGTACAAAGGAAATCAAGCAACAACAGATCTAGTGACCCTTCTAGGTTGCTTGTCCTCCAAAACACTGAGGATCAAGTGTCCAAACAGTGGTTTAGAGTGGGTAAGGAAACATTGGAAAGGGAATTACTGCCCTGGAACTAATGTCCGTGGCAGGATTAGGAAGTTAGTAGGGGACAGATGGGTTAGTAACTGAGGGGGGGATACAATAAAGTTATTCATTTACAAACGCAGTCAGTCGCGGGTTTGATGCAAGATATTTGTCTATGCGGAGTTTAAATGAATCAACGGTGATGCAGTCTATAACGTTTCGGGGAAGCCCATTCCACAAGTTGACAACTCGATTGAAGAAGAAATTCTTAGATTCGTGTGAGTTAAAAGATTTACCAATAATTTTGCAACCGTTTCCCCGCGTGTAATTAGATTGGTCGATAGTGAAGTACTTACTACAGTTCATATTGTCGATGCCTTTGATGATTTTGAACACTTGAATTAAGTCACCTCTTAATCTGCGCTGGGTTAAAGGAAATAGATTTAATTCTCTAAGACGCTCTTCGTATGGTTTGTTCTTTAGGCTAGGTAATATTTTGGTAACTCTACGTGAACTCGTTCTAGCTTGTTTATATCTTTTTGGTAATAAGGGCACCAGGATTGAACGCAGTATTCCAGAAGAGGGCGGACTAAGGAATTGTAAAGGGTTAGGATAACGTCTTTGGATTTATGCTCAAATGACCTGCCTATAAAGCCAATTATTTTGTTTGCCTTCTTAACAACTTCTGAATATTGTTGACTCGGTTTTAGGTTACTCGATATTGTTACTCCCAGATCGGTTTCTCTGTTTACATTCTTAAGCTGAGTGCCATTCATCGAATAGTTTGCTTTCTCATTTAGGTATCCGATATGTAGTACTTTACATTTATCCGCATTGAAACTCATTTGCCAAATTTGGGCCCAACATGACAATTTATCTAGATTGTGTTGCATATCGTCAACTTGTTCTTTTGAGAGTACGCTATTTGCAATTTTTGTATCGTCAGCAAATTTTGAGATTGTGCAGGTGAGACCCTCATCTATGTCGTTGATGTAAATTAGAAAGATAATTGGTCCTAGTACCGATCCCTGGGGTACCCCGCTACTTACATTGGTCCATCTAGATGCCTTACCGTTTATGACTACTCTTTGCTTTCTGTCGCTGAGCCAATTTTCTATCCATTTCAACACACCGTCTTGTATTCCATGCGCTTTTAGTTTTAGCAGTAAACGTTTGTGGGGAACTTTGTCAAAGGCCTTTTGAAAATCAAGGTATATAATATCTACAGCTTTACTCTCATCGTAGAGGTTGAGGATATCGTGGAAGAAGTCTAAGAGGTTTGTTAAACAGGAACGTTTTTTACGAAAGCCGTGTTGAGTATCTTTAAGTATGTTATTTTCCTCTAAGTGATTTACGAGTCTGTCTCGTATGACCGTTTCTAGCATTTTACATACAACTGAGGTTAAGCTAATTGGACGATAGTTACTGGGTAGGGATTTGCTGCCTTTTTTGAATATCGGTGTTACGTTGGCTAGCTTCCACTGATCAGGCATAGTTCCAGACTGCAAGGATTTATTGAATAGTAATGTCAGTGGTTTGGAGAGCTCATCCTTAGCTTCCTTTAGAACTCTAGGCGAGATTGTATCAGGTCCAGGCGTTTTATTTACCCTGAGTTTATCTAAACAATTCAATACTTCTCTCTCTGTAACGGTGATATTGCTTAAAACATCTGAATTATCAATCTGAATCGGCGATGGTGTAGGGATATCACTGAGGTCTTCTGTTGTAAAAACTGATGCAAAAAAGGTATTCAGGGCATTACTCATTTGTGCTTCGTCTTTGGTGTATTCTCCATTTTCATCGACTAACGGTCCAACAGTTGAAGTAACTACTTTTTTCTTTCTGATATAACTATAGAATTCTTTCGGGTTTGTTTTACTTTGATTCGCAATATGTAACTCTAAGGTCTTTTTACTTTGCTTAATTAACTTTTTGGCTTTGCGTCGTAGCTCTACAAATTTCACCCGTCATTTTGTGAAGATTTTAATCTATCATTAGCAATTTTTTTAGCAAGCAGGCAGTTTGAAATATCTTTATTCCACCATTTGGGCTTATTATTATGGCCTGGACGCCGTATTTTCGATGGTATGCAGTCTTGTACTGCTTTTAGGTAAGTGGTTTCGAATAACTTCCAAGATGTATTTATGTCGTTATTGTTAATTAAAAAGCTCCAGTCAGTTTCTTTAAACATAGCTCTAAGTTTATGGAAGTTTGCTTTCTTGAAATTAGGGACTTTTTCGATGCTACTATTTGGTTCGTTACTAGTAAAATTTTAAGTGAAAGTTATCGTACGATGGTCGCTGTTACTGAATTCATCACCAACATTCAAATTCTCTATTAATTCTTCTTTTGTTGCAAGTACAATGTCAAGAACATTATTACCACGGGTTGGCGTTCGAACAAATTGATAAAGCGAACTCTCTTGCAAGTTCGTATACAAGTCATGTCCGGAATGTGAAGTAAGGGTATCGCCCCACTTGGTCACAGGTAGATTAAAGTCGCCAAAAATTACGGTATCTTGTGAGTTACTTACATCTGCAATTTGTTCGTAAATTTGTCGGTCAGTTTGCACTGATTGAGCTGGAGGTCTGTATATTAATGCAAGTATTATTTTTGTACCTTTATTATTCTTTATTAGCACAAAAGATGCGTCGACGTTCACAATTTGAGGATTTGACAAGAGGGTAGGGTTAAGACTTTCTTTGATATAAAGTAAAACGCCACCTCCATTTCGATTTATTCGGCTTTTCTCAAACATTATATAACCGGGAAGTGAATACTCTTCTAAAAAGTCTCTATCTTCTGTATTGAGCCAAGATTCTGTTATGCCAATCACATCATAATTTTCTGTAAACACTAGCTCCTCTAAATCTGAAAATTGATTGCGTATGCTACGAGCGTTTGCATAGAAAACCTTTAAATTTGTTATTTTAGAACTCACGGAACGCTCTTTAACACCTTAAGAGCGGCCTATGCGGTTTATTTATATGTACTGCCCAGCGGGGTGTTTTTAGCCAAAATAGGGCTGTTTACGTGATCATTTTCATGCCTAAATAAGACCCAGAATGTTTTAGTATCTATCCCTGAAAGGGCATAAACAGAGCTTTCGAATGACACCATAACGATCCTTTTATGATGGCTAGTTTTCTTGCAATAACCGTGCAACGCGAGTGCAAAAAGCATGTAATTAGCCACTTTCCCGATACAATTCCTTATATAGCGAGTGAGAGAGGGAGGAGGGAGCTGGGATTTGTGTCAGTATGTTCGCCGCGGTGGTCTGGAGCAGTCATACGCTCGCTACTCTCCTGCCACCACTTGTCTCTCTCTCTCAGCAACATTACGTGCTGAAATTGCCACTCGACCTATGTCGAGCGGCGCCACATAGTCCAGCTTTATTTAACTCGACTTATGTTGCTCGCCGCTAATTAAGGGTTAATAATATTTTTGGTTCTTGTCGGATCTACATTTATGTTCATGGCTGTCCTCGGTCCTCGCTGTCTTCGCTCCTTATCGCTGGTGGTCCTCGGTTGCCTCTTTTTTTTTCTTGGCGTTGGATGATTTATGTCACTGCTGCTTCTTCTCGGATGGCGTTTTTTGATCCATGGCTGCGGACTGCTTCGTGTAGGAGACGACCCATGCGTGCTGAACCCACAGGGTTTAGATGAGTGCCATCCTTACGGAACAGAGTAGGCTGGTTGTAGAAGTTGTGCCAGAGGTTGATGAATTCAACTTCTTCCCTCAGACACAAATATTTTAGTCGGCTATTTGTGCTGAAGGCCTTGTCGTAGAATTTGTCAGGTGCGTCGATCTTGGGGAGAATGCCTGAGATGATGATATTCCTTGACTTGTTTTTGTAGTGCTGGATCATATTTGCGATATTTCTCCATCAACTCTTCGGATCTGGTGCGCATGATGTCATTTGAACCAGCATGGATGACAAAAAGGGTATTTTCATTTGCATCCTAGTAGTAGTAGTAGTAGTAGTAGTAGTAGTACCTGGTTTAGGGTCCAAAGAGGGGATGCACAGGCTGAGTAGTAGTAGTAGTAGTCAGTAGTAGTTTTAGAAGGACTCGTGTTACTAGGAGGGTACCGGTATATTGAGATCGTATTTACCAATTTGAGTCGTATAGGTAGATTACAAATGAAAGAAAATCGCCTAATGGTAACCACAATATGGTGAATAAATACGTATCGGTGGTTAAGGGGTTAAACGATAAGGAAGAAGAAACAAAGTAAATAGGAAGTAGATGAAAATAAATAATGAAATATAACACGAAGAAAAAGGTAAAGGATATATATAAAGAAAAAACAAGAAAGAGGGAAGAATGAGACCAGATGATAAAGGAGAACAAGGTGAAGGAAGGAAAGGAGAAAAGGGAATATAATAAAAGAGAGGAGGGAGTGAAAGAGAAGAAAATGGAATGCTAAAAGAAAGTTTGTAGATTGAGTCTTAAACAGCGTCATGATCTGAAACGGAAAATTAATAGTGTTAAGAAAAAACAAAACAAAAAAACAAGCAATAAAAAGAAGAACAGAAGCAGAAAATAGGAAGCAGAATAATAATAAGAAAGGTCGAAGATGAAGAGCAGCCAGAAAATAATGAAAACAGAGGAAAAGAAGAGTAAGGTGAAGAAAAAGATACACAAAAAATAGAAAATATCGAGATAATTGTCTGATCCACAACTACCGGTACCTTTTAATTCTCTCTCTCTCTCTCGATCCTTGGAATTGAATTCTTGATGCGTTTTTCAATTTCCATTCTCCACGCAATAAATCCGAAGAGAAATCACTAGCCATGAGCGGATTTAGGCTATGCATTGTGTGTGTGAGAGAGAGAGAGAGAGAGATAAAGAGAGAGAGAGAGAGAGAGCATTTATATATATATATAGTGTGTCTGTGATAATAATAACAATTGTCGGTTTATTGTTCTGTTGCAGACGTGAGACTTAACATATACAGTGTATTTCTTGACCTGCTGTAGGCACAATACCATGCATATTCTACCTTAAGGGGGGCCACCAGCTTTGTTTATCTTTCTCTCCTTTTCTCTCTTTCCCTGGCTTGTATCCATTCGGCTCCATTCAACCAACTGTTTTAAGACGTTTATCCCCATCCAGGTGTCGAATTCTTCCTGGCGAGCGATAGCGAGCCAGCATTGTATGAAGAAATCCGGCTTCGCCAGATAAATTTTTCTATCGAAAAATGTACGAATTTAGCTTGATGTCAAAACAAACAAATATATATGCTGGCTCGCTACCGCTCGCCAGGCAAATATTGACACCTGGATGGGGGTAAACGTCTTAAAACAGTAGGCTGAATGGGGCCGAATGGATACAAGCCAAAGAGAGAGGGAGAGAAAGAGAAAAAAAGCGAGGTGGGCTCCATTAAGTACGAGATCACATGCAACTTTTGGCGACCGTGAGGTGCCGAGTTCCCACCACAGTAGGCTACATATGCAGATGCCCTGATGAGAAGTACGTGTAAGCTAACGCAAGCTGGTATTTGAACAGCTTGGCTAGGGAGGAACCAGGATACAATCTTCTCCATCATGATAGCCGAAAATACCTTTAGGATTCTAGGGGACTCGAACCCTCGACCTTGCGTTTAGTGTATAGCACCTTAGACCACTGTGTGTGTGTATGTGTAAGTGTACAGTACGAAATATATGTACGTATTCCAAATGATATATATATATATATACACACACACACACACACACATTAACTCTCACTCTTTCTCACACACACATACACTTTCTCTCATATAATTATCTACTGTATCTACTGTGACGTTAACCACTCCGTTAGAACCGCATGGCTTGTCCTACAGTGACTCACTAGGATAGCCAGGGCAGTGGATGTGGCTACAGTTTATGTATTAGGGTGTGCTTTATTTCATATGAAAGCTTGTGTCATGGGCAGTCCAGAAAGGCTCTTTGTTTTCACCCATGTCAAGGCTTTCTATATTTAATTGTAAAGTATATGTTTTATCATTAACTAGTAATGATGGGATCTGGGAGAGAGAGAGAGAGAGTAGAACAGAGTGAGAGGGGAGCGCACAGTGTTTTTGCCCCGCTCGATGACGTCACGGCTGGCTGCCTCGTGGGGGTTGGTTGAGGGAGGCCCTTACCATGTTGCTAGCTTCTTTGCTAGTGGCTAGAGGACTTGTTACCGCTTTACTTTGCGCGGTGAAAACTAGTCCCGGTATATATACAGCTTCCTCGCCATTCTCTCCCTCAGATCTGGTTTCTAGAACGCATCTATCTTATCCCTTGCTACCTGTCCCCCTCTCTCCACCTGAGAATCTTTTCCTCTGCCTACCTCTCTCTTTTTTCATATCTTTCACCACCTTTTATTAAGACTATATCCCCTCTGGTTAACTCTGCAAAATCAGCTTCATGCTGGCCAGTTGTATTGTGCGTTAAGGTCTGATATAACCTATGTATGTTTAGTTGTTAAGATAAGTTGATCACGAAGCATTGGTTGGCATTTATATTGTTTAAGTACCGCTTCCTATAATTATTAGTGTTCTGCTGGATTAGATAATGCTAGACTAGGGGTCTGATATTATAAGGTATTGTTTCCTATGAGTGCTGGCTTTAGGAAAAAGCTGCACGACATACCTGAGAACTGGAGTTGATTGAGTAAATTCTAGTCTGTGTGCCATTGAGAGTAGAGCATGCACGAATGAGGGCTTTTTGCCTATACCATTCTGCACTGTTCTAAGCTCGTTGTTTGTCTTTGAGGTACGCCAGGAGAACGCTTAATACTTCGGTATTAAGGTTTCTCAAGAGAGCTACCCTTCCCTATAACGGAATATTTGACGCACAGACTTGAGATTTGCACTAGGCTATGCGGCATGCCATGCGCACCAGTATCTCGTATCATTGACTCTAGCTAGACTTTATCAGTCATAGTAGACATTAAGTATATTAACCTAATTACTCTTTTTATGCATACCCATTTATGATTACACAAGCATTTCGCAGCCTAGTTTGATGTATGGAGACACAAACGACTTAGGCTCTTTTTGTTGATAGGAATACTGCATTGTTGTGGCGATTATTATTGTTGTAGTGTTTAGGATATTCTTGGCTCCGACGGCATTATATATTCTGCCTTTTTGTGTGCATAGCCTGCACGAGCATTGTTCCGCTGCCTGCCTTTTTGGGTTCCATTTCCGATACGAGCATCTTTATAGCATCTAACATTTAAAGAAGATTCCTTGTTAGTGTTGAAGGACTTTAGTGCACTTTCTTTCATGCAGGAGTGCCTGACATTTATTGATTAAAGTAACGTAAGCTGTAACTTCTCTTACCACCTTACTTTGCATACCATAACCAAGCACCTTCGGTTATAGGTAGTAATAGGCTGTTTTCACATAACATTAAGCCTAGAGTAGACGCACATTTATTGAGAGTTTGATAACCTATTATTGCATATAGAACTCTGTAGAGTATTTGTGTTCTTTGTTCACTGGGAATATACATCAGAGGTTGGATCTAGCGCTTCCGTTGTAGCATTTATGCCATTACTAGTCCAATGAATAAGAGCCCTGATATATTTAAACCTCAGTCGTAACAAATGGCGACCTTACCTAGGATTTGGTGAACCTATAATTATTAGCAGGGAACATTTATTGTTTTGGGGAATATTTTGTGGGGATCAGCAAGAATAATTTTGTTTGCAACATAGTATAGCCCTTGAGTATTTCCGAGAATTTTTGTGTGTATATTGAGGTATAAGAGTTTGGGGTGCTTCTTTTCTGAATATTGTGGTGGGAAATTTTTGTGAGCATCATGTCTTATACCGGATCACAGGAGAATGGAGACACAGTACGTAATGTCGAAACTGAGGAACAGCAGTATGATGATATGGTTAATCAGGTGAACTGTGAGGAGGATGCTAGGATATTTTTGCAATGGCCTGTTACTGCCGAGCGGTTGGAGGGTGTGAATCGGTACAGTCTTCAATGCCTGGCCACAGCTATCGGTCATGCGGTTACTAGCAGCATGACCAGGGATAACTTGATAACGTGTGTACTGGGCAGGGTGACTGGTGAGCGAGATGGGTTGAGTGCTCAGAGCCCTTCGGCCATGCTTCCCCTACACTCGACTCCCAGCCATCCCAGTAGTTTGCCGACCCCGGGTACGCTTCCACAGTTGGGTGGTGACTGGCAGGGTGGGTTGCCCCTGGGGGGACCACCGGTAATTTCAAACATTGTAGCACCTTCACCTCCTCAAGGGTTATCTCCAGAATTGTTGTTTCGGCTCGAATTAGCTAAGATCGAAGAGAGAAAGGCTATCAGGGTATCTGAGGTATCTGTGAGCTTCAGCAGCAACAAAGGGCAGGTGAGCAGCAAATAGAGCTAGCAAAAATCCAAGCTGAGTCGACTAGGTACTGTGCCGACAGGGACGTAGAGAAGTCGCGAGTAGAGACAACGGGACAGCGACTTGGGGCTGGTAACCGTGCTCCTGATCAATCTCTCTCGCACTTATTGAAACTGATTCCGGTGTTTGATGAGAGTGGGGTAACAGAATTTTTCGCACGCTTTGAGAAGAAGTGCCAGGAACACCAGTGGCCATAGAATAAATGGGCAGCACTTGTATCCTCTAGATTAATAGGCAAGGGTCTTAAAGCCTACGATGCGTTACCTTTGGAGTCATGTATTGTGTATGAGGATCTCAAGGAGGCTGTCCTGAGGGCTTACGAACTGCAACCAGAAACGTACCGTTTGAAGTTCCGGGGTGTAACTAAGGGAAGAGATGGCACCTTTTTGGAACACGCCCGGGACTTGTCCGATGCTATGGGGAACTGGCTCCGATCTGAGAAGGTCACAACATTTGATGAAATTAAGCAGTTAATGATGTTGGAGCAGTTCTTTAACCCTTTAATAGCGGATCTAACTTTGAATAAAGCTGAAAAACCCAGAACATAGTCGAGTCGAATCAGCAGAAATGGCTGAGAGAGGCTGTCGTTGATTCGGGTAGCGGGTCCCTCCAGAACGATGACACCGTCCTCCTCCCCCTCACTCGTAATAATGACACATTTAAGCACAGAAAACTAGCCATCATAAAAGGATCGTTATGGTGTCATTCGAAAGCTCTGTTTATGCCCTTTCAGGGATAGGTACTTGTTTTACGTTCTGGGTCTTATTTAGGCATGAAAATGATCTCGTAAACAGCCCTATTTTGGCTAAAAACACCCCGCTGGGCAGTACATATAAATAAACCGCATAGGCCGCTCGTAAGGTGTTAAGAGCACGGGCGGTTATCTAACTTTGAACTTGAAGGAGAAAAACCCAAGAACTCTAGTCGAAGCAGCAGAAATGGCTGATCGACGGCTGTCGTTGATTCGGGGTTGCGGGTCCTCACAGAAGTACGATGTAAGTGCTAAGGACCGTTATCCTCCCCCTCCCCGTAACAATGACACATTTAAACAGAAGAGCCATAAAACTAAAACTGAATCCAAACCTTACACCACACCGTATGTGAAAATTCAGGGGCCTTTTACATCACAGTATAAGCCGAAACCGAAATGTATGTGTTTTAGTTGCCACCAGGAGGGTCATAAGGCAAATGAGTGCCCTAGTCGACCTCCTCCGGCAGCCGTGTCTTTTGCTCACGGCATTGGAGTGTTCAAGAGGACATCGGAGTTTGTTAGAGGCATTTCTTCCGAGGTAAATACACTGCCAGTGCAGAAGGATCCGGAAGGCTTATTCCCTGTCCGTGATGCCTTTAGTGACCACAGGGGACTCGGTTGTGTGGAGTGGGGGGGTAGAAGACATGAGGTGAGAATTTTGCGTGACACTGGGGCATCGCAAACACTGTTGAGAAATTTCACTGGTAAACCTGTCAATACGGCGCGGGTGGTTGTGGTTCAGGGAGTTAATGCGACAAGGTCATACCCGCTTGTAAGAATGAAGGTGGAAGTTGATGGTGTGACTCGGGACCTGGATGTAGGAATTGTGGAGAAGTTACCTGTTGGGGGCGTCGACCTCCTTCTCGGCAACGACTTTGCGGGACCTACTTCTGAGGCTCCACCCTTGGTCGTTGCCGAGAAGCCGGCCGATGTGAGTAGGGAGGAGCAGGAGTGGGTTGAGAAGTGTCCGGTGCAGCCTATGGCGTGTGTTGTCACCGGAGATCCTGCATCCAGGGAGTCACATTCTGGTCAACAGTCTTTAGATCAGCGGAGGAAGGGTACCGAGAAGGGGTTGAAAGTTGATGCGGTTGAGAGTTTAGTGTCAACGGACCTTCTCGGGGACTCATTATTAGGACCACATTTCGAGTCTGGAGAAGACCCAGTAACTGTTCCTGAAGGGGCAGAGGATGGGCTTAAAAAGACGAAAGAGTTGAAGGACAGTGATGCACAGTCGGGAGATGTAGCAACAATGATATGGGTCGGCGAAGACGGTGGTCCGAAGGTTGCCAGTGTATTTTTCCCGGTATGGTTACCTGCAGGGGATTCAGTCAGTCCAGGGACCCAACTTCACTTTTAGCCTCTTTGTTCAAGCAATGCCGCAGCATGGGATTGTTGGGGTTGTGTCATCTGCGTATCATCCGGAGAGCCAGGGTGTGTTAGAGCGATGGCACTCAGCCTTGAAATCTGTGCTTCGTTGTTGTTGCTTTGAGAGTGGGAAGGATTGGGATCTTGGCCTGCCATGTGTTTTGTTTGCTGTGCGGGAGGTACCTGGGGAGAGTTTGGGATTCAGCCCTAATGAGCTCGTCTTTGGACACCGTGTCAGAGGGCCTCTCCATATGGTTGAAGAAGTATGGGAGGGCGCAGAAAAACCTTGTTCTATGCTCAAGTGTGTCCTCTACAGTCGAGAACGGATGTTGCGCAGTCTGGAGTTGGCTGGCCGTAATTTGACTAGCTCTCAGGCCCTCAGGAAGGACAGGTACGACCTCAAGGTTGAACTCAGGGAGTTTCACGTGGGTCAGGTGGTGTTGTTTCTACTGCCCCTTGTAGGTCACCCCTTATCCGCGAAGTACGCTGGTCCTTATAGGGTGGTGGAGGAGCTATCAGACCTGGATTACTTGGTAGCCACTCCAGACAGACAGAAGCGCAATCAGTTATGTCATGTTAATCCCATGAAGGAGTATGGGAGGCACCCCCCTGAGCCTCTCACTGTGCCTGTGATGACGTTTAGCAGTCAAGGTGGAGAAGGAGAACGGGACAGTCAAGCTCAGGTGGAGGATAACTGGAAGGATAAGAAGTTCAAATGGGCGCCTGAGTGTGAGAAGGTGTTTAGAGAAGTAAAACACCTGTTGTGCACTCACCCGATCCTCAGGGCCCCTGACTTTAGCCTACCTTTCCAACTAGCAACGGAGGCTAGTGGTGTGGGGGCTGGTGCCGTCCTTGTGGAAAAGGACGATGATGGGCTGGAGCATCCTGTTAGTTTCTGCTCGGAGAAGTACAATTCGGCCCAGGGGAGCTGCTCTGTTGTCGAGGAGGAGCTGCTGGCGGTTGTGCTTGCGCTGGGGCATTTCGAGGTCTATATTCCAGCCTATGGTCCGGTCGTTGTAGTTTACCCAGATCATCACCCTCTCAAGTTCTTGGACCAGTTTCACAATCAGAATATGAGGCTGACCAGGTGGTCACTAAGGTTATTGGTATATAACCTGGACATACGCCATATTGCCGGTTGTGACAACGTGGTTGCAGATGGTCGTTCAAGGGTATATGATCCTGGGTAGATTGACACACGGGTAGCCTCCTGCTTTAGTTTGAATAGTATTTTGCGCTTGGTGCTTGTTGGCTCGCGGCTGTAGCCCAGCGTATTGGGTCGTAAAGCAGGAGTTGAGCGTTTGGTATAGAAGAAAAAACTAGGCTTGCCCCTATAGTGCAGCCGAAATAAACAAATTAAAAACATAAAAATCAAATAAAAATCTTTCTTTGATAGTTGAATTTTTTCAACTATGTTATATGTTATAGCAGTAATTCTGAGTTGCACTCCTCTCAGAATGCTGGGCTAGAGAAGCTCGCTCTTGAGGAGCATAACTACATATAATTTAACCTATTGTGTTGGGGATGGTTATAATTTTGTAAAATGTTTTGTTGAGGAACTGTGCCAGATATTTTACTGCCGCTGGGTGATGGGAAGTAGAGATATAGCATGGGTTCTAACCATCAGATTTTTGTGAGCCTTGGGGCCTCTGAGAAAAATCTTGGGGGGGGTGTGACGTTAACCACTCCGTTAGAACCGCATGGCTTGTCCTACAGTGACTCGCTAGGATCGCCAGGGCAGTGGATGTGGCTACAGTTTATGTATTAGGGTGTGCTTTATTTCATATGAAAGCTCGTGTCATGGGCAGTCCAGAAAGGCTCTTTGTTTTCACCCATGTCAAGGCTTTCTATATTTAATTGTAAAGTATATGTTTTATCATTAACTAGTAATGATGGGATCTGGGAGAGAGAGAGAGAGTAGAACAGAGTGAGAGGGGAGCGCACAGTGTTTTTGCCCCGCTCGATGACGTCACGGCTGGCTACCTCGTGGGGGTTGGTTGAGGGAGGCCCTTACCATGTTGCTAGCTTCTTTGCTAGTGGCTAGAGGACTTGTTACCGCTTTACTTTGCGCGGTGAAAACTAGTCCCGGTATATATACAGGTTCCTCGCCACTCTCTCCCTCAGATCTGGTTTCTAGAACGCATCTATCTTATCCCTTGCTACCTGTCCTCCTCTCTCCACCTGAGAATCTTTTCCTCTGCCTACCTCCTCTCTCTTTTTTCATATCTTTCACCACCTTTTATTAAGACTATATCCCCTCTGGTTAACTCTGCAAAATCAGCTTCATGCTGGCCAGTTGTATTGTGCGTTAAGGTCTGATATAACCTATGTATGTTTAGTTGTTAAGATAAGTTGATCACGAAGCATTGGTTGGCATTTATATTGTTTAAGTACCGCTTCCTATAATTATTAGTGTTCTGCTGGATTAGATAATGCTAGACTAGGGGTCTGATATTATAGGGTATTGTTTCCTATGAGTGCTGGCTTTAGGAAAAAGCTGCACGACATACCTGAGAACTGGAGTTGATTGAGTAAATTCTAGTCTGTGTGCCATTGAGAGTAGAGCATGCACAAATGAGGGCTTTTTGCCTATACCATTCTGCACTGTTCTAAGCTCGTTGTTTGTCTTTGAGGTACGCCAGGAGAACGCTTAATACTTCGGTATTAAGGTTTCTCAAGAGAGCTACCCTTCCCTATAACGGAATATTTGACGCACAGACTTGAGATTTGCACTAGGCTATGCGGCATGCCATGCGCACCAGTATCTCGTATCATTGACTCTAGCTAGACTTTATCAGTCATAGTAGACATTAAGTATATTAACCTAATTACTCTTTTTATGCATACCCATTTATGATTACACAAGCATTTCGCAGCCTAGTTTGATGTATGGAGACACAGACGACTTAGGCTCTTTTTGTTGATAGGAATACTGCATTGTCGTGGCGATTATTATTGTTGTAGTGTTTAGGATATTCTTGGCTCCGACGGCATTATATATTCTGCCTTTTTGTGTGCATAGCCTGCACGAGCATTGTTCCGCTGCCTGCCTTTTTGGGTTCCATTTCCGATACGAGCATCTTTATAGCATCTAACATTTAAAGGAGATTCCTTGTTAGTGTTGAAGGACTTTAGTGCACTTTCTTTCATGCAGGAGTGCCTGACATTTATTGATTAAAGTAACGTAAGCTGTAACTTCTCTTACCACCTTACTTTGCATACCATAACCAAGCACCTTCGGTTATAGGTAGTAATAGGCTGTTTTCACATAACATTATGTGATGCACATGAGTAGACGCACATTTATTGAGAGTTTAATAACCTATTATTGCATATAGAACTCTGTAGAGTATTTGTGTTCTTTGTTCACTGGGAATATACATCAGAGGTTGGTTCTAGCGCTTTCCGTTGTAGCATTTATGCCATTACTAGTCCAATGAATAAGAGCCCTGATATATTTAAACCTCAGTCGTAACACTACTAAGTCTCTTTTTCTCTCAATTTTCCATCTACTGAAGCCTCTAAGCGCGCTCTCTCTCTCTCTCTTTCCTCCCACACACACAAAGGGAGTAGTTTTTTCGATAATCACCGAACCAAAAAGCCCCCCCCCTCCCTCCAACGAAGGCTCTGGGAAAGTAATGAGCAGGGGATTACAAAGGCAAAGGCTCCTTAAGCCACTGTCAATACTAGCTGGGTCAAACCTCTATAGTCTATTTTTATTCCAGCTGATGTTAAATTACATCCCTCAACAACTGATTTATCGATACTTAGCCCATTAATATTGACAAATAAATGGGCCTAAAGGTCTTAAAGTCCACAAACTAATGGGCCGAGCGTCTTAAAATCTGAAAACTAATGGCGCTACACACGAGGAAGAAGGGAGGGGAGGGGAGGTGGGAGGGGGGGGGGAGAGAAACACCCATCTCCCCTTAAAAAGACTGTTACATCCTGGGATATATAAACACTGGGCTCTTTCTATTGGACTAGGTATGCGGCAACAAGCAACAACGGAAAACGCTAGATCCAACCCTTATCTATAAACCCAGGCAACAAACCACCCTAAACCGTCAAGAGTCCTGCCTGGACAACAAGGTATCCTATGACTCGGTTACAGGGTGCACGCACTGTAGACTGCTGACAGTCAAGCCGGCTATATAAAAGGTCACACAATTAAGTTGACTTAAAGCTTCAAGGAAAAGATAGATAACGGAATTAAATTGCAGAAACAATTTAATAACAAACTAGAAGAAAGTACATTTAACGTTACGTTAATTAATACAACTAAACACCCCTGTGTGAAAGAAGGTGCAAGCAAACAGTCCTCAAAACATCGTACCGGTAGACAAGATGCGGGTTTCTAAACTGCATGCGGCTACTGTAGGATCTGATGCTTAGCAAAGAAAGTACGTTACGGATTTAGAGAACTCTTAACTCATAAGCAGGAATATATACTAGTGATAGGCCATACAGTGTATAATGGCATAGGTATAATTAAATAAAGGCAGCAACTCGCAACATAACCACATACAGGTGTGCTTCTCACTCTTAGTCAGGCAAGCCTGCTCGGACAGGGTCTCTAAGCCACACCCTGACTCACAATGCTCACAAAAACGGTAAACTGTGGCACAATAACAAGCATACAGAGATGATAAACCCCTAGCTGTTAATCTGTCAGGTGGCAGAGGTCTAGCCGGAAGGATATAGGCTTCGGATACCCGGGCTGAGCCACCTGCCCTAGCCTAGGGACGTTCCCAAGTCTGTGCGCCAAATTACTCTAATTGAAAGGGTGCTCTCTTGAGAGACTCAGATCGCAAGTATCTGACTCTCTCCTGGCGACCCTAAAACAAAAGCAAGACGTGCTAGCACAGTGCTGAGTGGACTAGGCAAGGGCCCTCACACAACACAACGCTAGACACACAGGGACACAGACAAGAAAATGCCCCCAGACTCCCACGGGTATCCTAGTAAAGTTGTGCGGGTCCACAGGACTCGCACCAGCAGACTTTACTTAAAGGATCGCAAAAAGCCTCCCCTCCGGTCTAGCCCCTGCTAACCTGACACAAGAACACACTAGCAAGCATGAAACCACCAAATATGAGACAACAAAAATGCTTCCTAGGTCTCATTAACAATTAAATCTCTGCCTAAGGCCCAAATCCTATCTAATTATCTGAGAGCTCGTCGTTAATACAATAATAGATATAAGGTCTATCAAGGGGATGGGATAATTAAATAGATTGGTGAAGTAGTGGAAGGAAGGTATACAAAGTAAGAGAGAAAGTTTCTAAGAGGGGTTGAGAGGGATAGATATCAAGGGGGTCCGAAGGGTACGACAGTGAGGTGAGCTCTGAGTCTTGAATCTGTCTGGACCCCACCCTAGGCATGCAAAATACATCCCATGCTTGGCAACACTCAACACAGTTGCCGGGTCAAAATCCTCTACTCCGTCGAAACTAAGCCTAACGTTGCAATCAAATGCACATGGCAACATCAGGCTCGTCCCAAGCTGGACTCTCCGTGCGAAGCAACGTCCCCCAGCCGGTCTCTCTCTCTCCCGCTCGTCTCCTCCCACTCTCACTAGACTTACATCTTATATATTATAATGAAACAATCAACTATCGAGAATAAAATATACTAAGATGCGTTGGTTAAGAATAAGGGCAGCTACAAGCTGTGAAACAACATAAGAATATCCCAGACATTAGTTATATTGTCGTAGGATATATACTAAGGAAAAGCCGGCCGGCCGGCTGCCACCAGCCGGTTTCTAAACGGCTTGGCAGCCGACACGCGCGCATGCCCGCACGTGGCTACTATGCAGAAGCGTCACACCTCCCCCAAGATATAAGACCCTTGATTAAGTTCTTCATATCTAACAGAAAGCTTCTAATAGTACCACACACTGTTGCGACACAAGGCACTATATATAACAAAAATAAAGACTGTTGCGCTCCACCGAGCAAGTTCAACTAACTTAGCGACAATAAGCGAAAATATTCAACTTAGATACTGCTACAACATCTTATACAAAATTCTACACGTTATAAAAATAAAGAGTTTTTATAAGGTTTTTGCTTTTTTAATTTGTTTTTTTTTCGGCTGAACTACAGTGACAGCCTATTTTCCTCCACACTCAACCCTCAATCCTGTGGCAGTCTAACCAACATCATCCACCCTTGATAGACAATCCGCTATCACGTTATCAGAACCGGCAATATGGCGTATGTCCAGATTATACTCCTGAAGCATGAGTGACCACCTGGTCAGCCTCATATTCCGGTTATGAAACTGATTCAAGAATTTCAGAGGGTGATGATCGGTATAAACCACTACGACTGGTCCGAAACCAGGAACATATACATCGAAGTGCCTGAGCGCCAGCACTATCGCCAGGAGTTCTTTTCAATTACAGAGTAATTCCTTTGTGCACTATTGAATTTTTTACTGTAAAAACTCACTGGATGTTCGATACCTTCATCATCTGTCTGTAACAAGACAGCCCCAGCCCCTACGCCACTGGCATCAGTCGCCAGCTGAAAAGGTCTGCTGAAGTCCGGGGCCCTGAGTATGGGGTGGGTACATAACAGGTGTTTCACCAAGGAAAACGCCTCTGCACACTCAGGAGACCACCGGAACTTCTTGTCCTTAGATAATAAGTCAGTTAAAGGTGCAAGTACAGTCGAATAGCCTTTGATGAAGCGACGATAATAGCCTATCATACCTAGAAACCGCATGATTTGTTTCTTAGTCGTAGGCTGGGGAAACTGATCGATGGCTTTGATCTTTGTCTGTGGAGGGCACACCTGACCCATCCCCACCTCGAACCCCAGGTACAAAACTGTGGCTTTGACAAAATCGCACTTACCCAGGTTTACCACCAAACCTGCTTCATTCAGTTAATTAACCCGGCAAGCGCGATAGGCCTCACGGAAGGCTTCCTATAGGGAACGCGATAGGCCTCACGGAAGCATGACCATAAAAAAAGCCTTCCAAAAAAAAAGGGCCTATCAAAACAAAGGATTTTGTCTCTAGGTGAGATAATTCCCCTCTAGTACTCATCCATGTGTTTCCCACCCCTCCCCCTCCCCTCCTTCCCCACCTTATTCCCCTCTCCCCCCCCTCCTCAATTATCACCTATTTTTCCTCTTATTATCATCATTTATCGGTTATTTTTCTCTCCCGCGATAATGTAGCACAAGTGGGTTGCATAAAAGATCGTTATGCAACACCCAGACACCGGCACACACCGCCTCGCTCGTCTCAGTTGACTCCCAGACAGCGAGAGGGGAGGGCTGCCTGTGGCTCTCTCTCGCCTGAGATTATGACCGGGTGGCCAATATCTTCGTTTTTCACCACCCAAATGCTTTTCCCCACTTATTTTAGCACTCTTGAAGGTTCATATATACATCATATATGTAAAATAAAAGCATACCGAAAACAAATAATGCTTTATATTGTAAATATAACGAATTCTGTCAGAATCCAGGGCTAGAAATGCACAAATAACTACCCTAGCACCTAGGTCTATATCGCGCTTGTCAGGTTAAAAAGCTGTCCGATGTGAGTACAGTGACTGTTAAAATCCTCGTCGTATATTATGACATCATCTAGGTACACCGTACAGTGGGGAATGTCGGCTACAATGTCGTTCATTAATTTCTGAAACGTTGCAGGGGCATTTTTCAGCCCGTATGGCATAACATGGCAACGATATGTGGCACCGTCCACCACAAACCCACACACCTCTCGCGCTCGCTCAGACAAGGGCACTTGCCAATAACCCTTAACAAGGTCTATCTTAGTGAGGAACTTGGCTTTTCCTATCTTATCCACACTGTCGTCCATGCGAGGGAGAGGGTAGGCATTTGTGGGGGTTAAACCATTCAACCTGCGGAAATCTATACAAAACCGCACCTTGCCATCTGGTTTGGGCTGCAGTGTGACTGGGGGAGTCCACCTTACTGCACCCTCAGAAATCAGCCCACGTTTCAGCATATAATCCAGCTCTTCCCTAAGTGCTGGTAATTTAATAGGGGGAACACGGTATGGCACTGATTTAAAGGGCGGGTGGTCCCCAACATCGACATCGTGCACTGCTTGAGTAGTGAGGCCAGGATGCTCCACGAAAACAGCTGGGTTTGAATCAAACAAGTGCTGCACAGCTACACGCTGTTGCTCAGGCAGGTGCAATATCAACTCGTGAGCCACTTGTCTAGAATTCCCCGCCCACTGATCCGCGGAAACATGGTAGTCCCAATTATCCTCCCCCGCAGCTTGACTGTCCCTTCCTCCTTCTCCACCACGATCGCTGCAGATCAACACCGGGACAGTGAGAGGCTCGGAGGGGCGCCTCACATACTCCTTCATCATATTTACATGGCAAAGTTGGTTCTTTTTCTTATGATCAGGAGTAGCTACTAAATAGTCGAGATCAGAAACCTTCCTTACAACCCGATACGGACCAGAATACTTGGCAGACAAGGGGTGTCCCACCAGAGGCAGTAGTATCAGTACCTCCTGATCTACTTCAAACTCCCTCAGCTTCACCTTCTGGTCGTATCTGTCCTTCATCTGAGCTTGTGAACTCTTAAGGTTCCGACCCGCTACCTCCAAGCTCTTTAGCATTCTCTCACGGCTTTCAACTACATACTTTAGAAGCGAGCATGGCTTTGTGACTCCCTCCCAGATCTCCTTGACTATGTGGAGGGGCCCCCTGACCCTGTGTCCAAAAACCAACTCGTTCGGGCTAAATCCCAAGCTCTCCCCAGGTACTTCTCTCGCAGCAAATAAAACGTATGGGAGACCTAGATCCCAGTCCTTCCCATTTTCCATGCAATAACACCGCAACATACTCTTGAGAGTCGAGTGCCACCTTTCCAAAACTCCCTGACTCTCGGGATGGTAGGCAGATGACACCACTGACACTATCCCATGTTGCTGCATGGTCTGCTTAAACAGAGCAGAAGTAAAATTGGATCCCTGATCAGACTGGATCTCCTGAGGGTAGCCATAACGAGAGAAATAGACAAGTAGGTTTTTGACAACAGTCTTAGCCATCCCGTTGCGCATGGGGTAAGCATCTGGATACCGTGTTGCTACATCCATTACAGTTAGTAAAAATTTATTGCCGGCACTAGTGGGGGGCAATGGGCCAACCATATCGATAACTACTTTGCTGAAGGGTGGCCCAATGACAGGGATGGGTTGTAACAGGGCTCTCGGGATGACCTGATTGGGTTTCCCAACAACTTGATAAGTGTGACACTGTGACACCCATGACACGACACTCGCCTTTAACCCAGGCCACCAGAAAAGCTTGCTCAGAGCTGCCTCCGTCTTACGTGCCCCCAGGTGCCCTGCCAAAGGCACATCATGAGCTAATCTCAATAAGCTCTCACGGCACACCCTCGGTACTACTAACTGGTCCAGTAATCCTGACCCGCCATCCCACTTTTTCTTGGGATCCTGATGTCTCCGATACAAGATCCCCTCGGACAAGAAAAAATCACCAGGCTGCGCATCCCCATCGCTCTCCAGTTCGACAGCACCATTACCACACGCCCTGACTTCAGGATCTTCCAGCTACAAGGAACATATATCAGCAGGTGCGAGATTATCCAAGTTCATCTTAAATAATTTATTTCCACCTCCAATGTCCCGCTGAGCCATCCTTTCCTCACGCTGCGCATAACGATGCTGTCGCAGAGTCTCTTCCTGCCCTGCACCTGCACTAGCGGTGACAGGCCCCGGGGCCTCTCCAGACTCTAACATAGGTGCCAATAATGAGTCACCAAGAAACACTGCCGGCTCAAAACTCTCCAATTGACCAACACTTCCCGTTTTCTTGTGACCTTTCCTCCGCGGTTTGATAGACTGAGGTGGTGGCTGCAAGGCTCCGGATGTCTGAGAACGCGTCACAACACACGCCATGGTTTGTACGCTACACTTCTCAACCCACTCCTGTTCCTCCCTACTAACGTCGGCCGCCTTCTCGGCAACGACAAAGGGTGAAACCTTAGAAGCAGGCACCGCAAAGTCGTTGCCGAGGAGGAGGTCGACGCCCCCAACAGGCAAGTTCTCTACAATTCCGACATCCAGCTCCTTCGCCACACCACCCACCTCCAGCTCCATCCGCACCAGCGGGTAGGACTTCGTAGCATTGATCCCCTGAACTACCACCACCCGAGCAGCGTTAATCGGCCTACCAGTAAAGTTCTTTAACAAGGTCTGAGAAGCCCCCGTATCACGCAATAGCTTAACTCCTCGCCTTTCGCCAGCCGACCTCACAAAACCATGCCCTCTATGACCCCCAAAGACGTCGCGGACAGGGTTCGAGCCTTCCGGACTCTTGAACACAGGCTGTGTCCCAACCTCTGACGAACTACCCTTGGCAAACTCAGAAGATATAGGCGACACCCCTATGCTGCGGACCAATGACACAACCTTGTTTGGTGGCTTGTTCGGACAAGCATTTGCAAAGTGACCCTCCTTGTGACATGCAAAGCACTCTTTACTCTTTGGTTTCCCTTGGGAGTGGGAGGTACCATTAGACTTCTTATACGGGACGGTATTTGGTTTATGTTCAGTTTTATTGTCAGTGCTAGATGGTTTTGTGTATTTATGTGTATCAAAATTCTTGGGAGGGGGAGGGGTACGATCCTTTGCACCCGACTCACTCCTAGCTGCTGCTCCGCACCCTCGAATTAATGACAGTCGGAGGTCAGCCATTTCTGCTGCCTCCTGGAGAGTTCTAGGATTTTTTTCCTTTATATTTAATGTTAAGTCCCCGCCTGTGCACTTAAAGAACTGCTCGAAGAGAACCAGCTCACTCAACTCCTCAAAAGTAGCTGCCCTCTCGGAACGCAGCCAATGTCGTAGTGCATCAGACAAGTCCCGGGCGTGTTCTAGGAAGGTACTATCCTTGCCCTTAGTAACACCCCGAAACTTCAAGCGGTAAGTTTCTGGTTGTAACTCATAGGCCCGTAGCACAGCCTTCTTTAGCTCATCATAAACTACACAGGACTCTAAAGGTAGTGCATCATACGCTTTTAGCCCCTTTCCTAGGAGTCTTGATGAAACTAATGCTGCCCACTTTTCCTGAGGCCACTGGTGTTCCTGACACTTCTTCTCAAATCGCATAAAAAACTCAGTCACACCTAATTCATCGAACACAGGAACTAGTTTAAGCAGGTGCGACAATGATTGGTCCCGATGTCTGTTACCTCCCCCAATATTTCGCCCTGTTACCTCCACTCGAGATCTCTCCAGCTCCCTGTCAGCCCGATACCTAGTAGACTCTGCCTGCAGTTCAGCCTCTCGTATAGCAACCTCAGCCTGCACACTAGCCTGTCTTTCGGTAGCCTCAACCTGAGCTCTAGCAGCCTCAACCTGAGCTCTAGCAACCTCAACCTTGGCCATCTCAAGCCGAAACAACAAATCTGGAGTCAACCCTTGAGGAGGGGAAGGTGCATTTAATGGAGAGGGTCCCTGTGATTGAATTCCACACTGCCATTGACCATCAACTTGGGGGTATGTACTAAATTCAGGCACCCTGACGTTTGATACGGGGTAGAGTGGAGGGGGGGCTGGGGACCGGGGCCCCCAGTCGCCTCTCCACCCAGGTCTCTCCCTTCTAAACCCAATATCAAAGTCCTCAGCTGATCTTTCCTCATGCCACTTAAACCCTGGTGACCCTGAAGACCTGCCACACACTTTAAGCCATACTTATTCAGCTTCAACACCCTGTCAGCGGTAAGGGCCACCTCTAAAAATCTTCTACCACCCTCCTCGCTATCGACTAGCCACTCCACAGGTCTTTCTCCCTCCGAGCCCGTATCGTGACCTGACCCATCACTGTGTTCTGATGTATTAGACATGCTTGTGTACTGCAGTAATTATCACGGTTATAGAATGTGCCTTATCTCCTATACAAGTATGTATATACTAATGTTATTTAAAGTCTTTAATGTGTTATATTGGTTGCTCCAAAAAAAAAACCCTATGTCCACTGTATTCCTTTAATCATAAGGAATCTCAAAACAAATGACCACTATATTCCTCTGTTCAGTAAATCCTATGCAAGGTCGCCATTTGTTACGTCCTGGGATATATAAACACTGGGCTCTTTCTATTGGACTAGGTATGCGGCAACAAGCAACAACGGAAAATGCTAGATCCAACCCTTATCTATAAACCCAGGCAACAAACCACCCTAAACCGTCAAGAGTACTGCCTGGACAACAAGGTATCCTATGACTCGGTTACAGGGTGCACGCACTATAGACTGCTGATAGTCTAGCAGGCTATATAAAAGATCACACAATTAAGTTGACTTAATGTTTCAAGGAAAAGATAGATAACGGAATTAAATTGCAGAAACAATTTAATAACAAACTAGAAGAAAGTACATTTAACGTTACGTTAATTAATACAACTAAACACCCCTGCGTGAAAGAAAGTACGTTACGGATTTAGAGAACTCTTAACTCATAAGCAGGAATATATACTAGTGATAGGCCATACAGTGTATAATGGCATAGGTATAATTAAATAAAGGCAGCAACTCGCAACATAACCACATACAGGTGTGCTTCTCACTCTTAGTCAGGCAAGCCTGCTCGGACAGAGTCTCTAAGCCACACCCTGACTCACAATGCTCACAAAAACGGTAAACTGTGGCACAATAACAAGCATACAGAGATGATAAACCCCTAGCTGTTAATCTGTCAGGTGGCAGAGGTCTAGCCGGAAGGATATAGGCTTCGGATACCCGGGCTGAGCCACCTGCCCTAGCCTAGGGACGTTCCCAAGTCTGTGCGCCAAATTACTCTAATTGAAAGGGTGCTCTCTTGAGAGACTCAGATCGCAAGTATCTGACTCTCTCCTGGCGACCCTAAAACAAAAGAAAGACGTGCTAGCGCAGTGCTGAGTGGACTAGGCAAGGGCCCTCACACAACAAAACGCTAGACACACAGGGACACTGACAAGAAAATGCCCCCAGACTCCCACAGGTATCCTAGTAAAGTCGTGCGGGTCCACAGGACTCGCACCAGCAGACTTTACTTAAAGGATCGCAAAAAGCCTCCCCTCCGGTCTAGCCCCTGCTAACCTGACACAAGAATACACTAGCAAGCATGAAACCACCAAATATGAGACAACAAAAAAGCTTCCTAGGTCTCATTAACAATTAAATCTCTGCCTAAGGCCCAAATCCTATCTAATTATCTGAGAGCTCGTCGTTAATACAATAATAGATATAAGGTCTATCAAGGGGATGGGATAATTAAATAGATTGGTGAAGTAGTGGAAGGAAGGTATACAAAGTAAGAGAGAAAGTTTCTAAGTGGGGTTGAGAGGGATAGATATCAAGGGGGTCCGAAGGGTACGACAGTGAGGTGAGCTCTGAGTCTTGAATCTGTCTGGACCCCACCCTAGGCATGCAAAATACATCCCATGCTTGGCAACACTCAACACAGTTGCCGGGTCAAAATCCTCTACCCCGTGCGTGAGTCGAAACTAAGCCTAACGTTGCAATCAAATGCACGTGGCAACATCAGGCTCGTCCCAAGCTGGACTCTCCGCGCGAAGCAACGTCCCCCAGCCGGTCTCTCTCTCCCGCTCGTCTCCTCCCACTCTCACTAGACTTACATCTTATATATTATAATGAAACAATCAACTATCGAGAATAAAATATACTAAGATGCGTTGGTTAAGAATAAGGGCAGCTACAAGCTGTGAAACAACATAAGAATATCCCAGACATTAGTTACATTGTCGTAGGATATATACTAAGGAAAAGCCGGCCGGCCGGCTGCCACCAACCGGTTTCTAAACGGCTGGGCAGCCGACTCGCGCGCATGCCCGCACGTGGCTACTATGCAGAAGCGTCACAAGACAAACCAATGTAGCATAATTCTCCCACCAAATGGGCGAAAATCTCCATCAAACGACAGACAACCGATAAGAAAGGCAACAAAAATGAGTTCGTTTCGCTGCATCGGAAATTTGGCGAACATAGAAAATAGGTGTGGAAAAGAGAGAGAGAGAGAGAGAGAAATCTACCATCTCTCTCTCCCTCACACACACACACACATACACAGAACCAGGAGGAGCAGAGTGTGAGGTGAAATATGGTGATCATTAAAGAGGTGGGACTTGTGAACAGGGGAGCTTCTACCTCTAATTTTGTTTCCTCCTTCTCTTCCTGCCTCCCCTCCTCATCCTAGTTAGTCTAGGCTTGGCTATCATCCCTGGTGGCCTATTTCTGCGTACTTAAATTTTTAAATTTTCAGTTAGGCTATCACCGCTGGTGGCCTATTTCTGCGTACCGGTATTTCATAATTTTTGTTTTTGGTTATTTTTGTTTTCGGTTAGGATAGGCTATCACCCCTGGTGGCCTATTTCTGTTTAAATAAAAATAAAATTGTTTTCGGTTCGGTTATCACTGCGTATTTAAATTTAATTTTGTTTTGTTTTAATTTTTGGTTAGGCTATCACCGCTGATAACCTATTTATGCATATTTCAACATTTGTGTTTTCGGTTAGGCCTATTTAAGTAAGTGAAGTGACCTGAAGTGAGTTAAGTGTTTTTAAAGTGAGATAAGTGTTTTTAAAGTGAGTTAAGTGTATTTAAGTGAGTGAAGTGATCTGAAGAAAGTGATCGTCACCATGCCTCGTGCCTGTACCAACTGCGCCGGTAGGTTTGGTGCTTCCATGTTTGCTCCTGCCGATCCACAAGTCTGCCGACTCTGCCAGCAACGAGAGGATTTGACAGCAAAATTGGATGAAGCCCACAACAAGATCAACGCCCTCACCAGGAAGCTGGAATCACTCCAAGAGTTTGTAACACTCAACGTTGGAGTATCACTAACTCCAATTGTTTCAACTCCAGCATCCACCACCGCCCCAACGTCATCTGCCAACAATCCAACACCTGCAGTAGCCACTGCAGCAGATGCTTCTGATGAACCTGAGCCGACATCAAACCACGACAGCCGCCCTGTTCACCTTAGTCTCTCCCCCACTCCTCGTGCAAGAAGCCTGCTAGCACGAACAGTACCAACCCCTCGCCCCCGTTCTAACCACTCCTCTCCCCGACCTGTACGCAGAGTCTCGCCACCACAGGTTTCCGGATTTACACCAGTGAGGAACGGTGCATGGCCAACGCAGAAGAGGTCTCATCTACCAGTCACAATGTCAAACAGATTTGAGATCTTGGTAGAGATGGAAGACGAACCAGAAGAGACCAGGCTCGTTGGGGATTCCATCCTATGAGGACAGGTCGAAGAGTTCTGCGACAGAGTCCCAAATCGACGAAAAAGATTTTGCATCCCAGGAGCTGGACTGGACGACATTGTGGAAGCCTTCGAAGATACCACAAAGGATGTAAACGAAAACACCCTTTTTGTCATCCATGCTGGTTCAAATGACATCATGCGCACCAGATCCGAAGAGTTGATGGAGAAATATCGCAAGATGATCCAGCACTACAAAAACAAATCAAGGAATATCATCATCTCAGGCATTCTCCCCAAGATCGACGCACCTGACAAATTCTACGACAAGGCCTTCAGCACAAATAGCCGACTAAAATATTTGTGTCTGAAGGAAGAATTTGAATTCATCAACCTCTGGGATAATTTCTATAACCAGCCTACTCTGTTCCGCAAGGACGACACTCATCTAAACCCTGTGGGTTCAGCACGCATGGGTCGTCTCCTACACGAAGCATTCCGCAGCCATGGATCAAAAAACGCCATCCGAGAAGAAGCAGCAGTGACATAATCATCCAACGCCAAGCAAAAAACAGAGGCAACCGAGGACCATCAGCGATAAGGACCGAAGACAGCGAGACCGAGGACAGCCATGAATATACATGTAGATCAGACAAGAACCAACAATATTATTAGAGCGTTCCGTGAGTTCTAAAAAAAAAAATGTAAAGGTTTTCTATGCAAACGCTCGTAGCATACGCAATAAATTTTCAGATTTAGAGGAGCTAGTGTTTACAGAAAATTATGATGTGATTGGCATAACAGAATCTTGGCTCAATACAGAAGATAGAGACTTTTTAGCAGAGTATTCACTTCCCGGTTATGTAATGTTTGAGAAAAGCCGAATAAATCGAAATGGAGGTGACGTTTTACTTTATATCAAAGAAAGTCTTAACCCTACCCTCTTGTCAAAACCTCAAATTGTGAACGTTGACACATCTTTTGTGCTAATAAAGAATAATAAAGGTACAAAAATAATACTTGCGTTAATATACAGACCTCCAGCTCAATCAGTGCAAACTGACCGAGAAATTTACGAACAAATTGCAGATGTAAGTAACTCACAAGATACCGTAATTTTTGTCGACTTTAATTTACCTGTGACCAAGTCGGGCGATACTCTTACTTCACACTCCGGACATGACTTGTATACGAACTTGCAAGAGAGTTCGCTTTATCAATTTGTTCGAACACCGACCCGTGGTAATAACGTTCTTGACATTGTACTTGCAACAAAAGAAGAATTAATAGAGAATTTGAATGTTGGTGATGAATTCAGTAACAGCGACCATCGTACGATAACTTTCACTTTAAAGTTTACTAGTAACGAACCAAATAGTAGCATCGAAAAAGTCCCTAATTTCAAGAAAGCAAACTTTCATAAATTAGAGCTATGCTTAAAGAAACTGACTGGAGCTTTTTAATTAACAATAACGACATAAATACATCTTGGAAGTTATTCGAAACCACTTACCAAAAAGCAGTGCAAGACTGCATACCATCGAAAATACGGCGTCCAGGCCATAATAATAAGCCCAAATGGTGGAATAAATATATTTCAAACTGCCTGCTTGCTAAAAAATTTGCTAAGGATAGATTAAAATCCTCACAAAATGACGAAGAACGGCTGAAATTTGTAGAGCTACGACGCAAAGCCAAAAAGTTAATTAAGCAAAGTAAAAAGACCCTAGAGTTACATATTGCGAAAAGTAAAACAAACCCGAAAGAATTCTATAGTTATATCAGAAAGAAAAAAGTAGTTACTTCAACTGTTGGACCGTTAGTCGATGAAAATGGAGATACACCAAAGACGAAGTACAAGAGTAATGCCCTCAATACCTTCTTTGCATCAGTTTTTACAACAGAAGACCTCAGTGATATCCCTACACCATAGCCGATTCAGATTGATAATTCAGATGTTCTAAGCAATATCACCGTTACAGAGAGAGAAGTATTGAATTGTTTAGATAAACTCAAGGTAAATAAAACGCCTGGACATGATACAATCTCGCCTAGAGTTCTAAAGGAAGCTAAGGATGAGCTCTCCAAACCACTGACATTACTATTCAATAAATCCTTGCAGTCTGGAACTATGCCTGATCAGTGGAAGCTAGCCAACGTAACACCACCGATATTCAAAAAAGGCAGCAAATCCCAACCAAGTAACTATCGTCCAATTACCTTAACCTCAGTTGTATGTAAAATGCTAGAAACGGTCATAAGAGACAGACTCGTAAATCACTTAGAGGAAAATAACATACTTAAAGATACTCAACACGGCTTTCGTAAAAAACGTTCCTGTTTAACAAATATCTTAGACTTCTTCCACGATATCCTCAACCTCTACGATGAGAGTAAAGCTGTAAATATTATATACCTTGATTTTTAAAAGGCCTTTGACAAAGTTCCCCACAAACGTTTTCTGCTAAAACTAAAAGCACATGGAATACAAGACGGTGTGTTGAAATGGATAGAAAATTGGCTCAGCGACAGAAAGCAAAGAGTAGTCATAAACGGTAAGGCATCTAAATGGACCAATGTGAGTAGCGGGGTACCCCAGGGATCGGTACTAGGACCAATTCTCTTTCTAATTTACATCAACGACATAGATGAGGGTCTCACCTGTACAATTTCTAAATTTGCTGACGATACAAAAATTGCAAATAGCGTACTCTCAAAAGAACAAGTTGACGATATGCAACACAATCTAGATAAATTGTCATGCTGGGCCCAAATTTGGCAAATGAGTTTCAATGCGGATAAATGTAAAGTACTACATACCGGATACCTAAATGAGAAAGCAAACTATTCGATGAATGGCACTCAGCTTAAGAATGTTAACAGAGAAACCGATCTGGGAGTAACAATATCGAGTAACCTAAAACCGAGTCAACAATGTTCAGAAGTTGTTAAGAAGGCAAACAAAATAATTGGCTTTATAGGCAGGTCATTTGAGCATAAATCCAAAGAAGTTATCCTAACCTTTTACAATTCTTTAGTCCGCCCTCTTCTGGAATACTGTGTTCAATCCTGGTGCCCTTATTACCAAAAAGATATAAACAAGCTAGAACGAGTTCAACGTAGAGTTACCAAAATGATACCTAGCCTAAAGAACAAACCATACGAAGAGCGTCTTAGAGAATTAAATCTATTTCCTTTAAGCCAGCGCAGATTAAGAGGTGACTTAATTCAAGTGTTCAAAATCATCAAAGGCATCGACAATATGAACTGTAGTAAGTACTTCACTATCGACCAATCTAATTACACGCGGGGAAACAGTTGCAAAATTATTGGTAAATCTTTTAACTCACACGAATCTAAGAATTTCTTCTTCAATCGAGTTGTCAACTTATGGAATGGGCTTCCCGAGACGTTATAGACTGCAGCACCGTTGATTCATTTAAACTCCGCCTAGACAAATATCTCGCATCAAACCCGCGACTGACTGCGTTTGTAAATGAATAACTTTATGTTATCCTCCCCTCAGTTACTAACCCATATGTCCCCTACTAACTTCCTAATCCTGCCACGGACATTAGTTCCTGGGCAGAAGTTCCCTTTCCAATGTTCCCTTACCCACTCTAAACCACTGTTTGGACACTTGATCCTCAGTGTTTTGGAGGACAAGCAGCCTAGAAGAGTCACTAGATCTGTTGTTGCTTGATTTCCTTTGTACTCCTTTGTACGCGTTTGTACTCCTCTTCCTGCCTCTTCTTTTTCTTCTTCTTATTCTTCTTCGGCTTCTTCTCCTTCTCCTTCTTCTTCTTCTTCTTCTCCTCCTCCTGCTTATTTTCCTTCTTCTTCTTCTTCTTATCTTCCTCCTCCTGCTACTTGTACTTCTTTGTCTGTTTATCCTTCTTTCCTCCTGTTCACCTTTACCTTTCCATTGTTATTCTCATCCTTGTTCCGTGTTCTCCTCTTGCTAATTACTTGTGTTTCTTTGATTTTGTTGTGTAATATATCACAATGTACTTTACCACACTGTCTCTCAGCAGGTTTCTGTACATATTTGTAAATATCTCCCCATTCAATATATCTCTAATATTATTATTGTTACACTTATTAAATATTGTCTTCACTAACCGCTACGTCTTCCCCCCCCCCCTCTCTTTCTCTCTCTCTCTCTTTCTCTCTCTCTCTCTCTCTCTCTCTCTCTCTCTCTCTCTCTCTCTCTCTCTCTCTACAGGGGATTGTACCAAGTGATTGGAAAGATGCGAACATTACGCCGATATACAAGAAGGGTAGCAAGACCAAAGCGAGTAATTACGGACCAATTAGTCTAACTTCAATTGTAGGAAAAATCATGGAAAAAATCCTTAGAGATAAGACAGTAGATTACCTCTAATCAAACAACCTAATCAAAAATAGTCAATACGGTATATAATCTTCTTGGACTTTCGAAAAGCTTTCGACAAGGTGCCACACCGAAAACTATTGGCTAAACTGGAGAGGATAGGTATAAAAGGTGAAATTCATTCTTGGATAAAAAATTGGCTTACAGACAGAAGACAGAGAGTGGTGATAAAGGGACTGGGATCGGAGTGGGAGCCTGTCACTAGTGGAGTTCCACAGGGTTCAGTCCTTGGACCGGTCCTGTTTCTCATTTACATTAACGATATTGATGTAGGGGTAAACAACACCATTTCCAAATTCGCCGACGATACAAAAATAGGAAATACAGTCCTGAACGAAGATGATAGAAATGCGTAGCAATCTGATTTAAACAAGATATCAGAGTGGTTGAAAAAATGGCAGATGCCCTTCAATGTCGATGAATGTCAGGTGCTGCAGGTTTGTAGCAGATATATGAAATACAAATACGAAATGAATGGCAAACAAATAAAAACCGCAACGGTAGTAAAAGACCTAGGGGTACTAATATCTGAAAACCTAAAAACTTCCGACCAATGTATCGCAGCTGCAAATAAGGCAAACATAGCATTGGGCTTTATTAAACGAAAATTTACATATAAACATGAGAACGTAATAGTGCCACTGTTCAAAAGTATGGTGAGGCCCCACCTTGAATATGGTGTGCAGTTCTGGTCACCTTATCTGATCAAGGACATTGTAAGACTCGAGTCAGTACAGCGTAGAGCGACGAAGATGATACCCTCATTAAGAAATAAACCATATGAAGAAAGACTTAAATGATTGAACCTGTTCTCATTAAAAAAGAGGAGGTTGAGGGGTCAGCTTATTGAGTGCTTTAGCACCATATTGGCGGGCTAGGCGTTAAATAATATGTAGCCACCAGCGGGGTGTTTTTAGCCAAAATAGGGCTGTTTACGTGATCATTTTCATGCATAAATAAGACCCAGAACGTAAAACAAGTATCTATCCCTGAAAGGGCATAAACAGAGCTTTCCAATGACAACACAACGATCCTTTTATGACTGCTAGTTTTCTTGCAACAACCGCGCAACACGAGTGCAAAAAGCATGTAATTCGGTACTTTCCCCATACAATTCAGTATGTAGGGAGTGAGAGAGGGAGGGAGGAGGTGGGATTCGTGTCAGTAGGTTCGCCGCGGTGGTCTGGAGCAGTCAAACGCTCGCTACTCTCCTGCCACCACTTGTCTCTCTCTCTCAGCAACATTACGTGCTGAAATTGCCACACGACCTATGTCGCGCGCCGCCAGATAGTCCAAATTTATTATACTCGACTTATGTTGTGGGCCGCTAGTTAAGGGTTAAGATACTAAAAGGTTTCGACAAAGTCGATGTAAATGCACTATTCACGTTAAACAATACTAATCAAACTCGCGGAAATGGAATGAAATTATAAACCTAAAAGGCAAACCTAGATGTCACAAAGAGTTTCTTCACCTACAGTGTGGCGACAGAGTGGAATAAACTACCAGCGAGAGTGGTGGAGAGCGACACAATAAACGCTTTCAAGGGAAGGCTTGACCTCTATCTACAGAGGGCTGGGGTGATATGAAAAAAATAAATTAATAAAAATAGTATATTATATATATATATATATATATATATATATTATATATATGTATGTATGTATGTATCTATGTGTATTTGTGTATGAATGTATGTGTGTATGTGTGTACAGTATGTATATATATACTGTATATACTGTATATGTATGTATGTATGTATGTGTATATGTGTATATAATTGTGTGTATATGTATGTATATATATATATATATATATATATATATATATATATATATATATATATATATATATATATATATATATATATATATATATAGTTTGTAAGGCCAGACTGCCTAGTAAGGACCTTGAGGTCTGTGTGGTCTGTGTATCTATGTAGCTCTATGTAGCTCTCTCTCTCATATTTGTTTATATTTTTCTAATGAAAATAATAATTGGCATCAATAACTGCTACGTCTCTCTCTCTCTCTCTCTCTCTCTCTCTCTCTCTCTCTCTCTCTCTCTCTCTCTCTCTCTCACATAGTAGCTCCGTCATGGCCCAGTATTTACTTACCGTCATGTCTCCTCTCTGCCGTCTCTCCACTTCCACCACGATACTTTAATGCACAGTTTACACATATATATGATCTCTTGTCTATTTATCTTTAAATGTTATTTTTTTATATTATCATTTTTAGGTGCATTTATTTTAATCGGACTATGAAATAAAAACAAATTCACTACGCCTATTTAACTTATAGTATGGCTAAAATTAGATGCGTTTATACAGTTGAACAAGTTAGTACCTTTGTTATTAAGAGGGTTTATTGAGAACGTATTCACCCATTTAAGTCGTATAGGTAGATTATGAATTAAGGAAAATCGTCTAATGGTAACCAAATTATGATGAAAAATACGTAATGCTGGTGAAGGAGATAAGATGGAAGATTAAATTTATGCCAAACAAAATCAATATTATAACATAAGAACATAAGAAAATGGGAGTCTGCAGAAAGCCGATTGGCCTAAGCAAGGCAGATCCCTGTCCCACACAACCCCAATTACAAAGCCCAATTATAGGCTCAACACTCTAATACCCTGAGGATCATCTTACCAAAACGGTTAGAGATTAACGCAGGATTACGGGGGTCTGCAGAGCGCTGATTGGCCCAACCCTGCTGATCCCCCTTCACACCCAACCCTTCTCGTCCATATGCTTATCCAATTTTATCTTAAAGCTCCCTATCGTTTTTAATCCCTCTATAGCACTTGGTAGTCCATTCCACCCATCTACAACTCTGTTACCAAACCAATATTTGCCTATATCTTTTCTGAAACGAAATTTATCTAATTTGAAACCATTGGTACGAGTTCTTTCGCTATCACTGAGCTTTAGTACATTTGTCATGTCCCCTTTGTTAATCCCACTAAACCACTTGAACACCTCTATCATATCCCCTCTAACTCTGCGTCTCCCTAACGAATGTAAGCCTAATTTCTTCAACCTTTCTTTATACGGAAGATTTCTAATATTATGGATCATTTTTGTCATTCTACGTTGTACTCTCTCCAATGAATCTATGTCCATTCTGTAATAAGGACACCAAAATTGAACAGCATAATCCATATGGGGTCTCACTAATGACAAGTAAAGTTTTAAGATAACATCAGCAGTTCTGTTACTCACACTCCTAGAGATGAACCCGAGAATCCTGTTTGCCTTGTTTCGAACGCTTATACACTGTTGTCTAGGCTTCAAATCATTGCTAACAAACACACCTAGATCTTTCTCACAATTCGAGTTTTCTAATTCCACATTAGCTAGTTTATATTTAACATTTGTATGCATCTTCCCTATCTTTAATACCTTGCATTTGTCAATGTTAAACTTCATCTGCCAATTTACTGACCATTCGTGTAAGGTATCTAGATCCCTTTTGAGGCACTCTATATCTCTATCTGAATCAATTGTTCTCCCCATTTTGGTATCGTCTGCAAATTTACTTATCCTACTAGTTATACCTAAATCAAGGTCATTTATGTATATAACAAACAACAGAGGACCTAATACAGATCCCTGGGGGACACCACTTTTGACTGCTCCCCATTCTGACTTCGTACCATTTATGCTGACTCTCTGCTTCCTACCAATTAGCCATGACCTAATCCATCCCAACAACGCCCCACCTATTCCATGCGCCTCAACCTTTCTCATCAATCTCTCATGGGGGACTCTGTCGAAAGCTTTACTGAAATCTAAATATATTATATCATATGACTTGTCATTATCTACTGCTTCATATACCTCTGAGAAAAAACTAAGCAAATTAGTAAGGCAAGAACGTCCCTGAGTGAATCCATGCTGAGAAGAATTTATTAAATTAAATGTATCTAAGTGGTTTCTAATTTTACTAGCAATAATTGACTCTAGTAGCTTTCCTATGATTGATGTAAGACTAATGGGACGGTAATTGGATGCTATTGATTTGTCACCTTTTTTGAAGATCGGAACTACGTTTGCAAGCTTCCAAGCTTCTGGAACTATACCTGTCTCCAATGACTTGTTAAATAAAAATGTTAATGGATAACTTAACTCATCCCTACATTCTTTTAATACTCTAGCATATACCTCATCAGGACCAGGCGATTTATGAGGTTTCAGTCTGTCAATTTCCTTAAGCACATCATTTCTACTTATAGTAACCGTACTTAACCTATTTTCTATACTATCGCTATATACCTTACGGACTTCTGGAAACTGTGCCAAATTTTCATACATGGGGAAGTATTACATATTGGATGTAATACCATATTTAAATACAGATCTTCTGCCTACTCTCCAATTCATTAGGATACTTTAATGCGCATTTGTATTGTTTACCTTTTTTACCTCAATCAAACTTTAAATAATACCCCATCGACACCTAAATTTCATGAAACTCTTAAAATCGCCAGAAATAAGGCGAACAGTCTTAAAATCACCAAACAAATGTGGTGAACGTCTTATAATCTCAAAACTAATGGGGCTAAACATGAGGGAGAAGGGGATCTAGGAAAGGCTAGAATCTCCCCTTAACTACAAATTTCGACATCTGAATATATTTAAGACAACGCCAGATTCATATTGAGTCCATTATGAACATCTGACATTAGCCATTGCAACCATTTTCTTTTCTTTACTATATCTTACTTTAAACCCCTTCTGTACGGTGGCGCTAATAAGTCATGTCTCAGCTGTCATTACGTTTTGCTCATTCTGTGCTGTATTAATGTCTGTCAGATGTTGAATAGGGTGGGTAAGTGCAAGAACATGTTTGTATATCTCACTCGAAAAGATAATGTATAAATATTGCTGATACCAATTATTGATCAAAACAGAACTGGTACGGAGACATCACTTATTAGGCCGACTGTACCGGGACACAGATTCTAATGTATTCTGGCTACGATTAGAGGATTTGATTCAACTGTGAAATAACTTCTAGAAAATAATAAGAATATAAACTATCACTACTAGCCTTTTGACGCCCACATAAACATCGTAAGCTGCATAAAATCATCTAACCATAACTAAAACAGAATAAAAGAGACGTCATTTGTACTGGAAGGGTTAGGGGAACGGTTATATTTACTTCCTTACCTAATACTACTTGTTTCCCCTTATATCCAAATCATTTTCATCAAGGCAAAAAGATAAAAAGATAAAACAGATAAAAAAGCAAGAATCAGCTATAAAATACATACACAGTAAGAGGAGGCAAGCAAAATAACACATACAACAACACAGTTAGACGAAGCGAGCCAAAACTACATAAAACAACACAGTTAAGACGAAGTGAGCCAAAAATACATAAAACAACACAGTTAAGACGAAGTGAGCCAAAAATAAAACTACATAAAACAACACAGTTAAGACGAAGCGAGCCAAAACTACATAAAACAACACAGTTAAGACGAAGCGAGCCAAAACTACATAAAACAACACAGTTAAGACGAAGCGAGCCAAAACTACATAAAACAACACAGTTAAGACGAAGCGAGCCAAAAATAAAACTACATACAACAACACAGTTAAGACGAAGCGAGCCAAAAATAAAACTACATAAAACAACACAGTTAAGACGAAGCGAGGCAAAAATAAAACTACATACAACAACACAGTTAAGACGAAGCGAGCCAAAAATAAAACTACATAAAACAACACAGTTAAGACGAAGTGAGCCAAAAATAAAACTACATAAAACAACACAGTTAAGACGAAGCGAGCCAAAACTACATAAAACAACACAGTTAAGACGAAGCGAGCCAAAACTACATAAAACAACACAGTTAAGACGAAGCGAGCCAAAACTACATAAAACAACGCAGTTAAGACGAAGCGAGGCAAAAATCACGCTCTGGAAAAAACGTAAATATGCGAACAAAATCGGATACATAAAACAAATGAAAAAAGGCAGACCCTAAAAAATTCTTGAGTCAATAAACTGGCTAGGCAATACAAAAACTATGGATTAAAAAAGTTGGGAGGAGCGAAAGTTTGTCGAAAAAGTTTGTGTTTTGAAGGGGAGTATGACAAATGTAATACAATGAATAAAGAACAAGAACAAAATACAATATAAATACAAAAAATTACAAAATAGAATACAATAAGTCAATAAATATATATATAAATATATATATATATATATATATATATTATATATATATATATAGGTATAATATATATATATATATATAATTATTATATATATATATAATATATATATATATATTATATATATATATATATATATATATACCGGTATACAGTATATACAGTATGTACATAGCTACCATCAAGAATTCGTAAATAGTTTGGTGGAAGAAAAAATGGCAGATACAATTTAGAGGACAGAAAAATATTTGATAATATGTATGAAAAAGTGTGGATAGCTGGGTGGGTAAATATAAAAAGAGGAGGAGGAGGAGGAAGACGAGGGAGGTGGAGGAATGGGAAAAAGGAGGAGAAAGAGGGGGAGGAGGAGAAGAAAGAGGGGGAGGAGGAGGAGAAAGAGGGGGAGGAGGAGGAAGAAAGGATGAGAAGGAGGAGGAGAAAGAAAGAGGGAGAAGAGGAGAAGGAAGAAATGTAAGAGGAGGAAAAGGAAGAGGGAGGGTGACAGGACTAACAAACGCGAGAGAGAAAGAGACAAGAGAGCAAGAGAGAGAGAGAGAGAGAGAGAGGAGAGGAGAGAAGAGACGAGAGAGAGAGAGAGAAGAGAGAGAGAGAGAGAGAGAGCAAGAGAAGAGAGAGACAACGAGAGAGAGGGAGTCACGACACGGATACTCAGACCACACAGACCTTGCGGTCCCAACTAGGTGGTCCGGCCTTAATACTACTAGACAGGGACAGTTTATAGTGGAAGAATAGGACAGTAAAGAAGAGAGAGAGAGAGAGAGAGAGAGAGAGAGAGAGAGAGAGGGGGGGGGGGGGTGACAGGACTAACAAGAGCAAGAGAACTAGAGAGCGAGCGAGAAACACCCCAACTGAAGGGTCTCGCCGCGCTTCGCACCAATCTTATTCTAGATTTTTTAGTTGAGTTAACCATTGTAGCTGTGTGTGTGTGGTGTGTGTATGTGAATGTTAAGACCCAAGGAGGTAGTAGTGAGTGAGATACTGGCAGTGGGGGGGTTGACAATTATTCTCTCTCTCTCTCTCACACACACACGCGCGCGCGCGCGCGGCTAGGTCAGTGGTACCATCACTGCCTGCAACCCAGCAGGCCCGGGCTCAAATCTCGCTCAGGTTGATGAAGGTTTTCTGAGACATAGGCCTAGCCGGCGGTTACTATCTCCCTTGAGCAAGGAGATGGGTAATTGTCATTGATAATAATGTCTAGGAAGCAAGACAATACGAGCCAAAAACTCAATTCCTGTCAAACTACAAATATGAACACACACACACACACACACACAGCCCGTAGCCTAGTAGGTAGAGCTCTCGTCTCACACACGAGAGGTCGGGGGTTCAATCCCAGACCGGGCGGAGACAAATTGGGCTTGTCTCCTTTCATGTGTTAGCCTCAGTTCACCTAGCTGTAAATAGGTACCTGGAATAAGTGGACGACGTTGTGACGTCCCATCTGGGGTTGGCAAAAATGGTACAAGGCGAGATGGGTATCATATGGTTCACCTAAGCTGATGGCTACCTAAGCCTTCGGGCGAGACGGTACCGTCTATAGTGAGAATGGTACCATACAGATCCACCCTAAGCCTTCGTTTCCAATGTCGCCAATTGGCTAAATACAGACTACACACACATCCACAGCCATTCCAACAGTACATAAAACACTTAACATGCATTTCACGCAATACATTCCCAGTTAAGGAGGCGCGATAATAATGAGCTTAGCTCGCATTGCGTGGATTCCCCTTGACGAACAAGTAACTGAGTAACACACAGAGAGAACGTTAAGGAGGTGTAGTAGTGAGTGCAGATCGAGACAGTGGGGAGTTGAAAGACGTGGAGTGGAAAGTCCTTGTGTTTTATATCACTGAACAAACACCCTCCGACATTTATACCACCCTCTCTCTCTCTCTCTCACACGCAAATCATTACCCTTCTCCCATTGTTATCTTTGTATCCACTCTTCCTTCTACTGTCCCAACATACCTACCTTCCCCCCCCCCTCTCTTTCTCTCGCTGTGAATATACTGTATGTATGTATATATATATATATATACAGTATATCATTCTCCATTAAGTCTTTTATAATCGTTGTTTCCCTCGGGCAAAACCAAAAATACATAATAATAATAATATAAATATTATAAAACCAAGTAATTTCCTGTTCTGTCTCGCTATTATCATAATGGATAGATTTCTGTACAAAGTGGTGGAAGGAATTGTTCATATGTTCCTGCTATAATGGTGCTGATATTTAACCCCTTCTGTACCGGCGACGTTTATTTTTAGTTATATTCTAGCTATATATAAACGATGTTGTGCAGCATAAGAAGGATCTGTGGCAGTACAAGGGGTAAGTGAGATATTTCGAAGCCTGTTACTTGCTTGAAGCCTATTTAAATGGAAGAAAATAGTCGAAATAAAGCTAGAAAATAATGCAAAAAACGTCGCCGGTACAGAAGGGGTTAATGTACACCTGGAATATATATGTACACCAACACCACCAGACACACTCATATGTACACCAACACCACCAGACACACTCATATGTACACCAACACCACCAGACACACTCATATGTACACCAACACCACCAGACACACTCATATCCCAATAGTTGTATTTACCCTCTGGATTCCCTTCTACTTCATGCTTAGCCCCGTTACCTTGGAGATTTCAAAACATTCGCCCCCTTTGTTTGGCAATTGTTAAGACCTTTCATGCCATTTAAGTGTATTTTTTGTCCTCCCTCTCCGCCCTCCTCTCTCTTACTTATGCCTAATATCCTAATCTCTTCTAAAGATGTACTTTCTACCCTCTCTGGGCTTAACACTAATAAGGCGTACGGTCCGGACGGTGTTCCTCCTGTTGTTTTCAAAAACTGTGCTTCCGTGCTGACTCCCTGCCTAGGCAAACTCTTTCGTCTCTGTCTATCCTCTAACGTCTTCCCTTCATGCTGGAAGTTTGCTCACATTCAACCTGTCCCAAAGAAGGGTGACCGCTCTCAACCCTCCAAGTATCGTCCAATTGCTCTTATCTCTTGTCTTTCTAAAGTTTTTGAAACTATTCTTGCTTCCAAATTTCATAAGCATTTCTCTTCTCATAATCTGCTCTCAGATCGCCAGTATGGCTTCCTTAAGGGTCGCTCTACTGGTGATCTTCTTTCATATCTTACTAACTCTTGGTCTCCTTTCGGGACTTCGGTGAGACTTTTTCTATTGCACTAGGCATATCGAAAGCTTTCGATAGAGTCTGGCATAAATCTTTAATTTCTAAACTACCCTCCTTCGGTTTCTATCCCTCCATCTGTGCCTTTGTCTCTAATTTCCTTTCCGGCCGTTCCATAGCTGCGGTTGTGGACGGCCATTGTTCACTTCTTCACCCTATAAACTCCGGTGTTCCTCAGGGCTCTGTCCTATCTCCTATTCTCTTTCTAATTTTTATAAATGATCTCCGTAACTGTACCTTAATTCCCATCCATTCATACACAGACGACTCAACCTTACACTACTCCATTAGTTTTTCAGAACGCCCCAGCCAGCAATCCCTCAACGACAAACGTAATGAATCCATAGAACTCTTAAATTCTGATCTAAATCACTGTTCCAATCGGGGCAGCGAAAACCTTGTTAACTTTAATGCTTCCAAAACCCAATTTCTCCATCTATATACCCGTCAGGATCTCCCAGCGGACTATCCCTTATTCTTCAACAATACAAAAATCAACCCTTCATCTTCTCTCAATATTCTTGGTGTCTCTTTTTCTTCTGCTCTCATTTGGAAGGACCATATTACCAGTCTTGCTAAGGCAGCCCCCCAGAAGCTGGGTGTGCTCAACCGCCTTAGGGGGTTCTTTACCCTGCACAGCTTCTTGCTCTGTACAGGGGCATAGTGCGCCCTTGTATTGAGTATTGTTCACATGTGTGGGGAGGTTCCTCTCACACCGCTCTCCTAGACAAAGTTGAAAGGAAGGCCTTTCGTATCATTAACTCCCGTCCACTCACCAACTCTCTGCAATCTCTCTCTCTCCGCCGCAATGTTGCATCTCTCTCGCTATTCTATCGCTACTATAATAATCAGTGTTCCTCAGAGCTATCCCAGTGCATACCACCTCCTTTACGTAGGACACGAGGTACCCGTCTTGCAACTCAATCCCACCCCTACTCTGTGCAACTCTCCAACCCAAGAGTGAAACGTTACTCTCAAACTTTCTTCTACTCAACATCTGAGCTCTGGAACTCTCTCCCAGAATCAGTCTTTCCCTCTTCCTATGACTTAAGTTGCTTCAAACTCCGTGTGTCCAGGCATTTTGGCTCGAGCGTCCCTTGATTTTGGCCCTGTCACTCTTTCAACTATGGGGGAGGCACTCGCTATAGGCAGTTATGCCTTTTGCCTCCCTCAATCACATAGAAAAAAAAAAAAAAAAAAATATGTACACCAACACCACCAGACACACTCATATCCCAATAGTTGTATTTACCCTCTGGATTCCCTTCTACTTCATGCTTAGCCCCGTTACCTTGGAGATTTCAAAACATTCGCCCCCTTTGTTTGGCAATTGTTAAGACATTTCATGCCATTTAAGTGTATTTTTTTCCTGGCGAGCGAAAGCGAACCTGTAATTTTAAGAGGAACCGGCCTTTGGCAGGAAATTTTTTCTATCGAAAAATGTACAAAATGATCTTCCAGGGTGGTTTAGTTTATTTTTGTTTTAAAGCTTGATGGAGGTCTAGGAAGGTAACTTAACACATATAGAAATATAAACAAATAAGTAAACACACGTGCGCATCCCCTCTTCACCGTTTCACGATATGAGGACGCCTTTCTACCTTTTATTCTGGCTGTTAGTAGACGATTCTTTCAGATTAGGCAAGACTTGTGGGAGTCGCGAGAGTTAATTGAGATAGACTTTGACCCTTTGATTTCCCGAGAGCGTTCATTAATTTAATTGATTTCATTAAATAGGTTTATTTGTAAGTTAATTTTGAGTTGGTATATTACGAACTGAATAAAATCATCTAATATTAGCCAGAACAAGTGATAATGCTTCCCCGAATGTTGAAAGGGTTAATCGTTATCTGGGCTTCAAATAATTGTTAAAACCAGATTCATAATTGGTTTTGATCTGGCTCATATACTATAAATGTTTTGATCTGGCTCATATACTATAAATGTTTTTGATCTGGCTCATATACTATAAATGGTTTTGATCTGGCTCATATACTATAAATGTTTTGATCTGGCTCATATACTATAAATGTTTTGATCTGGCTCATATACTATACATTTTTTGATCTGGCTCATATACTATAAATGTTTTTGATCTGGCTCATATACTATAAATGGTTTTGATCTGGCTCATATACTATAAATGTTTTTGATCTGGCTCATATACTATAAATGGTTTTGATCTGGCTCATATACTATAAATGTTTTTGATCTGGCTCATATACTAATGTTTTGATCTGTCATATACTATAAATGTTTTTGATCTGGCTCATATACTATAAATGGTTTTGATCTGGCTCATATACTATAAATGTTTTTGATCTGGCTCATATACTATAAATGGTTTTGATCTGGCTCATATACTATAAATTTTTTTGATCTGGCTCATATACTATAAATGGTTTGAGTCATATACTATAAATGTTTTGATCTGGCTCATATACTATAAATGGTTTTGATCTGGCTCATATACTATAAATGTTTTTGATCTGGCTCATATACTATAAATGGTTTTGATCTGGCTCATATACTATAAATGTTTTTGATCTGGCTCATATACTATAAATGGTTTTGATCTGGCTCATATACTATAAATGTTTTTGATCTGGCTCATATACTATAAATGGTTTTGATCTGGCTCATATACTATAAATGTTTTGATCTGGCTCATATACTATAAATGTTTTGATCTGGCTCATATACTATAAATGTTTTGATCTGGCTCATATACTATAAATGGTTTTGATCTGGCTCATATACTATAAATGTTTTGATCTGGCTCATATACTATAAATGTTTTTCAGTCTGACCCTTATCAACCCATATCCTTCCAATCCCCCCTTCCCTCTCTACCTTTATGTACACGTTGGAGGGCATCTGTTAGCAGATCCAGCGGACTTTGAGACTTGGCATCTACAATCATCTAGTTTACAGTAGCTAATCGAACATTATTTTATATTTTATTATATTTATATATATGCATTTTTTTGTTTCGTTTACCCCTTCCCCTCAAGCTTAGGGCGTTTCAGTTTAATCAGGAAAATGTATCCTTATTTTATTATCTCTCTCTCTCTCTCTTGTAGTGACTGAATTATTAATTGACAGGTTGTAAATAATAGCACTACAAAACTAGTGCAATCGTATGAGGAGACTATTTGTAATGAAAATATGAAGTCTCCTCATACGATTGCACTAGTTCTGTAGTGCTATTATTTACAACCTGTCAATTAATTATTCAGTCACTACAAGCTTGCTTGCTTGCTTGCTTGCTTTTTTTTTTTTTTTTTTTTTTTTTTTTTTAATGAAATACGTATATACAGACCATGTGACAATTAAATGAGGAAACTATAATAACGCATCTGAATAATGCCAACCTGACTTATAAACACAAATATGAATGTAACCAGACGACGATGCTGTTGTTTCAGTGGAATAATGGCTCTTTGAGCAGTATGTATCGCCTTACTAGTGGTTGTCCCCTCACAGGATGGGGGGGCGCTGCTCATCTCGCCCCTCGGGGCAAAATCAAATCTCTCTCTCTCTCTCTCTCTCTCTCTTTCTCTCGCTCTCTCTCTCTCTCTCTCTCTCTCTCAGAAGCAAGACAGAAAATAAGCACTTCTCGAAAGGGTAGAGTCAAAAACATTCCGTCTTATCAACTCGCCAGCTCTTACTAGTTCCCTACAATCTCATTCAATACACCGCAATGTTGCATCTCTTTCGCTCTTCTATCGCAGTATTCTTCAGAGCTTTCTCAGTGTAGACCCCTCCCTTACGGTGAGTGGATTGCACCCGCGTTTCAACACAACCCCACTAGTATTCTGTCCAGCTCTCCAACCCAAGAATTAACAAATGTTTTTGAGATGACGGGCCCTAAACCAACGATACACCGAGTGGCCTGCATAACCACTCAGGCAACCTCAAAACCTCATGGCAGACAACGAAGACATCTACCAGAGTCCCCCCTCCGAGTCCACAAGACTCTACCTGAATTGACCATGCCCAGCCGTCCATTTCCTAGTTCTCTTTCAAACCCACAGCCATCTAAGAAAACGGAACACTCTCTCAGCCAGTCACAAGCTGTATTCTGCAGCCAACCACAACCGCCCTGGGACAGCCAATTAGAACCCTCCTTTTACATAGCCTCCACCAACAGTGACGCTCCCTGTATTGTTCCGTCATATCTAGAATATGAAGAACACTCCCTTATGCAATCTACTCACCAGCGCCCCAAATATTTCAGGAACCAATGGACCTGATAACGCCTGACCACTCCAAGCCCCCGAGGTTACAACTACAATCCTCTATGTGTATGTCTTAGTGTAACTAGAAGACCTACAAGACAGTTGCTCCATTTTAAGCTCTAAGTGTTTTCTATTTTTCATAGCAGCCCTGGACCTTCCAGCTGCCCCCTTAAGTATTGTAATATTGCTTTGGAACCAGGCCCACATGATAATACCTGAGTTCCCAGGCTAGAATGTATATGAACCTCACAACAACCATTTTTCCTCTTTCCTCAACACCCCTTTTCCCCCAAGTTCATTGACACCTGAAGCAAGAACATATTTGCATAGGACCTCAGAATAACCTGAGGAAAGTAAGCACCACCTCACCTACTGACTAAGCTTGACCACCAGGAACGGCCAAGTTGGGACAGTGTTGCTACGGTTCGCCCCCCCCCTCCCCCCTTGCCCTCGAGAGTGCCCCCGGATGACACCTCCCCCTCCTTCAGGATTACTGGAGGACCACCTGTCTGTTGCCTGGCGCCCTGAACCGAGGACCCCTGCTCGAGCTACGGACGTAGGCCTGGACCTAGGACCCCTGCTCCATTACGTAAACAGGCCTGGACCTAGGACCCCAGTTCTAATTACGTAATCAGGCCGAAACAAAGAACCCCTGCTCGAGGAGGTAACCAGTTGTGCAAGAATTGGCTACTATCCTCTACGCTGGCCAGACCAGCACTCTCGCCCCCCCCCTCCCCCCCCCCCCCCCCCCCCCCACCCCCCCAACTGCCCCTTCCAAATACCTAAGTGTTTCTGTGTCTTTCTCTGTTGATTATTGTTGCGAGGTATTGTTTAGGTAAATATGTGAACCGTGTGTGTCCTAAATTAATTGTGATCTGTGCCTAAGACCATGTACTTGTGTAATAAGTGTCATCCCTCTGAATCTGTGTTATTCTGTGTTAAACTTACTTAATTCCTTGACCCTTGTTCAAGACTTTATTTAATTCATAACTTACGCATACGTTACATATCCGTGTATTAATATATATATTCAGGCCCCCACGCTCGCAGATTTACTGACTACGTGTATGTTGATTTATTCTTTGCGAGTTGAAGTCTTAGTATATTCCGTGATCACTCCATTTTTATATAATCACTTTTTACCTAGAACCTACACCCAATTTTCCAACGAGTGCATAGTGTAATTCCTCAATTCTTTTGCTAATAAATCGCATATGAAATATATCTTATAGACGTGCTTTTATGTTCTTGTAAATCTTGATGTTGTGATATTTCGAATACCGTGTTTAGGAATTCTTTCCTCCGTGTTTCGTCTCACTTTCGTCCACCTTACACTAATTGTGTCTGTGTATTTCATTCACCTCGCAGCTGTTAACCAGTTCAGAACCGATTCTGGTACTATCATTTTGAGTATCAATGAGTAGGACTTCGTCGCCTACGTCCATATACTAATTGTGCCTGTACATTTTATTTTACTCGCCCTGTTAACTCGTTCAGAAGCGAATCTGATATTGCGTTAAATGTCAATGAGCTAAACTTCGTCATTATCGCCAATTTAATTATTAAGTCTGATCTACCGATCGATATTTGTTAATCAGTCAGTTTCCACTTTTTTAGATTAAAACTTCAGTGTTCATTTCAATCTGAGTCTATTGGAACTCAGCTAGTTATTTCGTTTATCTTCGTGTGTTGTCTTTATCACGAATATTTAAAGATTATATCTTGACCTAATTAATAACCTCCAGTAAAACTATTTTAAACCTTTTCCTTTGCGTATCCAATTCACATTATTACTTTGTTTCGCCTAGAAAATATTAGAAACACGAATTCCTAAGTTCGGTTCGTTATCGTAGCATATGTTCCAGTAATATAGTCCCGTGATAAGATATATATTCAATTAGGGCGATTTTGATACTTCTCAGTGATTATAAATGATAATCTCAGCCCTGTCCTGTCAAGTAAATTAACATCGCAGTTCAGCTAAGTTCATAGTTGCATTAACTAAGAAAAGTATTTATTACTACCTCAGTTCACCTGGTAACCTTCCCAGTGACCTGACCTGAGGGCAAGTTCACGCGGTCAGTTTTAAGGGTCAGCTGAGCCCTACGCGTGACTCACCTAGCCTCCTGTGCCATTATCTTTATAAGCTCAATTCTCCACATTGTGACTCTAGGATCATTATCTAGAGCATTGAAGTCTCTTGTGAATACGGAAGATATTTTGACTCATTTATTATTGCATTGAAGGTTACAATTTATTCTTGTACATCATGCCTCTATGTATGTTTTCTACATGATCTGATTTAATGCTAGAATCTCACTATTGAGTTATTCTGGTATCAGTAACATTGTCCTGAAGTAAGGATAATATATATATATGTTTGTTAATATTGTTGGGTCTTCCCTCATGATCCTTATTATTCACCTACTCTCATGCTTAGTAAATAAAGCCTTTATATGTGTTCTTCCTTGTGTTGTTATTGAGTACTATATTGAACCTTTGAATACTATTTTTACTGTATATAGAACCTACTCGGTACGTTCCTGTCAAGTATATTTAAGTCAATCAAGCCAGAACTGAATTGTTTTACGGACTGTATCAAGGGAACTAACTAATCAGAACCCGGGACAACACTGGTGGCAGCGGGGTGAGATGACGGGCCCTAAACCAACGATACACCGAGTGACCTGCATAACCACTCAGGCAACCTCAAAACCCCAGGGCAGACAACGAAGACATCTACCAGAGTTCCCCCTCCGAGTCCGCAAGAATCTACCTGAGTTGACCAGGCCCAGCCGTCCATTTCCCAGTTCTCTTTCACACCCACAGCCATCTAAGAAAACGGAACACTCTCTCAGCCAGTCACAAGCCGTATTCTGCAGCCAACCACAACCGCCCTGGGACAGCCAATTAGAACCCTCCTTTTACATAGCCTCCACCAACAGTGACGCTCCCTGTATTGTTCCGCCAGATCTAGAATATGACGAACACTCCCTTATGCAATCTACTCACCAGCGCCCCGAATATTTCAGGAACCAATGGACCTGATAACGCCTGACCACTCCAAGCCCCCGAGGATACAACTACAATCCTCTATGTGTATGTCTTAGGGTAACTAGAAGACCTACAAGACAGTTGCTCCATTTTAAGCTCTTAAGTGTTTTCTATTTTTCATACCAGCCCTGGACCTTCCAGCTGCCCACTTAAGTATTGTAATATTGTTTTGGAACCAGGCCCACATGATAATACCTGAGTTCCCAGGCTAGAATGTATATGTACCTCACAACAACCATTTTTCCTCTTTCCTCAACACCCCTTTTCCCCCGAGTTCATTGACACCTGAAGCAAGAAAATATTTGCATAGGACCTCAGAAAAACCTGAGGAAAGTAAGCACCACCTCACCTACTGACTAAGCTTGACCACCAGGAACGGCCTAGTTGGGACAGTGTTGCTACGGTTCGCCCCCCCCCTCCCCCCTTTCCCTCGAGAGTGCCCCCGAATGACACCTCCCCCTCCTTCAGGATTACTGGAGGACCACCTGTCTGTTGCCTGGTGCCCTGAACCGAGGACCCCTGCTAGAGCTACGGACGTAAGCCTGGACCTAGGACCCCTGCTCCATTACGTAAACAGGCCTGGACCTAGGACCCCAGTTCTAATTACGTAATCAGGCCTAAACCAAAAACCCCTGCTCGAGGAGGTAACCAGCTGTGCAAGAATTGGCTACTATCCTCTACGCTGGCCAGACCAGCACTCTCGTCCCTGCCCTTCCAAATACCTAAGTGTTTCTGTGTCTTTCTCTGTTGATTATTGTTGTGAGGTATTGTTTAGGTAAATATGTGAACCGTGTGTGTCCTAAATTAATTGTGACCTGTGCCTAAGACCACGTACTTGCGTAATAAGTGTCATCCCTCTGAATCTGTCTTATTCTGTGTTAAACTTGCCTTAATTCCTTGACCATTGTTCAAGACTTTATTTAATTCATAACTTACGCATACGTTACATATCCGTGTATTAATATATATATTCAGGCCCCCACGCTCGCAGATTTACTGACTACGTGTATGTTGATTTATTCTTTGCGAGTTGAAGTCTTAGTATATTCCGTGATCACTCCATTTATATAATCACTTTTTACCTAGAACCTACGCCCAATTTTCCAACGAGTGCATAGTGTAATTCCTCAATTATTTTGCTAATAAATCGCATATGAAATATATCTTATAGACGTGCTTTTATGTTCTTGTAAATCTTGATGTTGTGATATTTCGAATACCGTGTTTAGGAATTCTTTCCTCCGTGTTTCGTCTCACTTTCGTCCACCTTACACTAATTGTGTCTGTGTATTTCATTCACCTCGCAGCTGTTAACCCATTAAGAACCGAGTCTGGTACTATTAATTTTGAGTATCAATGAGTAGGACTTCGTCGCCTACGTCCATGTACTAATTGTGCCTGTACATTTTATTTTACTCGCCCTGTTAACTCGTTCAGAAGCGAATCTGATATTGCGTTAAATGTCAATGAGCTAAACTTCGTCATTAGCGCCAATTTAATTATCAAGTCCGATCGATCGTACCGATCGATATTTGTTAATCAGTCAGTTTCCACTTTTTGAGATTAAAACTTCAGTTTTCATTTCAATCTGAGTCTATTGGAACTCAGCTAGTTATTTTGTTTATCTTGGTGTGTTGTCTTTATCACAAATATTTAAAGATTATATCTTGACCTAATTAATACCCTCCAGTAAAACTGTTTTAAAACCTTTTCCTTTGCGTATCTAATTCACATTATTACTTTGCTTCGCCTAGAAAATATTAGAAACACGAATTCCTAAGTTCGGTTCGTTATCGTAGCATATGTTCAAGTAATATAATCCTGTGATAAGATATACATTCAATTAGGGCGATTTTGATACTTCTCAGTGATTATAAATAATAATCTCAGCCCTGTCCTGTTAAGTAAATTAACATCGCAGTTCAGCTAAGTTCATAGTTGCATTAACTAAGAAAAGTGTTTATTACTACCTCAGTTCACCTGGTGACCTTCCCAGTGACCCGACCTGAGGGCAAGTTCATGCGGTCAGTTTTAAGGGTCAGCTGAGCCCTACGCGTGACTCACCTAGCCTCCTGTGCCAATATCTTTATAAGCTCAATTCTCCACATTGTGACTCTAGGATCATTATCTAGAGCATTGAAGTATCTTGTGAATACGAAAGATATTTTGACTCTCATTTATTATTGCATTGAAGGTTAACATTTATTCTTGTACATTATGCCTCTATGTATGTTTTCTACATGATCTGATTTAATGCTAGACTCTCACTATTGAGTTAATCTGGTATCATAACATTGTTCTGAAGTAAGGACAATATATATATGTTTGTTAATATTGTTGGGTTTTCCCTCATGATCCTTATTATTCACCTACTCTCATGCTTAGTAAATAAAGCCTTTATATGTGTTCTTTCTTGTGTTGTTATTGAGTACTATATTGAACCTTTGAATACCATTTGTACTGTATATAGAACCTACTCTGTACGTTCCTGTCAAGTATATTTAAGTCTATCAAACCAGAACTGGATTGTTTTACGGACTGTATCAAAGGAACTAACTAATCAGAACCCAGCACAACAGTTTTCGTCTTTCTTCTACTTAACAAATAAACTCAGAAACTCTCTCCCTCAATCAAGCTTACCGTCATAAATAAAATAAGTATATATTCCCCAAATCCCCAGGTGCGCTCAGACTAATCAGGTTTACCTGGGCGCCCTTCCTTTGCTCCCACCTGCTTATCAGAGTTCGTTAATCAGTAGCATAGGTAAGCTCTCATCTCCCACCACCACCACCACCACCACACGCCTCCTCCTCCTCCTCCCTCCAGCCCTTCACCTGCCCGGACCACATAGACTTGAAAAATAAATAGAAGGGAGCACCAAAGAGGGGGAGAGGAAAGGAAGCAAGCATGGAAGAAGGAACGAGGGAAGGAAGGAAGGAATTAAGTAAGTAAGGAAGGAAGGAAGGAAGGAGGGAAAAAGAAAAGAAGGAAGGAGGGAAGAAAGGAAGGAAGGAGGGAAGGATGAAAGGAAGGAAGGAAGGAGGGAGGGAAGGAAGAACTGTTCACCAATAACTGTGACATACCTAATTAAGCTATAACTAATACGTATTAATATTAATTATTCTAGACTTAACCCCTTGAGGACTATGACGCGTTTTAGCAGTTTATATCGGCTACCATTAGACGACTTTACACAGCATGGGAAGGATCTGTGGGAGTAGAAGACCTAATTGAGTTGGTTACGAGCCCTTAGCTTCCTAGAGGTCCTTCCTAAGTTACCTAAAATCGTCTAATGATAGCCGAAATCAGGTGTCAGAATGCGTGATAATCCTCAAGGAATTACAATAGTACATAAGAACATAAGAAATGGGAGTCTGCAAAAAGCCGATCGGCCCACACAAGGCAGATCCCTGTCTCACCCAACACCAATTACAAGGTCCGATTATAGGCCCAACTCACTAATACCTTGAGCACTGACCCCACCAAAACGGCCAGGGATTAACACAAGATTACGGGGATCTGCTGAGCGCCGATTTGCCAACACCCGGCAGATCCCCCTCACACCCAACCCATCTCGTCCATATGCCTATCTAATTTTATCTTAAAGCTCCCTATCGTTCTTGATCCCACTATATCACTTGGTAGCCTATTCCACCCATCTACAACTCTGTTACCAAACCAATATTTGCCTATGTCTTTACTGAAACGAAATTTATCTAATTTGAAACCATTTGTTCGAGTTCTTTCGCTATCACTGAGCTTCAGTACATTAATTTGTTGTCATGTCTCCTTTATTTATCCCACTAACCCACTTGAACACTTCTATGATATCCCCTCTAACTCTGCGTCTTTCTAACGAATGTAAGCCTAATTTTGCCAAACTTTTTTCATATGGTAGATTTCTAATATTATGAATAATTTTGTCATTCTTCGGTGTACTCTCTCCAACGAATGTATGTCCATTCTGTAATAAGGACACCACAATTGGACAGCATAATCCATATGAGGTCTCACTAATGACAAGTAAAGTTTTAAGATAACTTCGGCAATTCTGTTACTTACACTCCTTGAGATGAACCCTAGAGTCCTGTTTGCCTTGTTGCGAACGCTTATACACTGTTTTCTAGGCTTCAAATCGTTGCTAACAAACACACCCAAATCTTTCTCACAGTCTGAGTTTTCTAATTCAGCATTAGCTAGTTTATATTTTGCATTAGTATTCGTCTTCCTTATCTTTAATACCTTGCATTTGTCAAAGTTAAAATTCATCTGCCAATTTACTGACCATTCGTGTAAGGTATCTAGATCCCTTTGGAGGCACTCTATGTCGCTATCTGAATCTATTGCTCTCCCTATTTTGGTATCATCTGGAATTTACTTATCCTACTAGTTATACCTAAATCAAGGGCATTTATGTATATAATAAACAGCAGAGGACCCAATACAGATCCCTGGGGGACACCACTCTTGACTGATCCCCACTCTGACTTAGTACCATTTATGCTGACTCTCTGCTTCCTACCAATTAGCCATGACCTAATCCATCCCAACAACGACCCACCTACTGTATTCCATGGCCTCAACTTTTCTCATCAATCTCTGATCTCTGTCGAAAGCTTTACTGAAATCTAAATATATTATATCATATGACTTGTCATTATCTACCGCTTCATACACCTCTGAGGAAAAACTAAGCAAATTAGTAAGGCAAGAACGTCCCTGAGTGAATCCATGCTGAGACGAATTTATTAAATTAAATGTTTCTAAGTGGTTTCTAATTTTCGTAGCAATAATTGACTCTAGTAGCTTTCCTATGATTGATGTGAGACTAATGGGACGGTAATTGGATGCTATTGATTTATGACCTTTTTTTGAATATTGGAACTACATTTGCAAGCTTCCAAGCTTCTGAAACTAAACCGGTTTCTAATGACTTGTTAAATAGAAATGTTAATGGGTAACTTAACTCATCTCTGCATTCCTTTAATACTCTAGCATATACCTCATCCGGACCAGGATATTTATGAGGTTTCAGTCTGTCAATTTCCTTAAGCACATAATTTCTACTTATAGTAACCGTACTTAACCTATTGTCTATACTATCGCTATATACCTTACGTACTTCTAGAAACTGTGCCAAATTTTCATTAGTGGAAACGGAAAGAAATGTATTATTTAATGTACTGTACATTTCTAAGTCATTTTCTGTCATTTGTCCTATCGAAGTTTTAAGGGGACCAATTACATCTCTAACCTTGGATTTATATAGTTGGTAAAAAGCTTTAGGATTATGTTTTGAGTCATTTGCAACCTTGATTTCATAATTTCTCTTTTCCTTCCTAATATCCTGTTTTACCTGTCTTGATAAATTTTGATAGTAAGCAAGTAGGTGAATTTCGCCTTTCTTAATTTTCTTTATATTCCTCTCTTTTTTCCTAGAACGCCTAATAGTCTATTATTCATCCATTTGGGTTTGTTCTGTGTTGATCTAAATTTTCTTTTGGGGATATATTTATTTTGCGCAATGGATACTGACTTGATAAAATTATCGTATGTATCTACCAAGTTTGATGTCTCTTCCTGACTTAAGCTAGGGTTAAGGGGTACCCTCATTTGGACACCTACAGTTACCACCACCCTCACATACCTGGGGAGAGATAATCAATAATTAGGAAAAACAATAATAACACAACTACAAAACTATACAAAAAAACACACAAGGGAAAAGATGTACACAAAAGCATAACTTACCCGGTACAAAGGAACGCGACTATGTAAACACTGGCTGCACACATAGACGAATGCACACACATACATAGACGAACTCACGGACAAACAGACGAATACTCACACATTCATAGACGATCAAACACACATACAGACACACATAGACGAATACACACAACATAAACAGGAATTAATGTGTATTGTATGACATATTCACATATAAGTTAAACACACACAAATTATATATATACAGCATATATATATATATATATATATATATATGTAGTATATTCTGTTTATTAGTATTTTATTTTTATTTTTTTCCTATATTCCAACTTACTTCCTCTCGGGCATAGGCTGAGAGCCTTAACATTCACCGCTTTACAATGAACAGTGAAGCCCGTGAGGTCTTGTTCCAGTCTAGGGAGTGAGACATGTGAAGCATGTAGAGTACAACGAGCACCTCCCATCTTGCCTTCACATGAGGCACGGTGCTCACTCATGGCCCGAAACGACCCCATCTCTGAAGCCACCTCGTTCCCGTGCTTCACTGTCTCACCCCTACACTCGGACTCTCACACTTACACACACACAACGCCACCTGTTGAGCAGATAACTCTCCAGGCATTGCACCCCTATAGCATATTTTGAATATGGGAATATTCATACAGTGCTATTTAATCAGGGAACAATGAGGGTATTTTATTGACGTTTCGGTGGGCTTGTGGTAATGCACTGATACCAGGTACAGCACAAATTCCATCCCAATAATATCTTCCCATTGATACATCGGGATTTGAACCCGGGACCTTTGGATTACCAGGCCAGTGGCAAGACCACTCAACCACACCTCCCATTACTAGCGTGCAGCATCAAATTGTCGCAAAACACACTTACACAAGGTACAGAGAGAGAGAGAGAGAGAGAGAGATACTTCAAATTTGAGCCTGTTTGTGCAATTACACGGGAATGTGTTCAAGCGGGGAAAAAATGTTGAGCGAAAAAATTAAAGATACAAAATTCACATTATTGGAGACGACGATGTGTGTCTGTTTCTCTGTGTGCATATGAGTGAGAGAGAGAGAGAGAGAGAGAGAGAGAGAGAGAGAGAGAGACAGAAATGTGCAATCCTTTACTGTTTGTAGCCTATATGACATGACAGATGATAAGTATTAATTCATGCATGTATTTTCTACATGTTTATATTATGAATTAACGTGGCGTCATGGACTGACATTATAAGACAAAACATTAAGGAGGACGGCCGTATTTATTTGCTTATGTATTTACCTTTTTATTATAGTTTTTAAATTCCTCCCTAGACCTCCTCAAGCTTTAAAAAAAGACAGATAAATCTGTAATTTTTTTCGGTAGAAAAAATTTCCCGGCCGAAGGCCGATTACACCTAAATGGTACGAAATCTTAAAATTGACAACGAAATGGGGCGAAAGGGATAAACATCGCCAAACTCATGGGTTAAGCGTCATAAAATCTGAAGACTAATGAGGTTCAACACAAGGGAGAAGGGAGTCCATACAAAATAACCATCCCCCCTTAAAAGCAATTCTTTTACAACTTAGTGAAAACCAGATTACACTAAAACCAGATTACACTAAAACCAGATTACACTAAAACCAGATTACACTATAACCAGATTACACTAAAACCAGATTACACTAAAACCAGATTACACTAAAACCAGATTACACTAAAACCAGATTACACTATAACCAGATTACACTAAAACCAGATTACACTAAAACCAGATTACACTAAAACCAGATTACACTATAACCAGATTACACTAAAACCAGATTACACTAAAACCAGATTACACTAAAACCAGATTACACTAAAACCAGATTACACTAAAACCAGATTACACTATAACCAGATTACACTATAACCAGATTACACTAAAACCAGATTACACTAAAACCAGATTACACTAAAACCACATTACACTAAAACCAGATTACACTAAAACCACATTACACTAAAACCACATTACACTAAAACCAGATTACACTAAAACCAGATTACACTAAAACCAGATTACACTAAAACCAGATTACACTAAAACTAAATTTCGATACTGGATTTGCACAATGAAAACGATAATAGGTCCCCAAATTATTAAGAGAGATTACATTCCATTTAATCCTTTTATATAATTATCGCCTTAATATAGATTATGTTTGCTATCAGTAAGTCTTTATTAAGATTAGAAAGAGCAAGTGGGAGGCACGAGGTAAATTGAAATACCGTTATGAATGGTCTGTTGCCTGCATCTGCCAACATATAAGGGGAGGTGTGGCGGAGTGGTCTTGCCACTGGACTGGTAATCCAAAGGACCCGGGTTCGAATCCCAATATGTCAATGGTAAGATATTATTGGGATGGAATTTGTGCTGTACCTAGTATCAGTGCATTACCACAGAACACCGAAATGCCAAAAAAATACCCTCATTGTTCCCTGATTAAAGAGCATTGTATGAATATTCCCCTTTTCAAAAATATGCTACAGGGGGGGGGGGGGGGCAATGCCTAGTGAGTTAACCTAGTGAGTTAATTGCTCAATAGGTGGCGTTCTGAAAGTGAGGGTCCGAGTGTGGGGGATGAGACTGTGAAGTGCAGAGGTGAGGTGAACTTCAGAGATGGAGTTGCTTCGAGCCGTGAAGCTTTGCATGTCTCACTCATTGACCTCACGGGCCTCACGTGTTCAGCGGTAGAGTGCAAAGGCTATCAGCCTATGCCCGAGGGGGAGTAGTTGGAATATCGAAGAAAAAAAAAATATATATATATACAGTATATATACAGTACAGTATATACAAATAATTTGAAGGATTCCCCCTATCCCCCTAAATGCCCGTTAATAATACCTGGTGGGAATTAAATCCTTCGGTTTAAGGGAGGATTGGAGTATTTATTTGCATATATATTAATTTATTTATTTTTAGTTTCCTCCTTAGACCTCCATCAAACTTTATAGAACACTCCCTAGAACCTCCTTAATTAAAGATCAATTTGTAAATTTTTCGGTAGAAAAACTTCGGCTGGGTCTTTGTAAAATTGCAGGCTCGCTTTCGCTCGCCAGAAAAAAAAATCGACACCTAAATAGCACGAAAGGTCCTATAATTGACAACTAAATGGGGTGGAATGTCTTAAAATCGCCAAACTAATGGTGCTAAAGGTGAGGGAGAAGAAAAAATACATATCTCTCCTTAAACCCTTTTGGAAATATGACATCAATTTGTGACAATCATTAGACGACTTTATGCAAATTTGTAAGTGAAAATGTTAATTGAAACTGCCAATATTTGTATTTTGTTTTGGAACAAAAATTACTCTTAAAATTAGCAGGAAAAAATCGACACCTAAATGGCACGAAAGGTCTTAATATTCACAAAGAAATGGGGCGTAAAGTCTTAAAATCGCCAACCTAATGGGCCGAACGTCTTAAAATCTTAATGCTAATGGGGCTAAACACGAGGGAGAAGGGGGACCAGAAACCCCAGCCCATCCCCCCTTAAATGTTGTTCCAGGACTTACACAAAAGAAAGAGAGAGAGAGAGAGAGAGAGAGAGAGAGAGAGAGAGAGAGAGAGAGAAATTAAAGCATCATTATCTACCTAATGTGGTATGAGAGAGAAAAGAGACAACGCAGGAAGACAAGAAGGGAAAGAAAGGGACAAAACAGAGAAGTAAAGGATAACAAGAGCAGACAAGAGGAGAGACAGAAGAAAGGAAAATGAAAAATCAGAATGATGATAAAGGAAGATAAAAATAGAGAGAGAGGAAGACCGGATAATGCAAAATAATAATGAACCTAAAATAACAAGACGAGAAAAATCAGACCTGAAAATGCTAAATAAAAATTAACCCTAAAATATTACGACAAGAAGAGAAAATGAAGACTGAAAAATGCAAAATAATAAAGAACCTAAAATAATAAAGCACAATGGATGAACAATTCTGAAGGACTCATGTTGCATCTCATAAAGCGTCAAGAGCAAAATCGTGGAATGAAATCATGCACCACACAGAGAAGGAACCACGATTGTTGTTTCTGGCCTTCCCCCCTTGTGCTGTCTCTACCAACACCACCACCACTACCATTAACACCAGTATTCTCAACACCATTATCCCCATTATTAACACCACCACCAACACCAGTACCGCTATCACAACCATCCATACCACCTCCCCATCACCACTACCATCATCATTAACACTACCACAACTATCCACAACACCATCACCACCACAACCATCCCTATCACAACTACCATCAACACAAAACAAGAAGCATTACTATCACCACCACCACCATCATCGCAACGAACATACTGTAGGTACTACATGTATCAACCACACCACCATTTACAACCAACACCACTATCATCACCATCACCATTCCCACAAAGAGCAGGCAAGTACATAATGGAAGCAAAGGGATAAGGAACAATGAACATGTTGAACTAAAGAACCCACCAGTCTCTACACCTCTCTCTCATAGAGGACCAAGGACACAAGATCCTGGAATATGAAAACAACCTCAGAAGAAGAGAAGGGAACCACGATTGTTGTTTCTAGCCTTCTCCTTCTACTGTCCTGACCACCACCATCACTGACTCAGGGTAAAATATGAGAGAGAAAGGGGTCCAAGAAAAATATCCCTCAAGTGGAAATCTCGCCTTAAGGGAGCTCAGACGGTATTGTGCAGGATAATTTACTGGTTCGGCTCAATGCTTTAAGAAAGTTTAGTTTGCTTTCTAAACCTCTATCAAGCTTAAACAAAACAAACAAAAACAACACCACACTTCGATATCAATTTGTACAGTTTTCGGTAGAAAATTTCCCGGCCGAAAGCCGATTCCTCTTCAAATACAGGCTCGCTATCGCTCGCCAGGAAAAACATTGACAGCTAAATGGCACGAAAGGTCATACTATTGAAAAGACATGAGGCAAAAGGTCTGAAAACCGCCAAACTAATGGGGCGCATCTCTTGAAATCACATAACTAATAGGGCTACACATGAGGGAGGAGGGGGACTCGAAAAACCAACTGCCTCCCCTTAAGCAGCATCGTGAGGAATGCTAGGTCAGTTGTGGCTTGATTTTCTTAGGGACCATTACGTTAGAACGTTAGGGTGGTTGTTCATACAAGCAACGAAGCACTACACCACCAATAACATTTGGGCTAACAGGAGAGGATCTTACGAAGTTAAGAAATGACCTGTGGGAAGATTAATCAAGCTTATTGTTCCCTAAGTTATGTCTTAACCCCTTCTGTACCGGCGACATATTTTTGTATTTTAGTATAGCTACATATAGACGATTTTGTGTAGCTTAAGGGTCTGTGGTAGTAAACAGGGTTAAGTGGGATCATTCAAAGTCTGTTAATAATTATTGGAGGCCCTTTTTAAACTGAATAAAATCGTCTATTAGTGGCCAGAATAACGCTAAAAGAGACGTCGCCTGTACAGAAAGGGTTATTATCCTTACCAGGCCATACATAATCAACCGAAAGGGTTAAGCACTCCACCCAACCGACCAACCGGCCCTCAGCGTGAAGCCCTGAGTCAACTCGGCCCCAAGAAAACACTTGAGGAGGCCGCAGAATCACTACCGGAATTTTGACTTCAAACACAGGGACCTCATACTGTCTGTCTGTCTGTCTGTCTCTCTCTCTCTCTCTCTCTTGTTCTCCTCCTCGTCCACTCCTTTTGTCGTTGGTATGGTGGTCTCTCTCTCTCTCTCTTGTTCTCCTCCATCACTCCTTCTCCTCCTCCACTCCTTTCGTTGGTGCCGTGGTCTCTCTCTCTCTCTTGTTCTCCTCCTCGTCCACTCCTTTTTTCGTTGGTATGGTGGTCTCTCTCTCTCTCTCTTGTTCTCCTCCATCACTCCTTCTCCTCCTCCACTCCTTTCGTTGGTGCCGTGGTCTCTCTCTCTCTCTCTTGTTCTCCTCGTCCACTCCTTTTGTCGTTGGTATGGTGGTCTCTCTCTCTCTCTCTCTTGTTCTCCTCCATCACTCCTTCTCCTCCGGTATGGTGGTCTCTCTCTCTCTCTCTCTCTCTTGTTCTCCTCCTCGTCCACTCCTTTTGTCGTTGGTATGGTGGTCTCTCTCTCTCTCTCTTGTTCTCCTCCATCACTCCTTCTCCTCCTCCACTCCTTTCGTTGGTGCCGTGGTCTCTCTCTCTCTCTCTTGTTCTCCTAGTCCACTCCTTTTGTCGTTGGTATGGTGGTCTCTCTCTCTCTCTCTTGTTCTCCTCCATCACTCCTTCTCCTCCTCCACTCCTTTCGTTGGTGCCGTGGTCTCTCTTATGGTGGTCTCTCTCTCTCTCTCTCTTGTTCTCCTCCATCACTCCTTCTCCTCCTCCACTCCTTTCGTTGGTGCCGTGGTCTCTCTCTCTCTCTCTATCTCTTGTTCTCCTCCTCGTCCACTCCTTTTGTCGTTGGTATGGTGGTCTCTCTCGGTGGTCTCTCTCTCTCTCTCTATCTCTTGTTCTCCTCCTCGTCCACTCCTTTTGTCGTTGGTATGGTGGTCTCTCTCTCTCTCTCTTGTTCTCCTCCATCACTCCTTCTCCTCCTCCACTCCTTTCGTTGGTGCCGTGGTCTCTCTCTCTCTCTCTCTCTTTCTCTTGTTCTCCTCCTCGTCCACTCCTTTTGTCGTTGGTATGGTGGTCTCTCTCTCTCTCTCTCTCTCTTGTTCTCCTCCTCGTCCACTCCTTTTGTCGTTGGTATGGTGGTCTCTCTCTCTCTCTCTTGTTCTCCTCCATCACTCCTTCTCCTCCTCCACTCCTTTTGTCGTTGGTATGGTGGTCTCTCTCTCTCTCTCTCTTGTTCTCCTCCATCACTCCTTCTCCTCCTCCACTCCTTTCGTTGGTGCCGTGTTCTCTCTCTCTCTCTCTCTCTCTCTCTCTCTTGTTCTCCTCCTCGTCCACTCCTTTTGTCGTTGGTATGGTGGTCTCTCTCTCTCTCTTGTTCTCCTCCATCACTCCTTCTCCTCCTCCACTCCTTTCGTTGGTGCCGTGGTCTCTCTCTCTCTCTCTCTCTCTCTCTCTCTCTCTCTCTCTCACACACACACACACACACACACAAGCAAGTGAGGCTGTTAATAGGTATACTTCAAAATCGATCATTAATATTACATTACAATGTATTCTCTTTTTGTTCACTATATCAATAACTTTGTTGTTGCTTATTTTCCTTTGTACTCCTTTGTATTATCTGTACTTGCCGCCAAGCCCTGGGTGTTTTGTGGGAGGATGGCCGTATTTATATGCTCATTTATTATTATTATATTAGTTTCCTCCGTAGGCCTCCATCAAGCTTCATAAACACCCTCCCAAGACCCGCCCTCAAGATAAATTTGTAAAACAAATTATATAAAAATGTCCCGGCCGAAGGCCGATTTCTCTTAAAATACAGGCTCGCTATCACTCGCCAGGAAAAACCCCGACAGCTAAATGACACTAAAAGTCTTAATATTGACATAGAAATGGGGCGAAAGGTCTTATAACTAATGGTACTAAACATGAGAAAGAAGGGAGGCCAGAAAAACTGCCCATCTGCCCTTAACGTGCCTGCAGTTCACTGCTTGGGCCAACTTAACTTGACCCTCTAGTGTTTTGTTGTTCCATGGTTGCTGTTGTAATCAAGCTTGCTGGTGTTTTGTTGTTCCATGGTTGCTGTTGTAATCAAGCTTGCTGGTGTTTTGTTGTTCCATGGTGGGTTGTAATCAAGCTTGCTGGTGTTTTGTTGTTCCATGGTGGGTTGTTGTTGTAATCAAGCTTCCTGGTGTTTTGTTGTTCCATGGTTGCTGTTGTAATCAAGCTTGCTGGTGTTTTGTTGTTCCATGGTTGCTGGTGTAATCAAGCTTGCTGGTGTTTTGTTGTTCCATGGTGGGTTGTAATCAAGCTTCCTGGTGTTTTGTTGTTCCATGGTTGCTGGTGTAATCAAGCTTGCTGGTGTTTTGTTGTTCCATGGTTGCTGTTGTAATCAAGCTTGCTGGTGTTTTGTTGTTCCATGGTTGCTGTTGTAATCAAGCTTGCTGGTGTTTTGTTGTTCCATGGTTGCTGTTGTAATCAAGCTTGCTGGTGTTTTGTTGTTCCATGGTTGCTGTTGTAATCAAGCTTGCTGGTGTTTTGTTGTTCCATGGTTGCTGTTGTAATCAAGCTTGCTGGTGTTTTGTTGTTCCATGGTTGCTGTTGTAATCAAGCTTGCTGGTGTTTTGTTGTTCCATGGTTGCTGTTGTAATCAAGCTTGCTGGTGTTTTGTTGTTCCATGGTTGCTGTTGTAATCAAGCTTGCTGGTGTTTTGTTGTTCCATGGTTGCTGTTGTAATCAAGCTTCCTGGTGTTTTGTTTGTGGTTGCTTGCTCTTGCTCGCTACCGCCCGCTCTCTCTATCTCTCATACATATATAGATTATTTGTTTTATGTGTATGGAGGAGAAACAAGGCAGGTTGCCTGTAACGAGTGTCTGCCCCAAAGTTAAAAGAGTGACAGAGCCAAATTCAATTGACGTTGAAGTCAAAATGTCTGGACAAACGCAGTTTAAAGCAGTCTAAGTCATAGGATGAAGGAAAGATTGATTGAAGGAGAGAGTTCCCGAGTTCACTTGTTGAGTAGAAAAATTACTGAGAAAATTTGCCAATTCTTGGGTTGGAGAGCTGGACAGAATAGGAGTGGGGCTGTGTTGAAAGGTTGGTGCCTCGCACTCGCTGCACACACTCACTTTATTGAGATCGTATTTGCCCATATGAGTCGTAGAGGTATAGTATTATTATACTAAAGAAAATCGTCTAATGGTAACCGGAAAAAAACCGTAATGGTGGTGAAGGGGTTAACAATTATAAATTTCACAAATCACAATCCAGCTACATTTGAATCTATTAAGGGGACAGTGGTTATTTTTGGGATCTATTTATTTATATATTCATATTTTTATTAGTTTCCTCCCTAGACCTCCATTAAAAAAAAAAAAACGTCCATTAGATCCCCCTTCCAGATTAATATGTAGCCTACATTTTTGGGTAGAAAAATTTCACGGCCGAAGGCCGGTTCCTCAACAATTACAGGCTCGCTATCGCTCGCCAGAAAAAACCCGACACCTAAATGGCACGAAAGGTCATAATATTGACAAAGAAATGGGGCGAAAGGTCTTAAAAAAAAACTAAAAACTAATGGGGATAAGCATGGGAAGAAAGGGGACCAGAAAAACGGCCCAACTCCACTTATATGCCTTCAATACGGGGGTGGGGGTGGGGGGGTGGGCTTCATATTCCAAGTTGTCCATACTGAATACCCCAGGCTCGGCAGTCAAAGTTTAATCATTCCTGTCTGTCTGTTTGAGTGTGTGTGTGTGTGTCTGTGTGTGTGTGTGTGTGTGTGTGTGTGTGTGTGTGTGTGTGTGAGAGAAAGAGAGAGAGAGAGAGAGAGAGAGAAAACAAAAAGAGAAAGAGAAAACAAAATGTGTGCATGTGTGATATATGTATGAGTAAATCTACTGTACGTGTGTAGGCAATATGTAATATGTGTATAATTGTATTTAAGTCTGCCCATAGTCCATAAGGGTATAAATGTGTGTATGAAAATATCTATGTACTATGAGTGTGAATGAATACGTAATGTGTATATGTTATGAGAGTAAGTATGAATGTACATTTCTCAGTATATATAAAGTTCTACCAATTCGAGTATTTGAACCTTTAAAGAAAAGTTCCGAAGCATCTGGGCTTCAATAATGTATTGCATTGTCTTATTTGCGTTGCGATACGATTCAAATTGGTGCGTCGCCATTAATGTTCTCGGCTGTACAGTATATACATTTCTCTCTCGCTATCTATCTATCTATATATAATATATATATCTATATATATATATTATATATATACTGTATATATATATATATACAGTATATATACAGTATATCCCTGCATATACCTACATTTGCGTGTGTGCGCAGTCCTTGTTTGCTAGTGTATGAAGGAGACAAGAAAGCTGCCTTTATCAAGCCATCAAGTCCCCCCCCCCCCAACCCCTCCCAATTTGAAAGAGTAATAGAGGGCCAAATTAGAGGCACGTTAGACTCAAAATGCCCTTATCCTCCCAAAGTTGAAAGTGATAAGAGAATCAAATTCAGGGTACGTTAGACAAAATATATCCTCATGTATGCAAGACCAATAGTACAAACAGGTCATCCCATACAAGGACATATTTGTGTCCCGCTCACGCACACCGTCATACCGTGTAAAGACCTTAAAGGAGGTTGCCAGACAATGATAAACACTTATTTAATAGGCTTTATTATCGTGGGGTCACAGGTCAGGCAGGTCATCTGATCTGTTGTCTCAAGTCCTCTGAATAAAATGTGCCAAGGGTGGACAAATTCCTAACAGTTTAGCAGTGTTTGGGTGTAATAAAGGGTTGCAATATAAAATGTTGTATGCCTTCAAAATAATTAGTCTTTCATCTCATGCCCATGTCAAGGCAGCCTTAACTGATAAACTAAGCTATCACCTGTAGTGTTGGAACTGAAGTGCATTAGGTATTTGCACACAATAGCATTAAATTAATCGGGGACGTTCAGTACTTTGGAAGTGTTTGGCAAGAAACCCTTACAACCCTCTCTCTCTTAATCCCCTTTATCTCCCCTTCCCAATTTATCTCGGCGCGGAGGCCGAGTAAAAGAGCAAGAACAGAGGTCAGAGTTGTCAACAGCTAAAATCCAGCCCAAATGCCTGAGAAAGTAGCCCAACAATATCCCAATATTTACTTATTTTCCATCTTCTGTCAGCATCAAGCTCAGCTGACATGATATTGTTAGTTATTTGGCTTCTTTTGGGTATTATGTTATTACTGTGTCTTAGAAGGAACCTAAAATTATGTAATCTTTCGAAATATTCCAACAAATAATCCTCAAAAGTAGCCCAAATGTGAGTGAAAACTCGAACCTCGGCAACTCTGATTAAGGCTGATCTCTCTCTCTCTCTCTCTCTCTCTCTCTCTCTCTCTCTCTCTCTCTCTCTCTCTCTCTCTCTCTCTCTCTCTCTCTCTCTCAACCAAATGGGAAGGAACAAACTTTATTAACATAATTGAGCTATGCCAACTTAATTTGTAAATACATATAAAATTCAATGATTCAATGATAAACATTTGTGTATGACAATTAAATGTGCAATCAAGAGGCCTAGCTAGTATCTGGGTCTATTATGTACTTGTGTAATGTTTTATTTGGTGCATGTAAACATAGCTTTCTTCACGGAAGACACTCCACAGCCGACTCAACTAAGTGATATCGAACTGACTGAGGCAGACCTACGAGAAGCCATCAAAGAACTGAGAACGAATGTAGCTGCTGGTCCTGACGGAGTACCAGCCATACTGCTGATTAAATGCTGTGACGCCCTGATTCGTCCTATCTGCAAGCTTTGGAGACACTCAATGGACACAGGCACAATTCGATCTTCACTAAAACAGGCCATCATTACTCCAGTCTACAAGGGTGGTGAAAAGAGCTGGCGAAGAACTATTGACCGGTAGCTCCAACATCCCACCTCATCAAAATATTTGAAAAAGTCCTGAGGAACAAGCTTGTCAACTTCCTGGAGAAATATTGCCTTATGAACTCCAGCCAGCATGGCTTCCGGAAAGGCAGGTCATGCCTTTCGAAGCTCCTGGCACATCATGACTGGCTACTCCACAGGCTTGCAGAGGGAGAAAATGTGGATGTCGTGTTTCTAGACTTTGCTAAAGCATTCGACAAGGTGGATCACGGCATCCTCCTTCACAAGATTAAGAAACTCGGCATCCAAGGCAAAATAGGTGTGTGGCTGCACAGCTTCCTCTCTGTAAGAATGCAGACTGTTGCTGTTAAGGGCCACACATCTGAAAAGTCCCACGTCATTAGTGGAGTACCCCAGGGATCAGTATTAGGACCTCTGCTCTTCCTTTTACTGATAGGGGACATTGATGATGGAGTTGGCCAATCCGTTATCTCTTCCTTTGCTAACGATACGAACATAAGTCATGTCGTCAGAAATGAAGAGGATATTCATAATCTCCAGGATGACCTCGACAGAATCTACAAATGGGCAGATGAAAACAACATGACCTTCAACGAAGAAAAGTTTGAAGCGTTATGATGTGGCCCGAACCAAACCCTCAAGGACACCACCAAACTACTCACTGAAGGTGGCCACGACATCACCCCCAAACCACATGTGAGATGCCTAGGTGTGCAATTGTCCGCGATGCAATATTTCAACACCACATTTCGGCAACTGTCAAGAAAACCAAGGGAATGGCCGGAGGGATCCTACGGACGTTCAACTCCAGGGAACAAGAAACAATGCTAACTCTCTGGAGGTCTATGGTCCAACCCTTTCTTGACTACTGTAGTCAACTATGGTCGCCACACAAAAATGGGTACATACGAGATCTTGAGTCCATCCAGAGGTCCTTCACTAGAAACATTCGGGGGATTAAGGACCTTAGCTACTGGGACCGGCTCAAGAAGCTAGGGCTGTACTCGTAGCAGAGAAGGCGAGACAGGTACTGCGCAATTTATGTGTGGAAAATCCTGGAGAAGCTGGTTCCAGATCCAACTGGTAATGAACTCCAGGAAAAACAAAATGGTCGGACTGGAAGGAAGTGTGAGAGGAGATCCCTCCCAAGACAGGCACCAGAACGAGTGAGATCCCTCCTCGCGTTCAGCCTAGGCCACAATGGACCAAAAATGTTCAACTCGCTGCCCAAGGAAGTGCGAGACATAGTAGGTTGCCCGGTAGACAGGTTCAAAGGGTTATTAGACAAGTTCCTAAAGACCCTCCCAGATGAACCACCAGTGTCCGGATACACTGCTAACTGCCGGGCGGCCTCAAACTCTATACCGGACCAGACGGACCTCCTTCGAAGGGACGCACGGGACGGACGCAGCGGTGGCGGACCACGACTGTGAGGACGGGACCTCTAGACGACTTCAAGTAAGATTCAAGTAAGATAGCAAACAAAAATGTTTCTTTTGCCGGTACTCTGTCATTGCATAATAATTTATATGTTAGTTACCCTAACTTCTATTTGTATGCTGCAATTAATAATCATATTAAAACGGAAATTATGGTTGGTGAATGAAGTGAAGGGAGATGAAGGTATGGTAAGGGTGTAGGCCTAATATAGAGTTACCTTAACCCCTGCACTACCATTACATCAGTGTCATCATACTTTAGCTAACTCTAGATGATGATATTTAGCTTGAGGATGGTCTCTAAGAACAAATAAAGGTACCGGTACCTAACTGCCACTTTGGCCCCCACAGCTTCTTCCTAATCTGGTACAAACCATTTAATGATAACCAGAACAATATAATAAAACCCATCATGGTACTGAACAGATTTATTTTAGCTTGAAGAGAGTGACAGTGTGTCCGACTGTCCGTCGCTCGCTATTTCTCTCCGATAGAGGTGGTAGGGGATATAGGCTGAGGGGTGAGTGGGGGGAGTGGAGAGAAAAACTGGGGGGTGGGCCATACTCGCTCACAGACTCGGTGTGACGTCACCCATCTGCGCGCTACCACTGGCTGGGATGACCTGGTATACTGTTAGTCTTGCATGTATGTATGTACAGTACAGTATGTGTGTGTGTGTACATGTATACGACCCCAGTATCAGTGCATGCATGTAAGTAGCGGAGGGAGGGAACGGAAGGCTCACCAATAAGTTATAATTGATTGGCAGTTATCAGGTTCCCACAACACCTCTCCAATGGTACGGCCTTTGGGAGGCTTAGGGGCCCTAGGGGGATTCATTGTTGCTACGGAAATAATGAGAGTGAGTGTGTGTGTGTGTGTGTGTGTGTGTGTGTGTGTGTGTGTGTGTGTGTGTGTGTGTGTGTGTGTGAGTGAGAGAGAGAGAGAGAGTGAGTGAGTTAGTGAGAGTAAGAGTGAGTGTGAGAAAGTGTGTGTTTGTATAAGAGAGTGTGTGTGTGTGTGAGAGAGAGAGAGAGAGAGAGAGAGAGAGAGAGAGAGAGAGAGAGAGAGAGAGAGAGAGAGAGAAGTAGAGGAGGGAAGACAGGAAAGGAGAAAATAAGGCATAGGAATGAAAGAAGGGAATAGGAGGAGGAACAAGGAAGGAGAGAAGAGGAGTAGCGAAATGACAGAAAGGAGAAAAGTCAGGAAAGGAAAGGAAGAAAGAAAGGAGAGGCACGAAAGAAGGATAGAAGCAGGAGACGAAGTGGAGGAGGAAAAGGAGGAAGGAAAGAGCAGGGCTTGGAGAATATGAATGGGGAAGGAGAGAAAGAAAGGAGAGGCACAAAGGATAGAAGAAGCAAGAGAAGGAGTGGAGGAGGGAAGGAAAGAAAGAATGGAAAGAACAGGGATAGGAGGAGATAAGACAAGGAGAGAGATAAAGAAAGGAGAAGCACAAAAGAAGGATAAAAGCAAGAGGAGGAGAGGGAAGGGAGGAAGTCACGAGATCCTCCTCCTCCACCACCACCACCACATCCTCCTCCTCCCACCACCACCCTCCCCTACCATCAGCCAGACGCCTGCCATTGGTCCCTCATGTCGCCCCCACCAACCAATCACCGCCCGCCAACCTCTCACTCAAGCGGGTTCACCTCTGCTTGACAAACAGCCCGCCCAGATTTACGCTTTAACAAGAAAATTCGTGCTTTTACAATGTACACGCTTATATTAACGTTTAACCCTTTTAACCCCTTTAGCACCATGACGCCTTTTTACCTTTAATGATGATGATGATGATGATGATTATTATTATTATTATTATTATTATTATTATTCTGGCTAGCATTAGACAATTTTATGCAGTTTAATAAGGACCTATGTTACTAAGTGGATTTGTTGAGAACGTATTTACCCATTTGAGTCGTATAGGTAGATTACAAACTAAATAAAATCGTCTAATGGTAACCAGAATATGAACATTACGTCATGGTGTTGAAGGGGTTAAAAACCGATGCCGCATTTCTGTCCCTGTTCTATTATTGGACGATATTCAGATTAGGAAGGGTGTATGAAATTCAGAGGGTGTATTCGCGCTTTTACAATTTACACGTTTTTTATTAACTATTTAAAGATCTGATGACGCATCTTTCCCTGTTGTCTGGCTATTATTAGACGATATTATTCAGATTAGGGTAGGGTATATACAAGTAAGAGGCTTGACTTAAGGGTGTCAAACTGGAGCAATTTTGTTTGAAGGTTTGAATGAATATGAGAAGGAATACAAGAACATTAATATGAACTAGCATTGATTAGGCCATTTTATCACTTCCAAAGTCAAAATTTGAACTAGAAACCAAATTTTTGTCTTTACATATGCTTAATCCATTCAGTGCCAGGGACATTCTTAATCCATTCAGTGCCAGGGACATTCTTTTTATCGTAATCTGGCAACTATTAGACGACTTTATTCAGCTTAGGAAGGACCTCTAGCAATAATAAGGCTTCAAACTCTCTCAATCAACCCTTTTAACTACCACCGATCCTTCCTAAGCTACATAATATCGTCTAAATATAGCTAGAGTAACACATAACACACGTCGCTGGTATTCAAGGGGTTAATACTAAACATAATGGACTCTGCTTTCGTTTGACACCCTGGGCTTGATTGAGATTAGTTTTTAGACTCGACCCTCATGATTCCAACAGATCTTTACTAAGCTGTGTAAAATCGTCTAATGATTCGCCAGATTAAACTGTCAAAATGCGTCATTATCTTCAAGGGCTTCTACACTGCCTGACAGCTCGCCACACTCCTTACCATTCTCAATGTGCCGCTAAGATGTCAGAATAATGGTGGCTGAGAAGAATAAGATGGCAGGGAGGGTATAAATAAATTACAGAGGAGGGCAACCACCACCACCGTCCACTGAGAGAGCCATCATTAGAGAGACTCACAAGATGGTGGTAGTGTTGGGGTGAGGAGCCATCTTGTTTCCATGCCAGTGCTTGCGGGGGTGGGGTTTTTTTGTGGCCTTGCTTGCGTTTGATCGCTCCTACTCTCTCTCTCTTTCCTCTGCCTGTCTGTCTGTGTTGGTCTCTATGTTTTTTGTTTTGTCTATATGAGTGCGGGAGACAAAAGGCAGAACTGCCTGTAGCAAGTACCGCCCCCATAGTTGAAAGAGTGACAGGGCCAAAATCAAAGGACGTTTGATCCAAAATGCTTGCTTGTTATCGCTTGCTCTCACTCTCTCTCTCTCATATATAAATGTATATTTATATATATATATATATATATATATATATATATATATATATATATATATATATATATATATATATATACCGTATATATATATATATACCGTGTATAAATATATACAAACATATAATTATATACTGCATATATCTACACACATCCATAAAGCAATTAATCTAACCAATAAATAATGAATCTATTTATCATTATTTCTATCAACTTGTCTATCTTAATTATCTAGTTTAATCGAACAAATATATAATCAATCTTTCGACCCATCTATCTATCATTATTTCTACCAATCGATCTATCTTACCTATCTATCCATGCACACAATATTTTCCTCCTTTCCCCTCCACCACTATTACTAATTCAGGCCGCACTGGAGTTTATGATAGAGTTTAGAGTTAGATTGGCAGGTCCAACTCTACCTAAGTCGGAAGCTAATACTCTACAATTTAGAGGGGGTAAAAAAAAAAAAAAAAAAAAAAGGCACCACTTCAATCTATTCAACTAACCACCCAATCCATCTATCCATTTACGTGAATACAAAACACATCATATTCATAAACAAACAACCGTATTATTACCAACAAACAAGACAAACATTACCCCTTCTATCAAACTATTTACCAATCAATAAATCAAGAAAATTATTAACCTTTATATTTTAACTATATACCAACCAATGAATCAAGAACAAAATTACACCCTTCTATCAAACTATTTACCAATCAATGAGTCAAGAAAAACATTACCCCTTCTATCTTAACTATTTACCAATCAATGAGTCAAGAAAAACATTACCCTTCTATCAAACTATTTACCAATCAATGAGTCAAGAAAAACATTACCCCTTCTATCAAACTATTTACCAATCAATGAGTCAAGAAAAACATTACCCCTTCTATCTTAACTATTTACCAATCAATGAGTCAAGACAAACATTACCCCTTCTATCAAACTATTTACCAATCAATGAGTCAAGAAAAACATTACCCCTTCTATCTTAACTTTTTACCAATTAATGAGTCAAGAAAAACATTACCCTTCTATCTTAACTATTTGCCAATTAATAAATCAAGAACAAAAATAACCCTTCTATCTTAACTATTTGCCAATTAATAAATCAAGAACAAAAAATAACCCTTCTATCTTAACTATTTACCAATTAATAAATCAAGAAAAATAAAATAACCCTTCTATCTTAACTATTTGCCAATTAATAAATCAAGACAAAAAAATAACCCTTCTATCCTAACTATTTGCCAATTAATAAATCAAGAAAAAAAAATAACCCTTCTATCTTAACTATTTAATAAATCAAGAACAAGGTTAACCCTTCTATCTTAACTATTTATCAATCAATTAATCAAGAAAAACATTACCCCTTTTATCTAACTATTTTACCAATCATTATATCTGTCCATATACAGTATATAAAACAACCCAATACTTAAGTAGACAGCCTTATTCTATCAGCAAACACGAATTAAAGGGGGATGGGTGTTATTTTGTCTGGCCCCCTTTCTCCCTAATGTTTAGCCCCATTAGTTTCATTTTATAAGATATTCGGCCCACTAGTTTGACGATTTTAAGACCTTTCACCCCATGTCTTTGTCAATATTAAGACCTTTCGTGCCATTTAGCTGTCGAATGTTTCCTGGCGAGCGATAGCGAGTCTAATATAGGAGGATCGGCCGGAAAAAATTCTACCGAAAAATGTACACATTTATGGTGGTATTTTTTGTAAGCTTGATGGAGGTCTAGGGAGGAAACTAAATAAGATAATAAAAATAAGCAAATCAATTCGCCGATCCCCCCTTAACCACTCATTCTATACAACTATCTAACAGCCAATTAACCTTTCCACATATATCCACACAGCACCCAAACATTCAAAAGGAAACAGCCTATCATTCATGCAAGCAATACATCCAACTAAAACAAATTCAATCAATCAATCAATCAATCAATCAATCTATATATATATATATATATATATATATATATATATATATATATATATACCAAAACAAATCACAACTTAACCTCCCCCCCCCCCCCTCCCACCAGCACTACCAATGCCTCCAATCCATTCAGGCAAAAACACATTCAATCAATACATCAATATATCTTTTCCATCTAGGCTATCTATTCCAAAACAAAACACACACAACTTATTTTCCACCTTTGCACTGCTAATTGAGGCTATTCCTTCATTCAATACATCCAGCTCAATCAAATTCAATCAATCAATCAATCTATCTATACCAAAACAAAACCCACAACTTATTTCTCCATCTTTCCCCCACTACCAATTCAGGCCGCCCTGGAGTTTAGTATTAGAGTTTAGAGTTAGACTGACAGGCCCCAACTCTGCGTAAAGTTGGAAGTTAAGGCTCTACAATTTCGAGGCTTAAAACAAGTATTAGGTACTTGCATTTACAATTAAATATACAAGAAGCTTATTGCCACATATACAATTTATTTACACCATGCATGCATGTTTGCTTTATTATACAGTTTTATAAGACAATGAGGATTTGATGTGGAGATATTCTAGACAAAAATAAATGAATAAATGTTGTCAGTACACTTTAATGCACTCTAATATTTTATTCTAGCTATTATTAAACGATATTATTGACTGAGCTTAGGAAGGATCAGTGAAGCTCAAAGGGATAAGCGTCGGACCCATTGATTGCTAAAGAGCCTTCGTAAGCTGTATTTGATAACTTTGAAGAAAAATCCATTGCTTGACAGAGGTCCTTCGTAAGTTGTATTTGATGACTTAGATGAAGAAAAATCAATGTATCAATATTGCCGGAAAGTGGAAGTCAATAATACAGTTTTGAGGTATGCAATAAGAACGTGCAACCTTAACCCTTCCAAAATCCGATTACGCGATTTTTTTTTCTGTTTTCTGGCTGACGATGTTAATCAGATTAAGAAGGGTATGTGAAAGTCGGAGGGTTAATGAAGATAGTCTTTACCCCCATAATTCCCACAGATCCTTCCTAAACTGTATTAAATCGTCTGATGATAGCGAAAATAAACCGTCAACTTTCGTCATAATCTGCAAAGGGTTAACTGTAGTTTAGATAATACAGATAAACAGTTAAGGGGATAGTGGGTTTTTTTTAGGTGGGGGGGGGCCGGGGGGGGGGGGGGGGTTGCTATTAATTAATGTGTTCATTTATTTTTTTAGTTTCCTTGCTAGACCTCCCACAAACTTAGAAAAACACCCCATAGACCCATCATCAAGATAAATGTGTACATTATTCGGTAGAATAATGTCCCAGCCGAAGGCCGGTTCCTCTTATAATTACAGGCTTGCTATCGCTCGCCAGGAAAAAAATCGACACCTAAATGGCAGGATAGGTCTTAAAAGACAACAAAATGGAGGTAAAGCTGTTAAAATCGCCAAACTAATGGGCCAAAGGTCTAAAATGTCATAACTGATGGGGCTAGACACGAGGGAGAAAGGGGTCCAGAAAACCAGCCCATTTCCCCTTAATGCCCTACCAATGACTGAAAGGCGTATAATTCACAAGTTAAGGCTTTGTGTGCAATGTTGAGGTGGAAAAGAAATATACCCCAGAGTTGATTACGAGAGAGAGAGAGAGAGAGACTTAGGCAGACAGACAGACAGCTAGACCAGAGAAACAGCCCTGAAGATCAAAAGAAAAGAAAAGGTCTAGCCAGAGCGACGAATGAGTGGGGGGGTGGTTTAGTGGCTGTGGTCCTAAAAACAAAAACATCCCCTCCACAATGCGCCCCCCCCCCCCCCCATCCCGTCACAATACAGGCCTGATGGTACAATTATACCTCTACAATCACACACACAGTCGCACAGTCACTTCCTTTCGCCGGGGTTCAGACAATGGAGAGAGGAGGAAAAGACGTGGGGGAAAAATGACGTTCGTATAATGTGTGTGTGTGGGGGGGGGGGGGGAGGGGTGTATGTGTGTGTGTGTGTGTGTGTATATATAATAATAATAATAATAATAATAATAATAAACAGTTTATGTAAAGGTGTGTGTGTGTGAGGGGGGGGGGGGTGGATGGGGATAAGGAGGGGTAGAGGAGAATAGGAGATGAAGAAGGGAGGGAGAAGAAAGGTAGAGCGAAGGATTTAGAGGAAGGAAGGAAGGAAGGATGGAGGAGGAGGAGGAGAAGGGGGAGGAGGTGGGGAGGGAGGAGGATGAGGAGGAAGAACAAGAAGGAGAAAAGATGGATGGAAGGAAGGGAGGGAGGAATGGACGAACTAATGAATGATTGAACGAAGGAAAATGAACGAATGAATGATGATGAATGAATGAATGAACGAACAAGAATAAGTGGTCGAAGAGAATGAAATAATAAATGAACGAACGACGGGAATAAATGAATGAACGAACGAACGAAAACAAATAAGACGCTTCGAATAATAGTCCCGGATGAAGTAAACACACCATTGCGTTGTTTTAATACTGTTCAGTTGCCCACATAAGTGATGTCGCGGCACACCAAGTATATGTCGATCAATAATTGGTATCAACACTATCTAAGCATTCATTCATCGTTGCGAGTGAGATAAATAAACATGTTCCTATCATTACACATCCTATTCAACACCTGGCCGACCTTAATACAGCACACAGAGAGCAAAACGCACTGACAGCGGAGACATGACTTATTTGGCCGACTGTACTGCGAATACCAGGATACAGGTTAACCCTTTCAGTATCGTGGGAATCTTCTTTATTTTGTTCCGGTTGACGCTATTTTCACTTCCGGTAATCAGGGAAGCGAGATAGTGAGATTGATGGAGTAAATTAAGAAGGTAGATAGAGAATGAATGTGTGTGTGCGTATACTTGTGAGTCAGTAAAGGCCTGCGTGTGTAAAATAGGCGCTACAAAAGGCGTATACCATAATAATAATAATAATAATAATCGGTGTATTTCAAGCCGGCAGCCAATGGGGCTGAAAATACACAGACTTAACCTAGATCTTATCCTAATGGATCAACAGACTGATCCTGGCTGCTAACGAGAGCGCCTACATACTCCCGAGGGAGTACCTTGTGTGTGTGTGTGTGTGTGTGTGTGTACTTGTGCATCAGTAAAAACCTGAGTGTATAATAGACAGTATAAAAGGCATCTACCTTGTGTGTGTGTGTAACTATGTGTGTGTGTGACTGTGTGTGTGTGTGACTATGTGTGTGTGTGTGTGTGTGTGTTAGTGTGTGTGCTATTGTATACTCGAATCAGTAAAAGCCTGCGTGCATAAAATAGGAGCTATACAAGATGTATACCCCATGTGTGTGAGTGTGGCATCAAGCACCCCCAACCCAACCCCCTCACAGTATAGCCGCCATATTGTGGACCTAGTAGTATTAAAAGGTAAATGTACAGTCGAGTTCAGGAATACTTGAACCCTTGCTAAAGATAACAACAAGACAGTGAGCATTAAGGAGCTAGTAGCTGGGTTTTTGGACTATTAATTCATGTATTTGTTAGTTTCCTCCCTAGACCTCCATCAAGCTTAGAAAAACACCCCCTAGAGCCCCCTTCAAGATAAATTTGTACATTTGTCGGTAGAAAAATGTCCCGGCCGAAGGCCGATCCCTCATTGAATAACAGGCTCGCTATCGCTCGCCAGGAAAAAATCGACACCTAAATTGCACGAAAGGTCTTAAAATTGACAACGAAATAGGGCGAAAGGTGTCAAAATCGCCAAAAAATGGGCCGACCGTCTTAAAATGTCAAAACTAATGGGGCTAAACACGAGGGAGGAAAGGGTCCAGAAAAACAAGCAATACCCCCTTAACTTGTGAAATCCCAGTCATTTGATTTTCGTGGATCAAACAGTTGCCCAAATAGTTCGTCAATGGATCATTATTGTGCCTATAAATTCCATAATAACTAACTCCACCTATCCTATCCTAAAAACACATATATACAAAAAAAAAAAAAAATAATAATAATAATAAAAAAGATGGATGGTATTGTTAGATTTTTACCCCGACCCTCATATTAATATAGTCTATCTTGGGGTGTGCAATCAATAAGGATCAAAGTAGCAAAACTCTCCCTATAAATGTATCTCGTGACAGTCCCGGGTTCGCCATCGCCGTGTTATTACTACCTATAAAATCCCTGACTCAAGATATACAGTAAACAGCTACTGGGGAGTATTGAGAGGCTACTGCTTGTTGTTGGGTCTAGTTACTTATATATTAACTTATTGTTTTAGCTTCCTCGCTTGACCTCCATCAAGCTTAAAAGAACACTCCACAAGACACTTCTTCAAGATAAATATGTAAATTTTTCGATAGACAAATGTCCCGGCCGAAGGCCGGCTCCTCTTAAATTACAAGCTAGCTGTCGTTCAACAGGAAAAAATCGACACCTAAATGACAAAAAGTCTTGATATTGACAAAGAAATGGGACGAAAGGTTTTAAATCGACAAACTTAAAATCTTAAAATCTGAGAATTAATGGGGTTAAACATGAGGAAGAAGGGAAACCTGAAAAACGGCCCATTTCCCTTTAGGCTGGGCAGGTTCATAATAAGTGTTAGCTGAAGTATGTGATAATTATACACAGTCACGCAGAGATTATTTCGCATATAATATGTTAGTACATAGATTGAATGATTGATAAATAGATGGATAGATAAACAGATGGATGGATATATATATATAGAGAGAAAGACAAATGGATATAGATACAGTAGATAGATAGACAGTCAAATAATGAAGCCACATACAAAAAGCATGTCTGAAGGGAAAACAATTATAACAAAATAGACGTAAAAGGAGAAAACGAGAAGGAATGGAAAGGAGATGGAGTAGAGGACGAAGAAATAGAGATGTAAGCAAAAAAACTAAAACAAAATAAATAAATAAAACAACAATTATATATGTACAGTATAATATATACTGTTCTGTATATATGACTAAATGAAGAAACTAAATAAATATATAAATACATAAATAAATATATAAATGATGCACCGAGGACAGGCATTTCACAAAAGCCAATCGTGCACCTGCTGAATTTCCAAAGGTAAATCGGGGAGAAGAAAATATATGCCGTATAGCTGCAAGGATAGATATATAGATAGATAGATAAGTAAGAGCGTGTGGCTGCTGTAGGAGGGAGAGAGAGAGAGATTGTATTAGTCCGATGAGCGCGTCGCCCTTCGGTGGTATATAGTGTATGGGGGTGCATGTGGAAGACTATTGTACTGCTAGAAAGGCTGTGGATGTGAATGTTGTCTGTAACCCGTGTAAGCAGCTCGATCCTGCTGATCAGGTGCTAGTATATACAAGTGTACATGCGACACTGGTCTACCACACCTCTAATGTAGGTCGATACACAGAGCTAGGAAGCTATATTTAGAGGTGTGGTACAGGCAAACTGTCTTTTGGCTCGTTCATACACATTACAAAAAAGAAAAACAAAAAAACACACACACACACACATAAGGCAGATTGATAGATAGAAATGTAGGTAGGTACGTAGGGTAAGTAGTACCCGTCTTGCAACACATTCCCACCCCTATTCTGTGCAACTCTCCAACTCAAGAGTGAAACGACACTCCCAAATTGACCAATCCTTCTTCTATTCAACAGCTGAGCGCTGGAACTATCTCCCAGAATCAGTCTTTCCCTTTTCCTATGACTTAAATTGCTTGAAACTCCGTGTGTCAAGGCATTTTGGCTCGAACGTCCCATGAATTTGGCCCTGTCACTCTTTCAACTCTGGGGGAGGCACTCGCTACAGGCATTTCTGCCTTTTGTCTCCTCCCTTACTCACATAAAAAAGGTAGGTAGCTAGATACCTGTAAGTAAGTAAATAGGCAAGCAAGTAAGTAGGTAGGAATAGGCAGGCAGGTAGGTAGGTAGATAGAAAACGGAGAAGTAAAAGAAGGAGAAACTGATGTAACCTGGCAATTTACAGGAGGCCATGGTGCACCTCTTGAAATTCAAAGGGTGGTAGCCAAATCGGGGGGAGAGAGAGAGAGAGAGAGAGATGAAAGATAGAAAGACATAGATAAAACAGTGAGTGTGAGAAAATTAGTGAATGAAGGTGATCGAGAGTGAGATAGGGAGATAGATAGAGAGCCATATACTGCAGATAGGTATACAGGAAATAAACATAAGGACAGATACAAAGATAGAAGAAAAGCAGAAAGAGGAACAGAAAACGGAGGAAGGCAATGCGAAACAAACCAAGAATATATAGCCTTACTCAAATGTTACTCTTTGAAATTCAAAAGGTGAAGCCCAAATCGGGGAGAGAAGTGTCTGAAGGAGAGGGGGGGGGAGAGAGAGAGGGAAGGGGAGCTGCTGCAGGGGGAGACTTACAAGGAGTTACAAGGAATAGTTAGTATCACAGAGACCTTGCGGTCCATTCCCAGGAGTACTCAAGTGGAAGGAGAGAGACTGTTTAGTGCACTACACTCATTACAGAGTGTGCAAAATACTATCTACTCTCTTCTTGAACTACTCTACTGAAGAACTGTTTACAATTTCGGAGGGAAGTTTGTTCCAGGTAGAACAGATCTTTTATGTGAAATAGTTTCCACAATTACGAGTGTTGAACCTTTTCAATTCAAATTTCCAGCCATGGTTGCGAGTTGAATTCATATTGAAGCTAAACATTTTGCTATAATCCACATTGTCAAACCCATTAAGTATTTTAAACACTTCAATGAGCTGACCTCGTAGTCTGCGTGTCTCCAACGGAAAGAGATCAAGAGCTCTCAACCGGTCCTCATAGCTCAGTCTTCTAATAAGTGGAATACGCTTTGTAGCCCTAGCTTGTAGTCTTTCTAGTCGGCCGGTCGAGAGAGTGAGAATGAGTGAGATAAATTGGAAAGTCTGACTACTGAAAGTGTGTAAGTGTGTGTGTGTGTGTGTACTATGTGCGTGTAAGATTAAAGTGCCGTATTGTGTATGACCTTTCCACAAGTACACATACCCCCACCCTCTCTCTCTCTCACGCACATACCACCTCCCTCATTACACCCCCCCCCCCCCCCACCCCCCGCCCCCTCACGATATACCTTACAGGCTTACACAAATGAAGGAGTCTAGCCCAGTATACCACCCTCCGCTATATCAAACCCACTAAGTGTCCCCCCCACCGCCTCCCCCCAATCAAACACGCTACACCGTTCAATACCCAGAGTATAGTTTCACCTCCTTCACATTTCACATTTCTGGGATGATTAAGCGGAGATGGGCCATTTTCTAGTCCCCCCCTTCTCCCTCATGTTTAGCCCCATTAGTTTTCAGATTTGATGACGTTCTGCCCATTAGTTTGGCGATTTTAATACCTTTCGCTCCATTTCGTTCAAATTATACCCTAACAAATAGAGAAATCCGGTATCTGAGTTCAAATTATATTCTAACTTATAGTATTGCTGGCTTCATTGCTAGAGTCAGAAGTGGCTGGGGGAAGTTTAGAGAGCTGTTGCCACTCCTGACCATGAGAGGACTCCCACTTCACCTTAAAGGGAAGTTGTATACCTCGTGTGTTAGGAGTGCAATGACCTATGCCTCAGAGACATGGCCGTTTAAAGCGGAGGATATCAATAGAATGGAATGGAATGAGAAGAGAATGTTGAGATGGATATGTGGGGTTAACCTCAGAGAAAGGGTATCGAGCGAGGAATTAAGAAGGCGTCTGGGCATTAGGAGTGTCAGTGAAGTGATGCGCACGAGCTGACTTGGTTGGTTTGGACACGTGGAGAGAATGGATGATCAGAACTGGGTGAAGAAATGCCAGACTGTTTAAGTGGGGGGAGCTGAGCGTAGGGGTAGACTAGAATGACATGGGATCAAGTACTCCTAAAATTATTGTTGAACTTACCTGCAGTTGCGTATGCAGTCGACGCTAGGTGGTATTCCAAAGTCACTCATTCACTCACTCACTCTCTCTCTAATACACCTCATCACTCATTCCGAACACCCCCAAACTGATAAAATAATATGCTTTCAACTTACCTGTAGTATAGTATACAGACGACCCCATGTAGCAACATATTAACCAGGTGGTAGCCCAGGGGTTCTAACCCGTGGACCAGGTAGTTCAACCGGAACGTTAACACACACAGGGGACGGTACGACTTGTGGCTTTGTTCCTGAGGGGGAGAAAGAAACAAGTGGTTAGAGTCATTGAATATGGCCATGGTGAAGTACTAAGTACTCTTGGCGGGTGCCCAACCCCGAAAGGGGTTGAAATAGGGGAGCTATCCCCCCGCCAAAGACGGCTTTCTAGGGCCTTTCCTAGCTGATGCTGAGAGGATTGGGTTCTAGTCATGTGGTGATGGGCTGGTCTATCAGAGTGAGAACTGAGCGATCTCTGCCATACCCATAGCTTACTCTGACTGTTCCTTTTACTTATATATTTTCTAGATCTCAAGTGACGGCGTCTCTTCCGTGGATTGACCTCCCAATCTACCAAGATTGGAAGCCAAAGCGTCACATTTTTCCTTTGCCCCTCAACTTTCTCTTCATAATTGCTGAGGGGCACAGGGCCCTGGGTGGGTCTTTGGTTTCCCGGGCGTGTCCGCACCCTCCTCAGCTCCCCGCAATGGAGTGGCTTCGGTCACCCAGGCTTTATTGTGGTCGGCAGGGAGGGTTCTGTGGGGGCGCTCGGTTATGGCCTTGGCCTTGCTCGGGGCCTTGGGGCTGTTCGGCCAGGCAGCTTGGGAAACAACAACAACAACAACTAAGTACTCTACCCTGATTATTGTAGGTAGACAAAAAATCCCTACCCCACCTACCTAATGTAGGATTCGCCAAGGAAGAAGGTATTCCATTTATGAGGCGATCGGTAGAGCACATACCTCCGCCACCGTAGGCGGAGGTATATGCTCTACCAAGTGCCCCTTCTAGTTCTATATGTAACTTTGTCAGTCTGTAACTATCCACCTAAATATCTGAATCAAGTCCTCAGTCAAAAACACACATGCTTTATATTACAAAACCTCAAAACTGTATCTATCTACCTAATTATCTGTATCAAGTCTTCAATCACAAAAACATACACATAATAATGTATACAAACAAAAAATAACTCCCACCGCAGTAGTATGTAACTACAATATGCTAATTACCTGTGAATATAAGGGTGGGACAAATTAGGGGGGGGGGGGGGCAAACGAGCAATCCCCCCCCCCCCCCCCTTTCCATCATCAGGTGCCAAAACGAGCAACAACAAGAACCCTGGCACTAACAACCCTTCTCCATCATCACCCTGCACCACCACAACTACCACCACTGACACCATAATAATGGGATCTGGTTCCCTACACCTTCACGCACTATTACACTAATTTGATTCGCTCTTATAAAGGTGCACGCAGACAGGTGGGAAAATGTGGGCCGCTGAGTTAACAGATTGCTTGTTTATTTGTCTGCCTGGACGTATGCTGCATGTCTGCCTTTATTAATGTCTGCCTGCCTGTATGACTGTTCTATCTGCCTGCCTGCATGACCGTATTTATTAGTGGCCCCTCCATCATTGACGATATGCCTATTATTATAATTGCCTCCATTCAAGCGCCCGCGGTAGCCAGTTTGAATCTACCACCGCGGGAAAGAACGGAGTATCCGTCATAAGGGTAACGCTTATTCTCTTATGGAATTGTCTTATGATTGGGTACCCGCTACGAAAAAACTTTCGTAAAAAAATAAAAAGTAAAACTTTACTTAATAATTGTTATACTATAGCTTTCCATCTCGTGGATTTCTTCTACGGATTTCCTTGACGCTGCTCCCCAAGCCGTCATGCTTTCTTCTACCTGACTAGACGTGTGTCGCCTGCGCTCCGCCACATTCTTCGTTCGCTCGCTTCTAGTGAGTCCTTACTCTTTTGTATATATCTGAGTTGTATTGAACAGGGTTTAGATTAGCTAGCACAGGCTACCCCATTGGTATGCCCGCAGGGAGTGTTAAAATAGGGTACTTTTTGTGTAGGCGCCTACAGTTCTCCAGGACCAGCACCGCATTGTTTGTTTTTATTATTCTGCGCCTTAGCTGTTGCTCTTTCTAATTAGTTAGGAGGCTACTATCTTCGCAGAAACTTATGCTTCAGGCCGTCACTATGAGGCAGTTGCATTATTTTGTATTTTTTAGCAGACGCTCTAGTCTAAAGGTGGCCACACGTGGTGCGGTCCCTTCTAGCGTCCGAGTCTGCTCGCGGGCCCCTCTCTTGGGCCTCTTCTCATCGTGCTGCATGTGTGGATCTTCAGGGGTATGATGTCTACCAGTGATGATTCTACGAGCCTTGTGGCCAGCCTCAGTAGGGGTCTCCTTAGTGGACTAGGGGTACATTATAATTATTGTGTTTCAATTATATATATGTGTGTTCCTTTTGGTTCCCTCGTACGGTTGTCTCAGTACAATTGGAGGGATGGGAGACGTCCTATTGTGCGTGTGGGGTTCGGTTAACCTGTCTCTCGGTTAGACGATTTTCTATAGTTGGTTCTGACCTGCCGGCTGTCTTTCTGCGAAAAGAAGCCTCTACTCTCGCCGGGCAAGGCGGGAGGGGCTCCCAACTACCCCTAGTTAGTGCCTTACTACTGTCCTTTCCCGGCGGCCAGACTAAGACCGGAGGAAAGGAACGACGCTTTCGTCTGACTCGCCCTTTACAATCGACTCACTTAGTATGCGCAGCGGCACAGTGGGTGATTTCGTTTGTTATCCAGATAATCCAAATAGCCACCCGGATAAAGAACAAAACGAATGTTTTAAGGGTCAGTGTCTCATGTCACAGACAAGCAGTCAATCCGTGGCAACCCCGGTTAAAGGGATGGGTACCCATGGCTTTTTGTCCTCGGATGCGACGGAATACCAGTTAGGTGTAAACTGAGTTTCCGGCGCATCGGAGCAAGCAGGATGTTTTAAGTCTCTCGGGTTATCCTTATGAGCATTGATTCCTAGATTTTTTTTATTTCCAGATCGTGTCACGCCGTGAGCAGCACAACCAGAGGAAGCAACCGTTCCCGGCGGGGAAGGGGGTTCAGTAGCCATGCCTCAATTTAATATTTGTGCCACGCCTACCTGCTTATTAGTCCCAGTAACAGCACACAAACTATGCATCCGGTGCATTACATGCTTTAACAGGTCACAGTTCCTCTGGACGTCTCAGACATGTCCAGTATGTTCAGACCTTTTCCTTGACTGGATCAATTCACAAGATCTTTCGTGCCTCTTGGCCTTAATAGAGATGCAGAATAAATTCTCCTCTTATGCTAAACAAGTGGCTAACGTAGAACTTAGATGCGATAATACCGAACTTTCACGGCTCATTCGCCTTTACTCTTTTGAAGATCCTTTAGTCTCTCAGTTCAATCCCTATCACTCGGCTAACACCCAACAATCAGTTGCATCATTAGCTCCTCCCTGGAAACCAAAATTGTCTGAGCTAGACTACCCTCCCCATACCAAGAGAACTCGCTCAACATCACCACACTACCGGAAGACTTGGTCATCGCAGTCCCAGTTGACCAGGCTACAAGGTGAACAGTCTGCTAGCGGGAGTCTTCTGTCCCCCAAAAGGCAGAAGTTTGAGTTCGCCACGCAGATTTTGACTATGGCGGAAGTTCACGCCAATCCGATCGAAATAAAACCACAAGGTTGTAGGTTTACGTCACTATCGAGTCCAGCGGCTTCTGCCTCGGAGTCTCCGAAGTATTTTCCCGGTCACCCAGGGGCAGATGCCGGAGGTAGTAGAACAAACACCAGAGTAAAGCCTGAGTAATGCTAAAAGGCGCTAAATTAATGCTCTCAAAATTTATCTTACCTAGTGGCAAGGTAAAAAGTTCAGTTCCTACAGCAATGGCTCTCGAGCGGCACCGCACGGTAGAGGCAGGCGGACTAACGCCCAGTGTAAGTTCTCAAGGTAGTAAGTCGCCGTCCAGGTCTAGTTACACTGGTTCTCCGACTAGTACTCTAACTTACAGTATTCCCCATGTTACGATCGGGTCTCGTATAAATCAGTGGCTTTTATACATTGGACTAGACTGGCATAAATGCAACAACGGAAACGCTAGATCCAACCCCTGATATATAATCCTGTCGAACAAAGAACACATATACCCTCCAGAGTTATATCTGCGATAGCGGGGTATCTTAACTCTCAGTATCTATGTGCTTCTACTATAGGCTGATGTTCTCTGAAACAGCCTATTACCTATAACATATGGTTGCTTAGTTATGGTACACAAGGAAAAGATAGTTAACTTAATTAAATCACAAGAGTGATCTAATGCAAACAAAAAGAAGGTTTACTTAACGTTACTTTAATCTATAATATCTGTCACTCCTTTATGAAAGAAAGTGTTGTAAAGTCCTCAAGCACCGAACAAGGAATCTTCTGAATAATGTCGCATGCTACTAAGAAGAACGTATCGGAAATGGAACCACAAAATAGCAGGAGGCAGGACAATGCATGTGTAGGCTAAATACACAAAAAGGCTGGACCTATAATGTTATTGGACACAATAATATTATAAGCGGTGCAACAGTAATAATGCTCGCCACGAAAAAGTAGTACTCCTATTAACAAAACCGGTCTATGCTGGTTGTGTCTCTCTACAGCAACCTAGACCTCAAAATGCTTGTGTAGAAATAATGGTTATGCATAAAAGAGTATATGATCTAATCCAGCTAATGTCTACCCGGGTTAATAAAGTCTAGCTGGGATACGCAAAGGTACAGAATTCTGGTGGAGCAAGGCAGCTCCTAGCCTAGTGTGGACCTTGGGTCTGTGCGGCCTGATTACGTTAATATGAAGGGGTGCTCTCTTGAGGATTCTCGATCACAAGTATCGAGTATCCTCCTGGCGACCCTCAAAAGTAAAAGCAAATAGAGTTAGAACAGTGTTGGGTGGATTAGGCAAGCAGCCCTCACGCACTACACAGTCTAAACTCCAAGGTACACAGACAAAAGATCCACCCAGGTAACCCACAGAATCCGTAGTGTCGTGCAGCTCAAAAGTAGCCTACACACAGTGAAAACACCAACAGCAAGGTACCTGATCCCTAGTCTAGCATTATTTAACCCTGTAGAAACATTAGTGATTGATGGAGACAGTCCGAGCAATACAATCTCCCAAAAAGACAATGACTATCTTCAACCTTAGCCTAGTACATAAGAAATGTGAGATCCAGCATATAATACAGTCTGGCCACCAATTCAAGGTGTGGATGCAGGGAACCAGAGGGGGATTGATATTAATAAAAGGTGAGGAAGTAGTGGAAATTATAGAGGCAGTAGGAGAGAAAGATTCTAAGACAAGAGTGTGGAACAGTTCATGGGAGATGCTTAGAGTATTCTGTCTGGGACGGATCTGACCAGGATATTCCCAGGGACCGCATGGCTGGAGTCCCAGTTCGCAGGAATGGCACGAGGGCGCGCGACAGTCGCCCAATAAGCAGCCGCCTAGTAGGCCGTGTTAGGCAGGAGGAAACGAATCCTGCGAGGCCTATGTAAGGGGGCCAGCCACACGCCACTCACCACCAAGTCACACCACCTGGTCTCTCTCTCTCTCCCGCTCGCCTTCCCATCATTCAACTACTCAACACAATACTTTCAATTGACTAAATAAAATAGAAAGTATTGTGACAGACGAAAACAAAGAACAGTTCTGAACTGTCTGCAACACAAGCTTTCTCGAGAAGGAAAGCACACAATGATAGGTAGACTGTAGCCACATTCTCTGCCCTGGCGAGTCCTAGCGAGTAAGCCATGCGGTTCTGGGGGAAGCGGTGAGCGTCACACCAATAAGAGAAACATATTGGCGCCAAGTAAACTTGATACAATTGTTAATGACTGGCACAAAACACCAGAGGCAAAGACTTGCCCGCCTCCGGTACGTGATCCAACCTTCATTGTTAAGCCTAGAACACCAGAGACGGCTTCTTGCCCACCTCCGATACTTGATCCTAATTTCAATGTATAACATAGACTACCGGTGGCGACATCTTGCCCACCTCCGGTACCTCAAGGTAAACAGGAATTAGCGTATCCCTTAATGCATCAGGTAGGGGACCAAACAATGTCAGGTACTTCTATGCAAATAAGGTGTAGTAGGACAGTAGGAGAGGTAAGATCCAAATCTCTTAAAAGACCCCGTAGTCAATGTGTCACGGCAAAACATTTGCATGAGTTACTACATAGAGTATTACAGCAATGTGCCTTCTCTAAAAGGTCTCGCCCTGCAGTACTGGGGTCCCCCCAGATTGACTCTGCACCTCCTCTTACCTCCGACGATATTAACGTCCAACCACTGCCACCAATCCCCTTGATTAACACAACGGCTCAAGCAAGTGAATTTGTACGTCCACTGTCACCAGCTAAAGTTTGTGTTCTTTCAGCCCCTCCTATTGTTACGGCTTCAGAACCGTCTAAATTTGAACCACAATCTAACTCTATCACTCCTAAGTCTAAAATGAGATCCGATTCCCCGGCAGCAACCAATATGGAATCCCCTCCAGGAAACTTTGCTTCTCCTTGCTCTAAACCACAGGGTCAGTCCACGGGTAAACAGCATCAGACAACAGACACACTCCCACCCCAGCAAGAGCCGGATGGACTATAGTGGTGAGTAGGTCCTACAGCATCAGGGGAGGGGCATAGATCAATCACATGTGAGGTCCCAGTACCGCAGGAGTGGTCCATAGAAATCAATAATTACAATGACTTGCGAGCAAAAGATGCCCAAGATAAGGTTATTAAAGTGCAGATTAGGGCCATTCCCAACATTACAAATTACCAATATTTTGTGTATGTGCCACAGCAACTTGCCCAACCTTCCCCAGGGGACATAGTGACTGTTCCCGGCCTTACGGCGTCCACGGTTATCCAGAGTTGGCGGCATCCCCGGCGACCTTACCGGCGGAACAGCAGGAAATAAACCTGGAGAAGGTCGGGCACGGACCATGGGTAGAATGGGGTCAGGAGGCTCAACAATTTGCTATTGCCTTAACGTCCCAACCTTCCCTAACTCTCCCACCTCCTAGCCAACTAGATTTTAACTTGCTAAATCCGCAACCGGGAGGTGTTCACTTGTCTATTTTTGAGTTCCTTATAGCTCCCTAATTATCACTCAAGGAATTTCCAACTCCATTCATGACTCCCGACCCCATTGAACTCCAACGCGATTTCTTGTTGCGAGATAATGCTCTCAGAAAATTTGCTATATTTTTACTCAGTAGAGACACAGCCCAGTCCATAGCCAAGCCAATACCTCCACAGACGGAGACAAGGGATAGTGAAGCGGTTCGAGTATTCCAACAACTCCTACTACCACACCCGGCAAGATCAATCATGGACATACGGACAGCCTTCTTCGAGGCGGTTCGGGCTAGACAACTCCTCAGACTCTGTATGGTGAAAGGCTTACCCGAGAATATTGTTTACCGGGTAATTTTCTCTCCAGTACTAACAGCATCCACAATCAACTCTGAAACCAAAAGGGATGTAGAAGTCATGCTCAACCTCTCCCGGCCAAACACGGTATAAGTGAACACGGGAGAGAATCTGTTAATACTGGATAATAGGAGACGACTACAGTCAAGGACAGGCGGACGCCGTTCTGAGCCCACATCTTCTCTTTGATTCCTTTCCTCTCTCCCTCTCCCGAGAACCTGACAAAGGTATACGGATCCGAGAGTAGGCCCCGTCGTAGTACCCTGTTATGCACCAGAGACCACTACGGTAGGCTCCGGGCTACGCCCCGGTGGACTTGAACGACGTATCCCACATACCCGGCTCCCCCGAGCTCGCAGTTTTGTATAGCGACGCCTGGGCATAACCTAATCGGCCGTGGAGCATGCCTAACAGACATCCAATGTTGACACGTCCGGTTACCTGCGGGCACCGCCGGCCTAATAATTTCGCCCTTTGGAAGTAGTCAAAACGGTTTTTACTGTCCGCTATTAAAATTCCAGCCGGCTTACCCAAGGTATTTTCGAGGAATCAGTTGCTAGAACGGAAGTCGCCGGTCGATGGCAAGGTCGGTCAATCGCCCACACCATTCCATGTCTCCTTGTCATTCCGAATACTTAAATCTTAGTAACTAATATGTCCAGGGATCATAGGTATCTGTCACGCCTGAGAGTCAAAACGAGCCTTAACATAACTGGACTCCAACCCCTATCATGGTCGTTTCACACCCAGCTATAGAGTTGTTTAGGACATATGACAAGTAAGACAAGACCTAGTAGGTAAAGCACGACCGTAACGTGCTCTTTTGAGTCAATGAACAGTCGCCTCCAGTCTGAACTCTATGAGGAAGAGGGAACGGTCCTAGGGCTTCCCTCTCAACTGAACCCAATCAGAAGTTTGGAACAAGTTGAGAGTCCAGAATGATTCATGACAAATTTTCTCCTACCTCCGCCGGTGGAAAAAAGTAGGTCTTTTCCTCAAGTATAATACAACTTACATTTGACTGGGGCGAGGGAGGCAAAACGACACTATAGTAATAATATTTTTTTCCTCCTCCACCTACAGTATGGAGGGAGTCAGATGCTTCGTAGACAATAGACTGGGGATATCATGCCAGTCTAGACCATAAATCAACACCGGGGAGTTTATTTTGAACACAACTGTTATAAATACAAAAAACTCTAGCTAAATTAGACTTGACCAATGAACTCACATTATTAAGACTGAAGACAGGCTATAGCTGTGCGGAAGGTCAATGCCGGTGCTTTTCGATACTTATGCGGAGGCGGCGGCCAGTGAGGTTCCGAAGGTCACATGGTCGGAACGGATGCCTGCTCGAGCCGAAACGCTGAGCAATCATCGACACGCATCTTAAACTCTCCCGGGTGTAGTAACCGTCGGGGCGAGATTTTGTCCCGGAGACATAGCGCTTCAGCAGTCCGGAGCTTCAGCAAAACATCCGCAAAGGATGATGGCAAAGCTCTAGTGTCCACAATTGGACCTATTCACATTTGAGGATTATTTCACCTCCCCCCCCCCCCCCCCCCCTCCGGCGCGAAAAGTGATACCACCAGTCGGAAAGGGGATGACAGAACCAGGGGTCACTCCCTGTCTCGTTCTTCCATTAATAAGTAACTGGATACTTCGAGACCTCACTGATGTTTACCTTCCGAACACTAACGAACATGCCAAAAAGGCTGTCATATTACGGAGAAAAGGTGACAAAACTTTAGAATCAGTTTATTGTCCATCAAACGGCTTAACAATTAAATTATAAGATGTTCGAAAACCACAAGAGTGGCAACAACGCACTCAGACACCTCAGTTACCTTAATTGTAAAAGGGGTGAATAAGCACGGGTCTATGGTTACTCTAAAAGATATTCACTTACCATAACAAACCCCCCGGTCATGATTGCCAGGCCCTTCCCCTCTAACCTCTTCATACTAGTAAGTGGAGGAGGAACGGTACAGGACTACATGATTCAGGCTACGCCCATCACGTCAACTCACACCTCACTGTTCGCTATACTAAACCTTCACTCACTAAAGTCACTTCTTAGGGCTATGTTCCTTATGGCTAAAGCGACAGGAAGACAGTACTGGAGGTGACAGCGAGGCGGTACAAAACCTAACCTCAGTAAGGAGAAACTGACCGACCAGTTACAAATTGCTCAGATTCTCTTTGGGGGATTACAAATAAGAATTTTATAGTAAGGGTTGGTAGAATTGGGAATCCCGGTACGCAACATGAACTCTCACATATCACCTCCTTATGCCCTTATGCCTAAAAAATTAGTTACGTTATGAGGTCAACACACCCTCACCAACTAGGCTCCCTAGGGACCAACCAATCAGGGCTCGAGTCATAAAAGTAAACTTTGACTCCTTCTTAGTAAATTGTTTCTTAAAAAAGCAATGCCCCCGGCATGACAGTGGAAAGCCCAATTAAGAAAGTACAACATCTAAATACTTTTTTACGGCAGGGCTAACACGAACCTGTAAGCCCCCCTTTCACACTTTCTGGACGCGAGCCCTGTCGGTGGTCCAAGATATTCCACAATTGACCTGTGTAGCGGTATGGTGGCGGGTCTAGTAGTATGCTATTACTAATATTATTTTATTTTAGGTGGAAGAAAGAGTGGGGGGGGGGGGGAATGTGGAAAAGCATAAAACCCCGAGCCCCTCCGCCGGGTATGGTAATAAGATCACAAGCTGTGATACTTGACAAAACGAGCCGGCTCAATAGCTCAAAAAAGTTGTGATACTTAACAAAGCGAGCTGGCTCAAGAGCTCAAAATGTTTAAGGGTTAATCTATCATAGTTACAACTGTATAGTACTAACTAAAGGTACAAAATCTTACAAAACTGTACAATTACGCTAAGGACAAAATATAATCCAAAGAATTATAGTCCGGTAAACCGTTGTTCGGGGAATACAAGTAAGTCCCCAAGCAACGATAGGACGTATCTCAGAGAACAGACCCGGTCAATTATAAGCAGAGCTGCCACAAAGCACCTCACTGCTTTCCTTTCTTTTTAATCATCATATGTAAGCAATAAATTTTTTTTTTTAACACCTTACGAGCGGCCTATGCGGTTTATTTATGTGTACCGCCCAGCGGGGTGTTTTTAGCCAAAATAGGGCTGTTTACGTGATCATTTTCATGCCTAAATAAGACCCAGAACGTAAAACAAGTATCTATCCCTGAAAGGGCATAAACAGAGCTTTCGAATGACACCATAACGATCCTTGTATGATGGATAGTTTTCTTGCAATAACCGTGCAACGCGAGTGCAAAAAGCAGGTAATTCGGTACTTTCGGTACATAATTGAGTATGTAGCGAGTGAGAGAGGGAGGAGGGAGCTGAGATTTGTGTCAGTAGGTTCGCCGCGGTGGTCTGGAGCAGTCATACGCTCGCTAGTCTCCTGCCACCACTTGTCTCTCTCTCTCAGCCACATTACGTGCTGAAATTGCCACTCGACCTATGTCGAGCGCCGCCACATAGTCCAGCTTTATTTAACTCGACTTAAGTGGTGAGCCGCTTTTTAAGAGTTAAAAAGTCGTTGATTAATTGTCTCCAGACAACCATAGGACGGATCTCAATGGTAGAACCGATCAACTATAAGCAGATATTCTTTGAAATAACGCACTGCTTTCTTTTCTATTTTTGTAGTTATTTGTATTGTATTGTATCCATTGTATCCTCGTTGTTCCCTGATTAAATAACACTGTATGAATATTCCCATATTCAAAATATGTTACAGGGGGACAATGCCTAGTGAGTTCACTGCTCATAGGTGGCGTTCTGAGAGTGAGGGTCTGAGTCTGGAGGGTGAGACGGTGAAGCACTTGAGCGAAGCAACCGGCCGCTTCAGAGATGGAGCTGCTTCGAGCCATGATGGATGCTTCGCATGTCTCACTCCCCAGACTGGAACAAGACCTCACGGGCTTCACCGTGTTGGGCGGTGGAATGTACAGGCTCTCAGCCTATGCCCGAGAGGGAGTAGTTGGAATATAGAAAAAAAAAAAAAAAAAAAAAAAAAAAAAAAAAAATGCAATAAAGCATGAGAAATTGTTATACGGATTCTTTGTCTCTACCTACGTAGCTTATTAGTGGTTTGATATTGTCATGAATGTCCCCCTCCAGTCTTAAGATATCAGGCATATCGTCAATGATGGAGGGGCCACTAATAAATTATAGGTTTGATTCCCGGAGGGAAGAAAGAAAACCAAATATTTAGTAGGGGCCCCGTAATCATTGACGATGTAGGGCCCTCCTATCCATCCCCTTCCCATTCGCTTGATGTCTTGAGGTTAATCTTAATATGTCAGTGAAGAAAGCATGACGGCTTGGGGAGCAGCGTCAAGGAAGTCCGTACAAGAAATTCACGAGATGGAAAGCTATAGTATAACAATTATTAAGTAAAGTTTTACTTTTTATTTGTTACGAAAGTTTTTTCGTAGTGGGTACCCAATCATAAGACGATTCCATAAGAGAAGAAGCGTTACCCTTATGACGGATACTCCGTTCTTCCCCGCGGCGATAGATTCAAACTGGCTACTGCAGGCGCTTGAATGGAGGCTTTTTTTTTTTTTTTTTTTTTTTTTTAAAGAGACAATGAACGGAGGAAGGAAAAATACAGATAAAACAAAAAGGTCCATGTACCTAAAGGCATCCTCCATTCATAAAATGTTTGTAACAACTGGATTTAAACATTTGTAGATTGTAAGTTTGTGGAAAGCAATTCGAGGGAAGTGAATTCCAAATAGTAGTAGTTCTAGGGATAAATGAATTTTGATAAGCAGAAGTTCTGCATTGTGGAGCAGAAAGTGTAAATTCATGGGCGCTCTCAGCTGCCCTAGTTCTACGGGGAAAGATGTGGAGAGGCGGCACAATTGAAGCAAGTTCCTCGGAACAATTGCTGTGAAAATATCTGTAGAATAATGCAAGGTATGCAACGTTTCTTCGTATGGATAATGTAGGAAGGTCCTGTGTGATTGCAGGGTTATTGATTAATCTAATAGCTTTATTTTGAATTTTGTCCAACTGCCTCAATGCAACCACTCCACTTCCACTCCACAGAGGTGAACAGTAATCCATCTGAGAACGCACATGACTTTTATAATTATATTACGGCCAACTGCTCGTCAGTGAAGAATTCTCGAACTCTGTACAGGAGTCCCAGTTTTTTAGAGGCATTCTTAGCAATGCTTCTAACATAATGTGTCCAGCTCAAGTTAGTAGTTAATGTTACACCGAGAATGTCAATACTAGGGAAAGTGGGACTATTTACATCATTAAAAAATATATGGGAGTCAGTGAGATTCTGTCGGTTAGAAAATTGAATGTACAGTACTTGGTTTTCTGTGCATTAAGGGAAACTAGATTCTTTTGTCCCCATTCATTAATTCTAGAAAGGTCCTGGTTCAGAGAAATTGCAGTGTTTATTTTTTTAATTTATAAGATCGGGTTGGGTGAAAGAATTGGTAAATGTGAAGGAACTGTGGAGTGTTGAGTCATCTGCGTAGGAATGTATTGGATTATGAGTGGTAGATATGAGATCATTGATATGAATGAGGAACAGAGTTGGGGCCAAAACTGATCCCTGGGGAACACCAGTATTTATTGAGTGAAATTGAGAATAAAGGCCATTTACCATTACACATATTTTTCTGTTATGAAGATAAGAAGAAATTAGTGGAACAAATGATGCAAGGCCGTAGTGTGACATCTTCGACAATAAGGATTGATACCAGACTCTATCAAATGCCTTTGATATATCCAGTGCTATTGTATGTGTTTCACCATGTTGGTCTGTAGCTTGGTTGATTTGATGCGTAAGAAGGCAAAGAATGTCTGCAGTTGATCGACATCGTCTAAAACCATATTGCCTATCACTGATTAATTTAGTATTCTCAAGATACTTAATTATGTGATTATTATATTAATAGGCATATCGTCAATGATTACGGGCCCCTACTAAATATTAGTTTTTCTTTCTTCCCTCCGGAAATCAAACCTATAATCTGCCTGCAAGTATGTCTGTCTGGCTGCATGACTGTGTATCATCCTGCCTGCTTGGTTAGTTGGCCATTTACCTGTTGTCTGCCTTTTGAGTGCATGTTGCTAGACTGTGGGAGTGACTGGACGGTCATTTGGCTGACTGGCTTTTTATCTGAACTAACTGACACAGTGACTGACTCTTTAAACAAACAAACTAACTCACTCTCTCCCTTTCTGTATCTCTCTCTCTCACACACACACACAGTCACACGTACAAAATAATAATTATGATGTCAATATGTACGGTATAATAAAACACGATCATATGCTGCACCACTCAAACGAATTATTCGCAAGACCACTGCATGCACAAAGAAACAGTTTCACGCACACATACACACACACATACACACGTTCCTTCATCAATCTATATAAAGAGTATTGTCAAACCTTTTACGTATTTTGTTATTTGCTTTCTCCTTTCTATTTCTAAGTTAATAGTGTCTCTCTCCTTCTTTCTCTCAATGTCTATAGAAACAATTCCTTTGCATTAAATTTTACTAACATACTCTCGCTTGCGTTTTCATTCTCTCTCTCTCTCTCTCTCTCATTTCCGGCCACACTAGACTCAACTTCCGATATCTCATCTGTCTTGTATATTCCCCAGAGTCTGCTTCAATCACTCACACCACTAACAAAAAAACTATTGTCACTTCATTATTCTCCTTTTTCATTAATGTCCTCGCTTTTGTCTTGCGTGTCCTCTCCTTCTCTTCTTCTTCTTCCTTTGTCTTAGTTTCTTTTCGCTTTTTCTACTATGTGATGTTATTCTTTTGGATCTCTTAAGCCACTTTCACACATTCACGATGTTGGTCCCGATGTACCCCGATTTGAATATCGGGACACAATGTGGTGCAATCCCCAACGTGTGTCGGGGTCGTCGGGGAGCGTCGTGTTACCCGCGGTGCGGGACGTGGCAAATCGGGCTTGGCCACCAAAGGTTTGGATTTGTTCAAAAATTTCGCACGATGGACTTTTGGCACGGTACCATCGGGTAACGTCGGGTACAACGTGTCGATGACGTGGGTCTCGCGTGTCTGCATCAGGTTGCATCGGCATCGACGTGGCGACGTCGGGGTATAAATAGTTATAATATATTACAGTAAAAGTCATGTAATCCGAATGGCAGCGGACCGACAGTGCTTCGGATTAGTGGAGTATTCTGACAACACTATAAATACGCACATGATGAATAAATAAAGACCTGATATGGTCTAGGCCTATACCTTATATACAGTATAAAATATTCCATAATCAACTTATATCAAACGAGTTAATAAGTTCAAATGAAAAATCAGTGTACTGGTATGATTACCGAAACACGTGTGTGTTAATTGTCGAGTGAGTGTGTGTGTGTGCGTGTGCGTGTGTGTGTGTTATTGTTCTTGTGTGGCTATATCGACCGCCACTGATACACGGTATGAAATAAATTTTATTATAATTATGCTCTATGGAATTGAATTTCATTTTACCTAATACAGTAGTGTTTATAATAGTAAAAGCCAAAGGAAATACTAAGTGTTATTGATTAATTTAACACAAGGTAGTGTTTGTGTGGGTGGATGGGTTTAGATAGAGGATATTGTTCCTGTGTTTTCGACGATTCCATCATTACACAAGCTATGTTTATATCAATCCTTTTGCACAAGATAGGTTTATTTCAATACATTTTACCTTCCACAATTAGAGAAAATATGATTCATCACGAAGTGTAGCCTACCTGTGGAGATTAAACGCACTGTTATATTATATACTACTATATGAGATATACCGGTACCGGTATATCGTTTTTTTATCGTTATTTTTATTTGCATAATAAATCACAACAATTTTTTTCCGCTGAACATGATGGCGGTGTTTAGAATATGCTATCATCAATATTGGATTTTATAGAAATAAATCTATAACATTAGTTTTTTGCTTTTAAAGAATCCCAGCTGCACCAAAATATTCGCTCTCAATTGGTTTTCACCCATAATAATTGTTGTTTTTAATTACATTTTTTATGAACGGCAAGAGGAAAGGTTAGTATATAAGATTTCAACAAAACAATAAATAAAAATAATAATATGTGGAATTTCACCGTAGGTGAAGGTTACTGTTCAGTCCGCCCGTACTTTCCCTCCCCATCTCAGTTGGTTTTCACCCATAATAATTGTTTGTTGTTATTTACAAAAATTATGAACGGCAAGAGGAAAGGTTATTATATAAGATTTCAACAACAAAATAAATTAAAATAATATGTGGAATTTCACCGTAGGTGAAGGTTACTGTTCAGTCCGCCCATACTTTCCCTCCCCATTTTCACCGATAACATATGGGACAATGAATATTCTGTAAGCAAGTGATATATTGGATTTTTCATTAGCTTTCTAATGGTACATATATGGCCTATGTACGATCAAAACTTTTATTTTTCCTAAATATTTTTTGTCCGTCGCCGCTGTCACCCACTGGTAAATATTTTCACTTCACTTCATGGTCTATTTTCATATAATTTAACGTTCGATACAGTTTTTAGATATTAATTTCGTATATCGGCAATGAATACAGATTGTTATTTATGAAGAACCAGCTCTCTACGACAAAAACTTGATTTTATATACAAAAAATCATACGCCTATACCTTACAAAGAAATAATTCGACCTTATCTTGCCTTAAACTTGACCGTTGGTTGAACGTAATACCTTTAACACCATATGTATTGACGATATCTGTCAGGCTGCCTGACATTGTGGCGTCGTCCTCCTCGTCGGGTCGGCCACGTGTCACCATCATAAGTTCATCGCCCCTCGTCGTGTTCCCCACGTGCCACGTCGGGGTACGTCGGGGTACGGTTTTGACTGGAATTTTGACCGTTACAGCATTGGCGTGGCGCCGTCGTGTTGCAACCATGGTACCATCTGGCCCGACGTGGCTACGACGTGTCACCGTCGAGGCTTCGTCGTCAAACGCGCGTACATCGTGTCACTGTCTCTGCCGATGTACCAATTTGTGTACCTCGTGGCACATCAGGACCAACATCGTGAATGTGTGAAAGTGGCTTTATGTGTTCTGTACTGACATTGACAATACATTCTTTAGTTTACAATATTATTTTCTTATGCATTAGCGGTTTTAGCTAGATTAGCTAGATATTATTTGGGGTGGTTTCCTTTATTTTACAGTCATTATATTTTACTTTATCACATTGTAAATAATATCTATAGTACCTTACCTAGCATTAGACACATATATATATATAATTTATATATACCTGTATATTGTTACGAATCTGGACATCAGTTGCTTAGAGACGGTATACGAAAATAATTACTAAAACAAATGCACCTTGTCTCTCTACCAAGCAACACCACGACGCAACAAGTAAGAGCGCTATAAAGTTAGTAAAACGCTTCCAGGCTCTTCTCAGGGGCACACTGCCCTGCTCCTATTCTGAATAATATGTAGAACAGAAATACTCATGTAACTTACTAGCTACGAGAACTCGAAACCAACACCAGGATTAGCAATGCTGGGTTGGATAATCAAAACAGTTATATAAATATGCTACCAGCAGACATCAAAGAAAGAAAAGTAAAGAGTGCAGGTGTACTTCGAGCATAACAGGCTATGCGCGCCCTCGACAGTACTAAACCGTGCGCAAACCAGCCAACGGTAACCCACTCTCAACCCAAGAGAGTTGCACATAATAATATTGTATATATATAATAATGAACTAACAATACAAGGCAGTGTCCTAATATGACTACTAACCTCGGGGTGATATTAGTGGAAGCAGGTTGCCCTGACCACACCTAATATCACACCAATATATCCTACTTCAACCTGGGCCCCCCAGTGAGATACCGCCCAAAAACCAATGAACTCTAGCGAGTCCACCTCCCACACTCACTTAACTATGGAAGGGGGGGGGGGTCCAGACTGAAGCTGGATTTCTCATTAATATTAAACACTCCGTTGCCTCAGTTCAAAAGCCGAGATAGGGAACAAACACAATCGCTGAGGCAGAACCGCCAAGGTTATTACCGGGTCCTAAGCACAAACACTGGGAAAAATATGTAGGGGGTATGGATGTGTGTGTGTGTGGACTGTCTATGGGATTAACAGTGCTTATTACTAAGGACCTCGGCAAGCCTCCCAGCTCTCCCTATCACGGATCCCGAAGTAAACCACCGGAGGTACAGAATATATGATCAAAATGGAAATATAATAAATGCTGATCAGAGGAAATGAATAGTCAAAAGAATAAATGAATGTCTAGTATTCTCTGTTAATTACGTTACGTTAATATTTGTGCAAGCAAGGACATACAAAAGGGGCAGACTGGTGTACAACGAGAGAGAGATAGCACCACCTATTCGTCAGGCCACCTAGCAGAGAATGGCGAGAACTTGCATGGCTAGCGGGAGCCAGCCTCAAACTAAGGGGTTGCAATATATCACCACACGATATGATAACACTAAGACAATTCACAAGAATAACTCATAATAACGTATTCCTGTGTTAACATATTGGCTAAAACAGCGTGGCAGATAAAATAAAGTATATCTTGATATTGTAACAACTAAACTTGCAATGGTCACGTAATTAAATAAAAGCCGTGGTGCCAACAATATCGCCTCCCCCCCCCGCGAGACTGGAGCAACATTCCTTCCTCCCCAAACTTGCACGTAGACGCTGCCACGGTCAATTTCAACCCGAAACTGATGACACTCTATTGGCTCATTCTACACAAAAGTTTATTGAGACAAAAATGCTTAGAGGTACCGCAAAACTAGACATGTGTAATAAGAAGGGTATCGGAGTGAAACTCACAATACCAGGTCTTTCAAATAGACTTGGCACAGCTGCATACAGAAGCCAGCTAGGCGCCACTAAAGTCTAGCTACTCCTAAAAGACCCCATATAACCTGGTCATTGTGACACCCTCGCACGGGGATGGGGGTGGGGGGCTTTGAAACAAAACTTTCATTAGTTTACAACTGCAAAATATGTACATTGACAGTCTTTTGAATTTTTACATTTTATAGATTTTGTTAACATGAATAAATATGACTTACTTACTAAATAGCCTCGTGCTCTCCTATTACCCCTCAGAGGACTCACAGGACAAACAGTCTGCCAGGACATTATCAACACCACAGATGTGCCTAACATCGAGATGATATTCTTGCAACATCAAACTCCAGCGAGTAACGGTAAGTCTCTGGTTTTCGTCCTTGAGCTTATTAAGAAACTGCAAAGGATGATGGTCAGAGTAGATTCTGAGCACGGGCCCATAGGGTGGCAAATAAACAGTGAAATGGTGTAAACTCAAAATAATAGCTAGCAACTCCCTTTCGATCACAGAATAATTTTTTTGTGCTCGGTTAAACTTTTTCGAAAAGTAGGAAATAGGGTGCTCAACATCATCCCTGAACTCTTGCATCAACACCGAGCCAGCACCCACATCGCTCGCGTCTACTGCCAAGACGAAAGGCCTGTTGAAATCTGGGGCACGTAATATAGCATGGCAACAGAGGAGGCTATTGACATCTTTGAAAGCCTGCTCACACTCTGTTGTCCATTTATATGGTTTGTTCTTTTGTAGCAAATTTGTCACCGGGGCAAGCACGGTGGAATTATCCTTTGATGAACCGGCGATAATAGCCTATCATGCCAAGGAAACGTTGCACTGCTTTTTTATAATGAGTAGCTCGGAAAATCTGGATAGCCTCCACCTTCGCCCGAGGGGGACAGATCTGGTCGTGGCCAACAACATAACCCAGATATTGCACTCGAGCCTGCACGAACTCGCACTTTGCCAGGTTGACCACTAAACCAGCCTCAGACACTTTCCGGAAAAGCTCACCCACATTGGCCAAATGGTCGGTCCAATTTGTGTCATAAACAACATCATCTATGTAGACTAAACAATTGGGGACATCATGCACAACCCTGTCCATTAACCGCTGAAATGTGGCGGGAGCATTCTTCAAGCCGTAAGGCATTACCTGGCGCTGATACACTCCTCCACCCACCACAAAACTAGCGATTTTCTTGGCACGTTCAGTTAGTGGGACTTGCCTTTAACTAAGTCCACCTTTGTGATGAACGTGGCTGCCCCAATCTTGTCTACCGAGTCATCGACTCTCAGTAAAGGGTAGGTATCTGTCTTGGAGAGTAAATTTACTTTGCGAAAATCGACACAGAAGCGGATCTTACCACCAGGCTTAGGCTGCAAAGTTACTGGGCTTCACCACTCACTCCAGCCTTTCTTTATGAGGCCCTTGTCAACCATATACATCAGCTCAGCTCAGCGTCAAGAGCGAGCTGCTTCTGTGGATTAACTCTATAAGGTGGTAATTTTATAGGCTTATTCTCTCTCACATCGATGTCATGCACCGCCCAAGGTGTCAAACCTGGTGCATCCCCAAACACGTGTGGATAAGCCCACAAGGTAGTAAACATCTCCTCAACCCTTTCCGGAGGTAAATGGGTCAATTTCTCCCGCAGGCCCAGGTACCCGTTCTCGGCCCATGTCCCAGCCGACACAGCCTCACCTGGGAAAAGCTCCCTCTCCTCCTCCTGCTCCTCCTTTTTGCCTTCTACAACCAGGACAGGGCAACGAGACACGGCATCCTGGTCCCTGGGACCGGAGAATTGGGGAGAGTGCAAAGGGGGGTTGAGAGGCACTGCAGGAGCCTTGCCTGGTGTTCCCACAGTGCATGAACCACTAGCCCCGGGACCCGGGTTATCCAACCACCATCCACCAGGCCCGGGCTCACCCTGCACCTCCGACTCCAACTCTCCAGTCAATAACATAGGCAAGAAATTGACCGTATCTAACTCAACTTTCTCTACTGACCCGTTCTGAGCGGATACAGTAGCACAAACTGACTCAGACAACTCCCCGTTAACAGCAGCAGGTGACTTATCGGCCCCCAGGCCACTCTTTCGGCCAGCCCCATGAGGTGACATAGCCTGTGTGCCCGACACACGATAGTACCTCTTCAACATGTTAATATGGCAGAGCTGATGGGTCTTACATCTGTCTGTAGTACTCTCCCCGACCTTAGAAAACAAGTGTGTCAATGAAGCATCACTCTGCTGCGCCTCACCAATCTCCCCCGGTGCCACGGTGGTAAAATTAGGTATAGCTTCCAAGTCGGTCTGATTCGATGATACAGGATCAACCGGTCCTCCCGTAGGGACCCGATCGCTCCCTTCAGTATCACCTCTGGCACCGGGCGAAACGAGTGAGGAGCTTTTTGCTGAGCCTTCCACCTCGTCCTGCACACCCTCGGCACCCTGCAGATCAGTCGAATCTATGGGTGATGCAGATTCATTACTGTACATCCCCTCTATCAGATCTATCTCCTGCCCAAACAATTCCTCCGGCGGTGCGACCTGGGCCATAGATCACGTGATCTCACACACCGGAAACAAATCGGGAGGCAGCTTCCTAGCCTCCTTGTTCCTCTCCTCCGGCTGTACCTGCTCTGACACCACTACCGGAGGTGGAAAGACTCTACTCCCTGCCATATTTGCTCCAAGCAGAAAATCAATCCCCTCCACAGGTAATGTGTCCACGACCGCTACCTTTGCCGTCGCCGTGACTACAGGACACCTAAGATGAACAGGCTATAACAGGCCTCAGTGTTTACACCTCGACTTAGCACAAACTTGTCTGATTTTATAGGCTTCCCGGTCAAGTTCAAACACAAGGACTGCTTCGCACCCGAATCCCTAAGAACCTTGACTGGATACACTTCCCACACAGCTCTACTTCACCCTCATGAACGAAAGCCCGGCACCAAGCGAGCGGGGCTTCTGGATCTGCATTGGTACCTAGTTGAGACACTTTGTCAGGGGCAGGCTGTGCCACGGCCGTTGGCACCCCATGATTCACCCTTCGGTCTGCCTCCAACCTCGGTAACAAAGATTCATTCCCTCCTCCCTGAATACCAACAACTAACGACACAGGCTTAGCAAGCGCTGCAGAAGATTTTGCCTTGGGACAGTTTGGTTTAATATGTCCGGTCTGTTTACACCCATAACACCTAACAACACTGGAATCAGGTCGGGCTGAATTTTGTGATTTCTGTTTGTCTCCACCGTTATTGTTACGTGTGGGACCAGGGCCACTATTACTGTACCCTCCACTTCCACCTGCTAGGTACTTCTCGTCACGTGCAGTCGTGGGGGGGGGGGAGGGGGGCATATCTGGCATGATCAGTAAAACCCTTGGTTGCCAACACTTGATCGTCAGCCCACACGGCAGCATCAGACAGCTTGCCGGGGCGCTTCTCACGGATCTTTTGGCAAATCTCTTTGTCAACATTGTTGGTAAAGTGTTCTTGCAGGAAAAGCTCAACTGCCTCATTTAAATTGGTTACATTTTCACTTAAAAGCCAACGAGACAAACAATCACGGAGGTACTTATCAAACTCAACATGAGTATGATTAGGCTTATTCCTTGCATTACGAAATTTAATGCGAGAGGAAGAAGTGATGGTTGTGGCATCAGAGTGGGAAAGGGGAGGGAAAGACGAGGAAGAGAAATTCTTGGAGAGATTTTTGGCTAGATGCCAGAAAGCTTGGGAAGAGCTAGAGTTGGATAGTTCACTGCATTTATTATTGATGAAAGAGTGTTTGGCAAGTCGAAGAACCGATTTGGCTTGATTCCGGGCAGAAACATAGGAAGAATGAGAGTCTTGAGTTTTAAGGCGTCGGTTGCGTTTTAATGCTTCCTCCTTATTGCGGACAGCAGTAGAACAGGCGTGAGTAAACCAAGATTTTTTAGCATTAGTCTGAGAGAAAGAGAATGGAGTGTATGCTTCCATGCCCGATAAGATTATCTTGGTAATGCGTTCAGCACTCTCCGAGGGTCCCCGGCCACGAAACCAGAAATCATTCCATGGGAAATCAAAGAAGTACTGCCGGAGAGCTTCCCAGTCGGCAGCGCCAAAGTGCCACAAGCGCCGCCGGCTAGGAGGATCAGGTGACCGTACTGGAGAGATAGGACAGATGACAGAGATAAGTTTATGGTCGGAGGAGCCCAAAGGAGAGAAAAGATCGACAGTATAAGAAGAAGGGTTAGAAGTTGGAAACAAGTCAAGAATGTTAGGCCGATCTCCGATGCGATCCGGGATAAGGGTGGGTTGCTGAACTAACTGCTCTAGGTCATTTAGGACAGAAAAGATGTAGGCTTGTTCACCAGGTGGATCAGTAGTGTGAGAGGAGAGCCATCGGCGGTGGTGAACGTTGAAATCTCCTAAGATGGAGATTTCTGAGAAAGGAGAAATGGATAGAATGTGTTCCACTGTAGAGTTTAGATAGTCAAAGAATTTGGGAAAGTTGGTAGAGTTAGGGGAAAGATAGACAGCACAGAAATATTTAGTAAGAGAATGACAGGAATGTTTGAGCCATAAAGTTGAGAATTCAGAGGAGTCGAAATCGGGAACACGAGAGCAAGTGAGTTTGTTGTGCACATATGCACAACATCCGCCTTTGGCTTTGAAACTAGGATAGAGAAAGTAGGAGGATACAGAGAAGGGGCTGCTGGATGTTGCTACAGACACCTGAGTTTCAGTGAGGATGAGAAGATCAGGTTTGTAGGAGGAGAGATGGTGTTCAACAGAGTGAAAGTTAGAGGAAAGTCCGCGAATGTTGCAGAAATTAATAGAGAGAGTAACAGGCTGAGGTCCAGGTAATTTTGTGGGGTCGTGAGGGGATGGTCGGTCGGGTGTGGGGGCATTTATGCCACCCCCCCCCCCCCCCCGGGGGACTCCGAGGCTTGGCTAGAATTCATCATTTTGTCTTTTTAAATTTTGGTGTGGAGGAATGAAGTGTGGAGTGCATGTATAGTGTAGTGAAGGGGATAGGAAGAGGAGGTGTTTGTGAGAGGTAGCTGGATTGCTCTCAGTGTAAATGAGGCACAAAGAAAATCAGTAGGAGAGGCCATTTGATTCATTATAGCTTAGAAATATTTAACTTACATTGATAGTTTACCACATTGGTGCCCAGACCCGGGAATTAGCTACCAATAAGGGATTTGTTATGGCAATGAGCAAGGGGACATATAACAGGATGCAGGAACAACTCTATGATAAACTGGGAGGACTAGACAAGCGATGGTTAGAGCCGGAATGCAGGGTAGTATCGTTGCACCTGCCTAAGTCCTGCATCCCACCCATCATCTTCCCCCAATAATTTTCTCTTTCATTTCAGACTTCCTGTGACATATGACCTGACCTAACATTTTTTCTTGTTCAATTTGACCCTTTAGTAGGTATTGCTATTTTGTGTACTATTTTTTCTCCATAACATAGAAGTCCGCCGGTCGGCGTCTCTTAACTAAATTACTATTTTGCCGTTGTATTTGTAACATTTTAGATAAATAGCCTACAGGCTTACATGCAAAATGAGTAAACAGGAAGAGACACCGTCTAGTGGGGTGCTGAGCAAAGCCCTAAAAATCAAAGGGCGGGACTTCGGGGAGTATTAAATAGGCTAATTGTAGATGTCAACACTTTCATCACTACTGCTGACCTCGAGGAATTAGAAGCTAGATTAGACAATGTCCAGGCTACCCACGGTCGTATTGTGGCTCTGAGTGAGGTGATTGTGGCAGGCATGACAGAGGAGGAAGAGATAGTTGCAGAGTGTGATAATCGCGCCCTCTATGATGAACCTGTCTTTAAATCGAAGCACATATTACAGTGTTCTGTCACAAGTAAGAAGGGAGGTGAGAATGAGGCCCATAGAAGGGTTGACCCAAAACACACTGTGCACCTCCCAAAGCTCAATCTTCCTACATTTGGGGGCAAATTGACTGAGTGGTTAGCATTTTGGGACGTATTTCGGTCTACAGTACATGAATCCTCTTTGGATAATGTCCGCAAGTTTCACTACCTGAAAGGACAAATGGAAGGAGAGGCCTTACATTTGATAGAGGGTTTTGCGGTAGTAGGTTATAGTTATCTTGAGGCAGTACAATTATTAAAGTCCACATACGGGGATCAAGAGCAGTTGAAGATGACCCATGTCGTTGCCTTGTTAAAGCTCGCAGAACCAAAGTATAAGGCTGAGGAGTTAGCAAAGTTTAGGGCAGATATGGAGTGCCATACTCGATCGCTCGACACCATAGGGCTCACCACACAGGAAATGATAGTCATTATCTTATGTCAGAAGCTTCCTATGGCAACACTTGACAAGGTTAGATCATTTGATCTGGGGGAGTTCAAAACTCAGTTCAGTAAAGAAATCAATAATCTACAGTTGAACAAAGGGAGAATGTATGTGTCGGGAGGGAGTGAGAATGTGGAGATGAGGGGAACTGTAAGCATGGCGGTGGGGACTAAAGAAAAGAAAGAGGGTACATATAAGAAACCTGCTCAGATTCTATGTAAGCTATGCAATAACAAACATAAATGGAGTTTCTGTGTAAAATACCCAACAAATGAGACAAAACTAGCACAGGCAAAGAGGTTGAAGCTATGTGTAGGTTGTCTAAGTAAGGAACATGGTAAGCAGGGACAATGTACTGCTACATACTTAAGGCCCTGTAGCCACTGCAAAGGACATCACTTTGATAAGTTGTGTCCTACAGCAGATAAAGTCAAAGACGTCAAACCAGAGGGTACTACAACTTTGACACTAGGTAGCATGCAAGACACCACTATGTTGCCCACAATACAGATTCCCATGGAAGGTAATGACAGTAACAAGGTTTGTCGGGTACTTCTAGATCAAGGGTCTCAACGTTCCTTTATAAAGAGGTCCGTATTAATGGGACTGAAGCACCGAATCGTAGGGACTGAGACTCTTCGATTGCAGGGCTTCACAGGGGTTACTGACAAACAAGACTACGGGATAGCGGAGATTTCATATTTCTACCATAAAAACAGGTACTTTATGACATGTATTGTAGTAGACACCCTACCAGAATATGTATCTGTAGGAGTGAAGAAAGTGGAACACGCATTACGTAGCAAAGGGGTTAACTTGTCAGATCCCATGGGAGATCAGAGTGAGGTGCATGTTCTACTTGGTGTGGATCATTATTATGATGTAGTATACCCTGGATTTAAAACGATGTGTGGTGTAATTTTTATCCCCACTCCGCTATTGCATGATCGGAAAGGTGCATACTACACAGTCAAATGTCCTGGTTGACACGGTTTTGATTTTAAGAGTGAATGTAACCGCGGCAGAGGAGTTGGGAAGAGAGGATTCCCAACCTAGTGACCCTAAAATGACTGCCGAGTTCGACCTGGAACGACTGTGGAGATTGGATCACATAGGCATTAATCCTATGGAGACTGATTATGACTCGGAAATTGCGCTGAAAAGGTTTGACGAGTCTGAGAGATACTGTGCCTCAGACAAGCAATATAAGGTTAGTTTACCCTGGAAGAACAGTGAGATAAGCCTGCCAACCAACTATGGATTGGCATTAGGTCGCTTGCGTGCATTATAGCGTAAATTAACTAATGAACCGAGCATGCGCCAGGCGTATTACGATGTATTTCGGAGTTATGAAGATAGGGGCTTTATTGAGAGAGTCGATGTAAAGGAACCGATTAAGAAAGGTAGGGTTCACTATCTGGCCCATCATGGGGTGAGGAAAGGCAGCGTCACCACACCAATATGGGTGGTGTATGACTGCTCTGCCCACCAAGGTCAACAACCCAGTCTAAATGACTGCCTGCTGGCAGGTCCGTCCATGGTGTCGGACCTGTCACAACATCTAATGCGGTTTAGGCTGGGGCAGTATGCATTTACTAGTGACATCGAGAAAGCATGCTTGATGGTCAAACTAAAAGAGGAAGATAGAGATGTTACCCGCTTTCTTTGGTTCGAAGACATTAGCGACTCTGAAAGTCCGGTCGTAATCTACCGTTTTTGGGTCGTACTCTTTGGTGCTACATGTTCACAGCTTTTGTTAAATGCCACAATCAAAAAATATCTATCAGATACTCTTGAGGACACAAGTAAACTATCTCGCGGGTTGTATATAGACAATTTGCAGGGTTCTAGCGATAGTCAGGATGATTTGTTACATACCTACTGGCAAGCACATAGATTGTTTACAGAAGCACATTTATTTCTCCGCGAGTGGGTTACTAATAGTGAAGATCTTCAGAGTTTGATACAGGTGGACGGTACGGCATCTCATAACCAGGAAAAGTCCAGAAATTTGGGGATGATCTGGCAACCTCAACAAGACATACTAACTTTTCAAACAAGGTCTTTTGCTCAGCAGACGGGAGCGCACACAAAAAGAAGTCTGTTGAGCAAAGTTGCGCAATATTTTGATCCTTTGGGTCTAGCATTACCCGTTACCATAAGAGCTAGGATTCTAATGCAGGAAGTTTGGAGACGTAAAATAGGATGGGATGACAGTTTGCCCGAGGACCTGAATGACCAAGGGACATTGTTGTTGAATGAGTATAACATCCTATGTACTAAACCTTTACCTCATAAAGTGGCGGCGTTCGGTGACGTTACGTTACTCACGTTTTGTGATGCTAGCGCCACGGCATACGGGGTAGCCATATATGTCGTTACTTCATTTGGGGCGCATTTAGTTACAGCCCGTGCTAAAGTAGCCCCGGTCAAAAAGGTAACTATCCCTAAAATGGAATTGACTGCCATGCTGCTATTAGCACATCTGGTGTAACATGTACGCGCAGCATACGAGAGCGAGTTAAATATTGAAATCGTTCACGTTTGGTGCGATAGTCAGGTCGCACTCAACTGGATACATAGCAAGAAGTCTCTGCCAGTTTATGTGAGGAATAGGGTAGATGAGATTAGAGCCCTATTGCCAGACGTTGCTTATCATTATGTAAATACAAAAGACAACCCTAGTGATCTCATAACTAGGGGTATAACGGCTAGCCAGTTAGTAGAGTCCGAATTGTGGTGGCATGGTCCAAAGTGGCTGCTCCATGAAAATTAATGGACGACTTGGCATGCTGTTGGTGAGGGACTTCTACCACTGGAAACAGTGGCAGTTACAGCCCAACCAAATGAGCCACCGGGTCCAGTAATAGAGTGGGCAAGATTCGGTGACTATAATGAACTAGTCAGAGTTGTCGCTTGGGTGTTGAGATATATATCCAATATCAAGCTTAAAGTAACGGGCCAGCTCTGCAACAGGGGTCACAACATTGATGCTCGTGAATATAAAGCAGCTGAAGTAACTTTGATCAAGTGGGTTCAAGCAGAAACCTTTTCCAATGAATTAGAATCTTTGCAAAGCTCGAATAAGACAATGATGCCTAATTTAGTGCGTCAACTAAGGTTGCACCTAGATAATGACCTCATCAGGTGTGAGGGTCTCCTGAAGTGGTCGGGTGTAACGGACGGCACAAACCATCCTATACTTATGCCAACAAGACTTCACGTTACTGATCTATTGATCATCCGTGCACATAAGGAAGTAAAACACTACGGGGATTGTCATATTATATCAAATTTGCGTCTCACATGGTGGATACCCAGAGTTCGACAAGTAGCTCGACGCGTAGTAAGAAAGTGTGTAATATGCCAAAGACTAAAGGGTAAACCATATGCAACTGGACCAGCTCCACCTCTACCTGAATGCCGTGTAAAGCACATAGAGCCTTTCCGAGCTGTAGGGTTAGATTACACAGGTGCATTGGAGACGAGAGAGCATGAGAAGGTTCATATATTATTTTTTACCTGTGCAACGTCTCAAGCGGTACACCTAGAACTATGTGATAATATGTCTAGCGAAGAATTTATGCTGGCGTTTAGACGGTTTTGTGCCCGTCGTTCATTCCCTCAACTCATTCTTAGTGACAATGCTCCTACTTATGTCCAGGCATCAAAATATCTAAAGGATATGAGCAGTGATCCTACAATCATCACTTTTTTGGGAGAGAGGAAGTGCGAATGGAGGTTCATTCCAGTTAAGTGCCGGCACCTTGGTTTGCTGGAATGTGGGAACGGTGTGTCGGCATAGAAAAGTCAGGACTCAGAGCGGTAGTAGGTCGTGCTCTATTGAAGAAGAGTGAGTTGACGACAGTCCTCACAGAGATAGAGGCAGTCGTGAATGATCGCCTCGCTTACATATGTGTACACCGACCTGCAAGAACCACTACCATTAACGCCAGCTCACTTGCTATATGGTAAACCATTGACTGCGTTGCCATCTGATTTCCAATCCATAGTAGAGTTAGAGGATCCCTCGTTGTACTCTGAGGCAGCAGTGTCTAAGATATACCAGTATATATCGAGGGTAATCGAAGATTTTAGAAAACGGTGGATTATTGAATATCTGCTAGCATTGAGGGAAAGGAGTCTTACACCCTCTGGTAGACCGACGGCACCTACTGTAGGTGAAGTAGTTTTAATTAAAGAAGATAGTCCTCGTTTATACTGGAAATTGGGCCGCGTGTTGGAGGTATACAAGGGGGAAGACTCTGTAGAGCGGGTGGCGCTATTGAAGACAGCCACTGGAACTACTGTTCATCCTATCGCACGTTTGTACGCTTTGGAGCTCGATTCCACTTTACAATCGGAGACTCCACCTGTTATTGCTGGGTCCGAGAATTCTCAAAGTACCGACTCACCTCTTACTGATGGTGATCAATCTCGGACCGGGACACGTCCCAGACGCGCTGCTGCTGGCGCCGTCGACATGTGGCGTCAGAAGATAGCCTCTGGGTATCTTTAAGTTTAAGGTGGGAATCAGGTATTTTTTAGTGGGGGGAGTGTATCGTGTAAATACGATAGGATATGACTCTTTTGTGATCCCGTACGTCTCTGTGATGTCACGGTCGTTCCCGCTGCACGGCGTAGGATGAGTAGATCGTATATTATAAGATTGTAATTAAGTTAAGATTATAAAAGGCCTAATATGCTATTAAGCAATATTGACATGGTCTTATGTAGTATATATGAATTTATCGTATATATTGATTTAATTTATCATACTGAGCAACATAGATACCGTACGATAATTTGGGCGCCGGGCGTTTGCCAAGGCAGCAAGGTGTGCCTCTGAGGAAGACAGCTCAGAGCCTCCACTAACACCAACCAGTTAACATCTAATTTCCGCCTTCAGTTGATCGAGCTTTTGTGCCTCTAATCACAATACACTGACCGCAATACACACAGCTACACCATCACGACGCTCTCATCGACGCCATGACTAACTGACAGATAAGCATAGTATTCATGTCCATTCCCATATAATCATTTGTTCTTTCTTTCACTTGACTCGAGCCTCAGGGCCGGTGTCTTGCCTCCCCATTGTCCGCCATATTGGGTAAAACGCTCTCCTTTGTTTCGTTGCAACGTGGAACTATGGGTGAGTTAATTCCTGGCTAATATTGATCCCTTATAACCTTACCCTATATATAAAATATTATGTGAGGCCTTTGGATGTAAATTAGCTTGTTTCAAATTGAATTCAGTTTAGATAAGGAGTAAATTTAATTTAGATTGATTTTATTTGATTCGTTATAGCTTAGAAATATTTAACTTCCATTGATAGTTTACCACAGCTGGGTTGGATAATCAAAACAGTTAAATACATAGGCTACCAGCAGACATCAAAGAAAGAAAAGTAAAATGTGCAGATGTACTTCGAGCACAACAGGCTATGCGCGCCCTCGACAGTACTAAACCATGCGCAAACCAGCCAACGGTAATCCACTCTCAACCCAAGAGAGTTGCACATAATAATATTGTATATATATAATAATGAACTAACAATACAAGGCAGTGTCCTAATATGACTACTAACCTCGGGGTGATATTAGTGGAAGCAGGTTGCCCTGACCACACCTAATATCACACCAATATATCCTACTTCAACCTGGGCCCCCCAGTGAGATACCGCCCAAAAACCAATGAACTCTAGCAAGTCCACCTCCCACACTACCTCCTCCTTCTCAATCTCCTCCTCCCTCCTCCACCTTGTCCTCCTTCCTCTCCTCCTCCTCCTCTTTCTTCCTCACTCTTCACCTACTTTTCCTCCCTTCGCCCATCTCCACCTCCCACTCTACCTCCTCCCTTTTCACCCTACCTCCTCCCTCCTCCATCTCCACCTTCCTCCCCACCTCAACCCTCTTCCTCTTCCTCTTCCCCTCCCTCCTTCCCAACCGAGGACTACATTAGTGTAAATGAGTCCTAGGCCCTTACTTGCTAATTGGCTCAAGGAGGACGACTTAATGGGAGATGGGTCGTTTTTCTACCCCTTCTACCTTATGCTTAGCCCCATTAGTTTTGACGTTCGGCCCATTAGTTTGGCGATTTTAAGACCTTTCGCTCCATTTCTTGGTCAATATTAAAACTTTTCGTGTCATTTAGGTGTCGATTTTTTTCTGGCGAACGATAGCGAGCCTGTAATTTAAGATGAACTGGTCTTTTGCCACGACATAGTTTTTATCGAAAAATTTACATATTTATGTTGAAGGAGGGTCTTGGATGGGTGTTTGCTTGATGGAGGTCTAGGGAGGAAACTAAAAATATAATAATAAGATACATAAATAAGCAAATAAATACACCCATCCCCCTTAACCCGGGAGCTGCGGGGAGACTCTTAAGAGTTCCCCCGGCGCACTGCGGGGAGACTCTTAAGAGTCAGAGAAAATAAAAATCAACTTTTGACATCGAAAAAAGAAAAAAAAAATTATATTTTTTTTTTTTTTTTTTTTTTGGCCCCTGGGCCATGCAAAATCTCAGTCCTCTACCTCCCCTCCTTCCCCACTTTCCTCCTCTCCTTCAGTTATCACCTATTTTCCCTGTTATTCCCTTATTCTGAGGTATATTTTCGTGCTAACATTAGAAATCCGATTGGAGGGTGTGGTCATCACTGATAGCAAGCGAGTGCAAGAGAGAGAGAGAGTATCAATCGACTGTGTCTCAGTGGCCTTGGGGGAAATTGGCGGGAAAGCAGATTGCCTCACCCATACATTATACAACTCGCGGGCTATATCTCCGATTTTGACCATCCAAACGCTGTTTTCACTCGTTTTATTGTTGTTTCAGGTTAATACCTTTATAATCAACCCATAATAGGCGCATATGGATAAGTATTAATGCTATTAATGGCACAATGAATATTTTAGTGGCGGAAACACCTCAAATACGTCAGCACAGGGGGACGTTTCCAATTACCCCCATGCGCACTTCAGAGGTTAAGGAAGACCAGGAAGAAAGTCAGTGCAACAGTGGAGAATAGAAGAGAAATAAGAATGGGATGAGGAGAAAGACAATACGGCAGACGAGAAGAACAAGAAGAAGAAGAATAGTGAATGATAGCAGAACAGAATTATGATTATGTGATTAGAGTAGGATGAAAACTGAGGCAGAGAGAGAACTGATTTGGAATAAACAAGAACAAGGTGATCGGTAAAAAAAAAAAAAAAAAAAAAAAAAAAAACACACACACGGGGAAGTTTAAGGCACTGGAAGATGGCACCCAGTAGAGCGGACGATCTCTATCCGCCCCTCCTCTTAGTGATGGAGGAAAAAGAAGAAGAAGTGGAAGACAGAAGAAGAAATTAAGACGATGGAAACGAGGAAGATGGTGAAGAAAGGAAAGAGCAGTAATCATAATTAATCAACAAGAAATAAATGGAAACGAGGAAGATTGTGAAGAAAGTAAAAAGCAGTAAACATAATAAATCAACGAGAACCAAATACTAAGGCAATGAGAGTTGCTAACCCCTTCTGTACCGACGACGTTTTTATATTTAATTTCAGCAACATTTAGAAGATTTTATGAAGCTTGCGAAGGATATATGATGGCTAAAAGGATGAATTGAGAGAGTCTGTAGCCTTTTAGTTGGTTGACGTCGTTGCTTAAGCTGAATAACATCGTCTAAGAGTTGCTAGAATATAATACAAATATGTGACTGGTAATGAACGGGTTATAATGGTAGCCAAGAGACCAATCCCTACGATCCCACACCCATCAGTGATGGAAGAAGAAGAAGAGAGGACACTAGAGAAGAATGAGAAGCCATAGTATTAACCCGTGGAGCCCCGGCTAGTTTTGTAATGTTTGCACACCAGAACCCGGCCGGTTTTCAAAAAATGGTTTTATTCCAGAAACAATAGCGAATGGGTTAGAAATAAAGGAAAAACCACGAAAAACCGCTCAAAAAGCTTAAAAAATGGTCCTACAGAGCCCCCGAAAACGGATTTTACAAGAGTAAAAAATTGAAGGCAATTATCCCCAAAAACCAGGTTATTGCGCGCTCGAGCGCACGCACGTGGACTTTGAGAGTTTTCAACCATCGGCACGGTTGCGTGGGATACGTACACAGTTCCCATACAAATCTGAGCCCTCTTGAGTGGCTACACCTGAGGTTACGGTCGGCGCAATTAGGGTGACGCGTCAGGCGCGTCTCTGGGGCTGTGCGTTACATACATCGCCGACGCGTCAGACGCGTCGCTGGGGCTGTACGGGTTAAAACAAAACAAAAAAACAATAAAATGGAAACAGGGGGGAGAGGGGCCAGAAATACAATAAGTTGGGGGTAGGAAGGAAACAGAAGCAGCAAAATAGGGAGTAAAAACAAACTAGAATAGTGAAGAGGAGAAGAAAGACAACTGGACAAGTACACTCGGATGCCATAGTCTCTAGCCCACTCATAATGTTTCGCTCACTTCACCTACTTTTAATTATGGATGTATGTCTCTGGAAACGAAATTAAAAGAATATAATTTTCTATGAATCAACTTAAAAACTATGTATACTATTTATTGAAAAGCAAGTTCTGTCCAACAATAATTCTAGATATATATGATTGCATAAAGAAAAACATTGGGGTCCACGAATCCTTATGAGCGGGCTAGAGAATATGGCATCCGAGTATACATAATAAAATAACGCAAATAAGGAAGACACCCACAAATAGAAAAAGGAAAACCCCAGAGGAACCAAATGCAGAACATATGGGAAGACAAGAACAGAAAGCAGAAACTAAAGCAAAGAGAATAATGATAGACAACAAGGGAAGTGGAGAAAGAACAAGAACCAGGCACTACATTCCAGACTCCCAGACCATCACCAGAAAGCCCAACGTCCAGAGGAAAGCAGGGAAGAAGAAGTTAGACGAAACAACAATAGTAAGGCCTAAACAGCAAGAAATTAACAACAAACCAAGAAGACAAGATGGCTACCACCAAAGAGAACGATTCCCAGGACAAATGGAAGGAGTAACTAAATCAGAACCTAGAAGACAATCACAAACAGGAAGCAGGAAGAAACAAATAAACGAAATGCCCCGCACTCCGAAACTACTCCATATCAAGAAAGAGAACGAGAAAGAGAAAAACAAAGGCAAGATAGCAGAGGAGGAAAGAATAACATCAACAACAACAAAAGATGCCCGCGGAGTGATACGTGTGCAGACAAATTCCCAGAACTGACGAATACACATAACTACTTCCAGGATAATAATACTTTCACGAGCCCTACGTACAGTTGGTCAAAGTTCCAGCTGACCCACCCTCACTCTGGGGCTTGCAGAATTAGCTGGCAATACTGCTGTAGTTGCCAATCAGAGGATATACATACATAGCGATGTATGCATTTTTATTTGAGATAGGCTTACTTTCCCTTGTTTAGTATATACTGTATGTTCTAACAATGATATAGCCGAAATCAGATCTACCAAACCCAATCTTTGTAAGACACACCTCCTTCCTACACCAGTTTTGCCAGATAATTCTGCGAGCCCCAGAGCGAGGGTGGGTCAGCTGGAACTTTGACCAACTGTACATCAGACACGATGCCCAGATTGCCGCCATTATCACAGAACTTCCCTCAACACCCGGAAAGAATATAAGTAGACCATCAACCTCATAAGACACTATTAAAAGGAAAATCATATTCAGCCAGGGAAAGAAGGATCACCAGCACCATCATAGAAACAGGCACTTACGCCCTGCTTCCACCAAAAGGCCAAATCAGCTGGCCACCAGTTTCTAAGGGGACCCTCCTAATCCCTTTAGATCCGCCCCGACTGACTTGTGACCTTTTGACCCCAGATCATCTACCCCGGGATATTTCAGCTAAAGTCGTCACTATCCCGACGAAAGCTGAACAGGGCAAGCAATTCTAAGGCTTTTACAACACTGACATGTTAGTGGTGATAGCTCTAGAATTACCCTCCCATTCAGTGGATAGAAGGCATGCCCAATATCTCAATAGGTCTGAGGAGTTATTTTCCCTATTAAGGAATCTTTGTTATTTATGTGTCTTGATACAGTAATAACATCAAAGTCACTAATAGGCTGCACTTTTAATAATAGAAGTCTAAACTCGTGGACATGTCCCCACCTGACTTCTATAATTAAATCCGCAACTTTACTACCAAAGGATACTTGCCATGCTAAGGTCACTAAAATAGTAACAGGGCTTTGCGAGACACCTTAACCGGCACTCTGCATACAGAAGTCCTTAGTAATTTTGGTATACTGACATGTTAGTATACAATTGTAATGAAAAGGTTTAAACACCGGCCCGAGTTCTTTGAACCTCTTACAAAGGTCAGCGGTAGTCAAGGAATATAATATTGGTCATGATCATATTATCTCCTTGCATTAACCCAATATCATGTCACTGTGGCATGACATAGGCATTATATTAAAGACCCCACACCAAGAGTACCCGAACGGAACTTCATCAACGGTTAATATAACCGGTCAGGATAGTCGAGTATCCCTAGCTGCCCTGCTAAAAATATACTCGCATTTGTCCGATGAGGCCTAGTATCATGATACCTAAGGAACCTCATTCAAGACCCTATACCCATTAACCCATATGTAACTTAAACAACTAATCCACACGACAGGCCAGCCTGGACGGTCCAACAGAGACTCAGACGACTATAAGCTGTTACCTCAACCTTTTACTCCCAGTGTTAATTCTGGAGTGATGATATAAAACCTGCATCAAGTCGATACCAGTGACGAGGTATCAAAGTTAGAGTCCTAATATATCGACTCTGCCTAATTTCCATCAGTGCATAAGGTGTGCTACAAAGTTAGAGTAATAAGATATCGACTCTGTGACGCTTCTGCATAGTAGCCACGTGCGGGCATGCGCGCGCGTCGGCTGCCCAGCCGTTTAGAAACCGGCTGGTGGCAGCCGGCCGGCCGGCTTTTCCTTAGTATATATCCTACGACAATGTAACTAATGTCTGGGATATTCTTATGTTGTTTCACAGCTTGTAGCTGTTCTTAACCAACTTAAACCAACGCATCTTAGTATATTTTACTCTCGATAGTTGATTGTTTCATTATAATATATAAGATGTAAGTCTAGTGAGAGTGGGAGGAGACGAGCGGGAGAGAGAGACCGGCTGGGGTACATTGCTTCGCGCGGAGAGTCCAGCTTGGGACGAGCCTGATGTTGCCACATACATTTGATTGCAACGTTAGGCTTAGTTTCGACTCACGCACGGGGTAGACGATTTTGACCCGGCAACTGTGTTGAGTGTTGCCAAGCCTGGGATGTATTCTGCATGCCTAGTGCGGGGTCCAGACAGATTCAAGACTCAGAGCTCACCTCACTGTCGTACCCTTCGGACCCCCTTGATATCTATCCCTCTCAACCCCACTTAGAAACTTTCTCTCTTACTTTGTATACCTTCCTTCCACTACTTATCCCATCCCCTTGATAGACCTTATATCTATTATTGTATTAACGACGAGCTCTCAGATAACTAGATAGGATTTTGGGCCTTATGCAGAGACGTAACTGTTAATGAGACCTAGGAAGCTTTTTTGTTGTCTCATATTTGGTGGTTTCATGCTTGCTAGTGTGTTCTTGTGTCAGGTTAGCAGGGGCTAGACCGGAGGGGAGGCTTTTTGCGATCCTTTAAGTAAAGTCTGCTGGTGCGAGTCCTGTGGACCCGCACGACTTTACTAGGATACCCGTGGGAGTCTGGGGGCATTTTCTTGTCTGTGTCCCTGTGTGTCTAGTGTTGTGTTGTGTGAGGGCCCTTGCCTAGTCCACTCAGCACTGCGCTAGCACGTCTTGCTTTTGTTTTAGGGTCGCCAGGAGAGAGTCAGATACTTGCGATCTGAGTCTCTCAAGAGAGCACCCTTTCAATTAGAGTAATTTGGCGCACAGACTTGGGAACGTCCCTAGGCTAGAGCAGGTGGCTCAGCCCGGGTATCCGAAGCCTATATCCTTCCAGCTAGACCTCTGCCACCTGGCAGATTAACAGCTAGGGGTTTATCATTTCTGTATGCTTGTTATTGTGCCACAGTTTACCGTTTTTGTGAGCATTGTGAGTTAGGGTGTGGCTTAGAGACTGTGTCCGAGCAGGCTTGCCTGACTAAGAGTGAGAAGCACACCTGTATGTGGTTATGTTGCGAGTTGCTGCCTTTATTTAATTATACCTATGCCATTATACACTGTATGGCCTATCACTAGCATTTATTCCTGCTTATGAGTTAAGAGTTCTCTAAATCCGTAACGTACTTTCTTTGCTAAGCATCAGATCCTATAGTAGCCGCATGCAGTTTAGAAACCTGCATCTTGTCTACCTGTACGATGTTTTGAGGACTGTTTGCTTTCACCTTCTTTCACGCAGGGGTGATTAGTTGTATTAATTAACGTAACGTTAAATGTACTTTCTTCTAGTTTGTTATTAAATTGTTTCTGCAATTTAATTCCGTCATCTATCTTTTCCTTGAAGCTTTAAGTCAACTTAATTGTGTGATCTTTTATATAGCCTGCTTGACTATCAGCAGTCTATAGTGCGTGCACCCTGTAACCGAGTCATAGGATACCTCGTTGTCCAGGCAGGACTCTTGATGGTTTAGGGTGGTTTGTTGCCTGGGTTTATAGATAAGGGTTGGATCTAGCGTTTTCCGTTGTTGCTTGTTGCCGCATACCTAGTCCAATAGAAAGAGCCCAGTGTTTATATATCCCAGGACGTAAAAAATGGCGACCTTGCATAGGATTTACTGAACAGAGGAATATAGTGGTCATTTGTTTTGAGATTCCTTATGATTAGAGGAATACAGTGGACATAGAGGTTTTTTTTTGGAGCAACCAATATAACTCATTAAACACTTTAAATAACATTAGTATATACATACTTGCATAGGAGATAAGGCACATTCTATAACCGTGATAATTACTGCAGTACACAAACATGTCTAATACATCAGAACACAGTGATGGGTCAGGTCACGATACGAGCTCGGAGGGAGAAAGACCTGTGGAGTGGCTAGTCGATAGCGAGGAGGGTGCTAGAAGATTTTTAGAGGTGCCCCTTACCGCTGCCAGGGTGTTGAAGCTGAATAAGTATGGCTTAAAGTGTGTGGCAGGTCTTCAGGGTCACCAGGGTTTAAGTGGCATGAGGAAAGATCAGCTGAGGACTTTGATATTGGGTTTAGAAGGGAGAGACCTGGGTGGAGAGGCGACTGGGAGCCCCGGTCCCCAGCCCCCCCTCCACTCTACCCCCGTATCAAACGTCTGGGTGCCTGATTTTAGTACATACCCCCAAGTTGATGGTCAATGGCAGCGTGGAATTCAATCACAGGGACCCTCCCCATTAAATGCACCTTCCCCTCCTCAAGGGTTGACTCCAGATTTGTTGTTTCGGCTTGAGATGGCCAAGGTTGAGGCCGCCGAAAGACAGGTTAGTTTGCAGGCTGAGGTTGCTAGAGCTCAGGCTGAGGTTGCTATACGAAAGGCTGAACTGCAGGCAGAGTCTACTAAGTATCGGGCTGACAGGGAGCTGGAGATCTCTCGAGTGGAGGTAACAGGGCAAAATATTGGGGGGAGGTAACAGACATCGGGACCAATCATTGTCGCACCTGCTTAAACTAGTTCCTGTGTTCGATGAATTAGGTGTGGCTGAGTTTTGTATGCGATTTGAGAAGAAGTGTCAGGAACACCAGTGGCCTCAGGAAAAGTGGGCAGCATTAGTTTCATCAAGACTCCTAGGAAAGGGGCTAAAAGCGTATGATGCACTACCTTTAGAGTCCTGTGTAGTTTATGATGAGCTAAAGAAGGCTGTGCTACGGGCCTATGAGTTACAACCAGAAACTTACCGCTTGAAGTTTCGGGGTGTTACTAAGGGCAAGGATAGTACCTTCCTAGAACACGCCCGGGACTTGTCTGATGCACTACGACATTGGCTGCGTTCTGAAAGGGCAGCTACTTTTGAGGAGTTGAGTGAGCTGGTTCTCTTGGAGCAGTTCTTCAAGTGCACAGGCAGGGACTTAACATTAAATATAAAGGACAAAAATCCTAGAACTCTCAAGGAGGCAGCAGAAATGGCTGACCTCCGACTGTCATTAATTCGAGGGTGCGGAGCAGAAGCTAGGAGTGAGTCGGGTGCAAAGGATCGTACCCCTCCCCCTCCCAAGAATTTTGATACACATAAATACACAAAACCATCTAGCACTGACAATAAAACTGAACATAAACCAAATACCGTCCCGTATAACAAGTCTAATGGTACCTCCCACTCCCAAGGGAAACCAAAGAGTAAAGAGTGCTTTGCATGTCACAAGAAGGGTCACTTTGCAAATGCTTGTCCGAACAAGCCACCAAACGCATCAAATCAAGCCATTACGCATCAAATCAACCAAGCTACAGACCAACATGGTGAAACACATACAATAGCACTGGATATATCAAAGGCATTTGATAGAGTCTGGCATCAATTCTTATTGTCGAAGATGTCACACTACGGCCTTGCATCATTAGTTCCACTAATTTCTTCTTATCTTCATAACAGAAAAATACATGTAATGGTAGATGGCCTTTATTCTCAATTTCACTCAATAAATGCTGGTGTTCCCCAGGGATCAGTTTTGGCCCCAACTCTGTTCCTCATTCATATCAATGATCTCATATCTACCACTCATAATCCAATACATTCCTACGCAGATGACTCAACACTCCACAGTTCCTTCACATTTACCAATTCTTTCACCCAACCCGATCTTATAAATTCAAAAATAAACACTGCAATTTCTCTGAACCAGGACCTTTCTAGAATTAATGAATGGGGACAAGAGAATCTAGTTTCCTTTAATGCACAGAAAACCAAGTACATTCAATTTTCTAACCGACAGAATCTCACTGACTCCCATATATTTTTTAATGATGTAAATATTCCCACTTCCCCTAGTATTGACATTCTCGGTGTAACATTAACTACTAACTTGAGCTGGACACATTATGTTAGAAGCATTGCTAAGAATGCCTCTAAAAAACTGGGACTCCTGTACAGAGTTCGAGAATTCTTCACTGACGAGCAGTTGGCCGTAATATATAAAAGTCATGTGCGCTCTCAGATGGATTACTGTTCACCTCTGTGGGGTGGAAGTGGAGTGGTTGCATTGAGGCAGTTGGACAAAATTCAAAATAAAGCTATTAGATTAATCAATAACCCTGCAATCACACAGGACCTTCCTACATTAGCCACACGAAGAAACGTTGCATCCCTTGCATTATTCTACAGATATTTTCACAGCAATTGTTCCGAGGAACTTGCTTCAATTGTGCCGCCTCTCCACATCTTTCCCCGTAGAACTAGGGCAGCTGAGAGCGTCCATGAATTTACACTTTCTCCTCCACAATGCAGAACTTCTGCTTATCAGAATTCATTTATCCCCAGAGCTACTACTCTTTGGAATTCACTTCCCTCGAATTGCTTTCCACAAACTTACAATCTACAAATGTTTAAATCCAGTTGTTACAAACATTTTATGAATGGAGGATGCCTTTAGGCACATGGACCTTTTTGTTTTATCTGTGTTTTTCCTTCCTTCGTTCATTGTCTCTTAAAAAAAAACAAAAAAAAAAACAAGGTTGTGTCATTGGCCCGCAGCATAGGGGTATCGCCTATATCTTCTGAGTTTGCCAAGGGTAGTTCGTCAGAGGTTGGGACACAGCCTGTGTTCAAGAGTCCGGAAGGCTCGAACCCTGTCCGCGACGTCTTTGGGGGTCATAGAGGGCATGGTTTTGTGAGGTGGGCTGGCAAAAGGCGAGGAGTTAAGCTATTGCATGATACGGGGGCTTCTCAGACCTTGTTAAAGAACTTTACTGGTAGACCGATTAACGCTGCTCGGGTGGTGGTAGTTCAGGGGATCAATGCTACGAAGTCCTACCCGCTGGTGCGGATGGAGCTGGAGGTGGGTGGTGTGGCGAAGGAGCTGGATGTAGGAATTGTAGAGAACTTGCCTGTTGGGGGCGTCGACCTCCTCCTCGGCAACGACTTTGCGGTGCCTGCTTCTAAGGTTTCACCCTTTGTCGTTGCCGAGAAGGCGGCCGACGTTTGTAGGGAGGAACAGGAGTGGGTTGAGAAGTGTAGCGTACAAACCATGGCGTGTGTTGTGACGCGTTCTCAGACATCCGGAGCCTTGCAGCCACCACCTCAGTCTATCAAACCGCGGAGGAAAGGTCACAAGAAAACGGGAAGTGTTGGTCAATTGGAGAGTTTTGAGCTGGCAGTGTTTCTTGGTGACTCATTATTGGCACCTATGTTAGAGTCTGGAGAGGCCCCCGGGGCCTGTCCCCGCTAGTGCAGGTGCAGGGCAGGAAGAGACTCTGCGTCAGCATCGTTATGCGCAGCGTGAGGAAAGGATGGCTCAGCGGGACATTGGAGGTGGAAATAAATTATTTAAGATGAACTTGGATAATCTCGCACCTGCTGATATATGTTCCTTGCAGCTGGAAGATCCTGAAGTCAGGGCGTGTGGTAATGGTGCTATCGAACTGGAGGGCGATGGGGATGCGCAGCCTGGTGATTTTTTCTTGTCCGAGGGGATCTTGTATCGGAGACATCAGGATCCCAAGAAAAAGTGGGATGGGGGGTCAGGATTAGTGGACTAGTTAGTAGTACCGAGGGTGTGCCATGAGAGATTATTGAGATTAGCTCATGATGTGCCTTTGGCAGGGCACCTGGGGGCACGTAAGACGGAGGCAGCTCTGAGCAAGCTTTTCTGGTAGCCTGGGTTAAAGGCGAGTGTCGTGTCATGGGTGTCACAGTGTCACACTTGTCAAGTTGTTGGGAAACCCAATCAGGTCATCCCGAGAGCCCCGTTACAACCCATCCCTGTCATTGGGCCGCCCTTCAGCAAAGTAGTTATCGATATGGTTGGCCCATTGCCCCCCACTAGTGCCGGCAATAAATTTTTACTAAATGTAATGGATGTAGCAACACGGTATCGAGATGCTTACCCCATGCGCAATGGGATGGCTAAGACTGTTGTCAAAAACCTACTTGTCTATTTCTCTCGTTATGGCTACCCTCAGGAGATCAAGTCTGATCAGGGATCCAATTTTACTTCTGCTCTGTTTAAACAGACCATGCAGCAACATGGGATAGTGTCTGTGGTGTCATCTGCCTACCATCCCGAGAGTCAGGGAGTTTTGGAAAGGTGGCACTCGACTCTCAAGAGTATGTTGCAGTGTTATTGCATGGAAAATGGGAAGGACTGGGATCTAGGTCTCCCATACGTTTTATTTGCTGCGAGAGAAGTACCTGGGGAGAGCTTGGGATTTAGCCCGAACGAGTTGGTTTTTGGACACAGGGTCAGGGGGCCCCTCCACATAGTCAAGGAGATCTGGGAGGGAGTCACAAAGCCATGCTCGCTTTTAAATTATGTAGTTGAAAGCCGTGAGAGAATGCTAAAGAGCTTGGAGGTAGCAGGTCGGAACCTTAAGAGTTCACAAGCTCAGATGAAGGACAGATACGACCAGAAGGTGAAGCTGAGGGAGTTTGAAGTAGATCAGGAGGTACTGATACTACTGCCTCTGGTGGGACACCCCTTGTCTGCCAAGTATTCTGGTCCGTATCGAGTTGTAAGGAAGGTTTCTGATCTCGACTATTTAGTAGCTACTCCTGATCGTAAGAAAAAGAACCAACTTTGCCATATAAATCTGATGAAAGAGTATGTGAGGCGCCCCTCCGAGCCTCTCACTGTCCCGGTGTTGATCTGAAGCGATCGTGGTGGAGAAGGAGGAAGGGACAGTCAAGCTGCGGGGGAGGATAATTGGGATTGTCATGTTTCCGTGGATCAGTGGGCGGGGAATTCTAGACAAGTGGCTCACGAGTTGATATTGCACCTGCCTGAGCAACAGCGTGTAGCTGTGCAGCACTTGTTTGATTCAAACCCAGCTGTTTCCTGGCCTCACTACTCAAGCAGTGCACGATGTCGATGTTGGGGACCACCCGCCCTTTAAATCAGTGCCATACCGTGTTCCCCCTATTAAATTACCAGCACTTAGGGAAGAGCTGGATTATATGCTGAAACGTGGGCTGATTTCTGAGGGTGCAGTAAGGTGGACTTCCCCCGTCACACTGCAGCCCAAACCAGATGGCAAGGTGCGGTTTTGTATAGATTTCCGCAGGTTGAATGGTTTAACCCCCACAAATGCCTACCCTCTCCCTCGCGTGAACGACAGTGTGGATAAGATAGGAAAGGCCAAGTTCCTCACTAAGATAGACCTTGTTAAGGGTTATTGGCAAGTGCCCTTGTCTGAGCGAGCGCGAGAGGTGTGTGGGTTTGTGGTGGACGGTGCCACATATCGTTGCCATGTTATGCCATACGGGCTGAAAAATGCCCCTGCAATGTTTCAGAAATTAATGAACGACATTGTAGCCGACATTCCCAACTGTACGGTGTACCTAGATGATGTCATAATATACGACGAGGATTTTAACAGTCACTGTGCTCACATCGGACAGCTTTTTAATAAACTGAATGAAGCAGGTTTGGTGGTAAACCTGGGTAAGTGCGATTTTGTCAAAGCCACAGTTTTGTACCTGGGGTTCGAGGTGGGGATGGGTCAGGTGTCCCCTCCACAGACAAAGATCAAAGCCATCGATCAGTTTCCCCAGCCTACGACTGAGAAACAAATCATGCGGTTTCTAGGTATGATAGGCTATTATCGTCGCTTCATCAAAGGCTATTCGACTGTACTTGCACCTTTAACTGACTTATTATCTAAGGACAAGAAGTTCCGGTGGTCTCCTGAGTGTGCAGAGGCGTTTTCCTTGGTGAAACACCTGTTATGTACGCACCCCATACTCAGGGCCCCGGACTTCAACAGACAACACGAATCGTTGTCTAGCAAACCTCTGCAGGAAGGAAAACGTGGGATTCGTCGACACCTGGGACAATTTCTACTACGATGACTATTTGTTTTCGGACGATGGAGTTCATCTGAACCAGGTGGGAGCAGCACGTTTTGGGCGTCTTCTCAACGATGCGGTGAAGGATTTTAGGAGAAGAAATAGACTCAGCACAGGACAACCAGGAAGGAGGACCGAAGACAGCGAGGACGGCAACCTACAAAGGAATTAAATACTAATCTGTCAAGAACCGCGAATTTGGATAAAGCTCCACCAACACGACCCAAATTCAAAACCGCCAGGGATAACGACCGAGGACCGATGTCAGCCATGAATGTAAATGTAGATCCGATCAGAACCAAAAATTTGATTAAAGAACGTTCTGTGAGTTCTAAAACCGCAACTTTAAAGGTTTTCTATGCAAACGCTCGTAGCATACGCAATAAATTTTCAGATTTAGAGGAACTAGTGTTTACTGAAAATTATGATGTGATTGGTATAACAGAATCTTGGCTCAATACAGTAGATAGAGACTTTTTAGCAGAGTATTCACTTCCCGGTTATGTAATGTTTGAGAAAAGCCGAATAAATAAAAATGGAGGTGGCGTTTTATTTATATCAAAGAAAGTCTTAACCCGACCCTCTTGTCAAAACCTCAAATTGTGAACGTCGACACATCTTTTGTGCTAATAAAGAATAATAAAGGTACAAAAATAATACTTGCATTATATACAGACCTCCAGCTCAATCAGTGCAAACTGACCGAGAAATTTATGAACAAATTGCAGATGTAAGTAACTCACAAGATACCGTATTTTTGGGCGACTTTAATTTACCTGTGACCAAGTGGGCCAATACTCTTACTTCACACTCCGGACATGACTTGTATACGAACTTGCAAGAGAGTTCGCTTTATCAATTTGTTCGAACACCGACCTGTGGTAATAACGTTCTTGACATTGTACTTGCAACAAAAGAAGAATTAATAGAGAATTTGAATGTTGGTGATGAATTCAGTAACAGCGACCACCGTACGATAACTTTCACTTTAAACTTTACTAGTAAACGAACCAAATAGTAGCATCGAAAAAGTCTCTAATTTCAAGAAAGCAAACTTTCATAAACTTAGAGCTATGTTTAAAGAAACTGACTGGAGCTTTTTAATTAACAATAACGACATAAATACATCTTGGAAGTTATTCGAAACCACTTACCTAAAAGCAGTGCACAACTGCATACCATCGAAAATACGGCGTCCAGGCCATAATAATAAGCCCAAATGGTGGAATAAAGATATTTCAAACTGCCTGCTTGCTAAAAAAATTTGCTAATGATAGATTAAAATCCTCACAAAATGACGAAGAACGGGTGAAATTTGTAGAGCTACGACGCAAAGCCAAAAAGTTAATTAAGCAAAGTAAAAAGACCCTAGAGTTACATATTGCGAATCAAAGTAAAACAAACCCGAAAGAATTCTATAGTTATATCAGAAAGAAAAAAGTAGTTACTTCAACTGTTGGACCGTTAGTCGATGAAAATGGAGAATACACCAAAGACGAAGTACAAATGAGTAATGCCCTCAATACCTTCTTTGCATCAGTTTTTACAACAGAAGACCTCAGTGATATCCCTACACCATCACCGATTCAGATTGATAATTCAGATGTTCTAAGCAATATCACCGTTACAGAGAGAGAAGTATTGAATTGTTTAGATAAACTCAAGGTAAATAAAACGCCTGGACCTGATACAATCTCGCCTAGAGTTCTAAAGGAAGCTAAGGATGAGCTCTCCAAACCACTGACATTACTATTCAATAAATCCTTGCAGTCTGGAACTATGCATGATCAGTGGAAGATAGCCAACGTAACACCGATATTAAAAAAAAGGCAGCAAATCCCTACCCAGTAACTATCATCCAATTAGCTTAACCTCAGTTGTATGTAAAATGCTACAAACGGTCATAAGAGACAGACTCGTAAATCACTTAGAGGAAAATAACATACTTAAAGATACTCAACACGGCTTTCGTAAAAAACGTTCCTGTTTAACAAACCTCTTAGACTTCTTCCACGATATCCTCAACCTCTACGATGAGAGTAAAGCTGTAGATATTATATACCTTGATTTTCAAAAGGCCTTTGACAAAGTTCCCCACAAACGTTTACTGCTAAAACTAAAAGCGCATGGAATACAAGACGGTGTGTTGAAATGGATAGAAAATTGGCTCAGCGACAGAAAACAAAGAGTAGTCATAAACGGTAAGGCATCTAAATGGACCAATGTAAGTAGCGGGGTACCCCAGGGATCGGTACTAGGACCAATTCTCTTTCTAATTTAGATCAACGACATAGATGAGGGTCTCACCTGTACAATCTCAAAATTTGCTGACGATACAAAAATTGCAAATAGCGTACTCTCAAAAGATCAAGTTGACGATATGCAACACAATCTAGATAAATTGTCACATTGGGCCCAAATTTGGCAAATGAGTTTCAATGCGGATAAATGTAAAGTACTACATATCGGATACCTAAATGAGAAAGCAAACTATTCGATGAATGGCACTCAGCTTAAGAATGTAAACAGAGAAACCGATCTGGGTGTAACAATATCGAGTAACCTAAAACCGAGTCAACAATGTTCAGAAGTTGTTAAGAAGGCAAACAAAATAATTGGGTTTATAGGCAGATCATTTGAGCATAAATCCAAAGACGTAATCCTAACCCTTTACAATTCCTTAGTCCGCCCTCTTCTGGAATACTGCGTTCAATGCTGGTGCCCTTATTACCAAAAAGACATAAACAAGCTAGAACGAGTTCAACGTAGAGTTACCAAAATGATACCTAGCCTAAAGAACAAACCATACGAAGAGCGTCTTAGAGAATTAAATCTATTTCCTTTAACCCAGCGCAGATTAAGAGGTGACTTAATTCAAGTGTTCAAAATCATCAAATGCATCGACAATATGAACTGTAGTAAGTACTTCACTATCGACCAATCTAATTACACGCGGGGAAACGGTTGCAAAATTATTGGTAAATCTTTTAACTCACACGAATCTAAGAATTTCTTCTTCAATCGAATTGTCAACTTGTGGAATGGGCTTCCCCGAGACGTTATAGACTGCAGCACCGTTGATTCATTTAAATTCCGCTTAGAAAAATATCTCGCATCAAACCCGCGACTGACTGCGTTTGTAAATGAATAACTTTATTTTATCCTCCCCTCAGTTACTAACCCATATGTCCCCTACTAACTTCCTAGTCCTGCCACGTTAGTGGCAGGGCAGTAGTTCCCTTTCCAATGTTCCCTTACCCACTCTAAACCACTGTTTGGACACTTGATCCTCAGTGTTTTGGAGGACAAGCAGCCTAGAAGGGTCACTAGATATGTTGTTGCTTGATTTCCTTTGTACTCCTTTGTACTCCTTTGACCTTTTCAGCTGGCGACTGATGCCAGTGGCGTAGGGGCTGGGGCTGTCTTGTTACAGACAGATGATGAAGGTATCGAACATCCAGTGAGTTTTTACAGTAAAAAATTCAATAGTGCACAAAGGAATTACTCTGTAATTGAAAAAGAACTCCTGGCGATAGTGCTGGCGCTCAGGCACTTCGATGTATATGTTCCTGCTTTCGGACCAGTCGTAGTGGTTTATACCGATCATCACCCTCTGAAATTCTTGAATCAGTTTCATAGCCGGAATATGAGGCTGACCAGGTGGTCACTCATGCTTCAGGAGTATAATCTGGACATACGCCGTATTGCCGGTTCTGATAACGTGATAGCGGATTGTCTATCAAGGGTGGATGATGTTGGTTAGACTGCCACAGGATTGAGGGTTGAGTGTGGAGGAAAATAGGCTGTCACTGTAGTTCAGCCGAAAAAAAAAAAAAAAAAAAAGCAAAAACCTTATAAAAACTCTTTATTTTTTATAACGTGTAGAATTTTGTATAAGATGTTGTAGCAGTATCTAAGTTGAATGTTTTCGCTTATTGTCGCTAAGTTAGTTGGACTTGCTCGGTGGAGCGCAACAGTCTTTATTTTTTTTATATATAGTGCCTTGTGTCGCAACAGTGTGTGGTACTATGAGAAGCTTTCTGTTAGATATGAAGAACTTAGTCAAGGGTCTTATATCTTGGGGGAGGTGTGACGCTTCTGCATAGTAGCCACGTGCGGGCATGCGCGCGCGTCGGCTGCCCAGCCGTTTAGAAACCGGCTGGTGGCAGCCGGCCGGCCGGCTTTTCCTTAATATATCCTACGACAATGTAACTAATGTCTGGGATATTCTTATGTTGTTTCACAGCTTGTAGCTGCCCTTATTCTTAACCAACGCATCTTAGTATATTTTATTCTCGATAGTTGATTGTTTCATTATAATATATAAGATGTAAGTCTAGTGAGAGTGGGAGGAGACGAGCGGGAGAGAGAGACCGGCTGGGGGACGTTGCTTCGCGCGGAGAGTCAAGCTTGGGACGAGCCTGATGTTGCCACATACATTTGATTGCAACGTTAGGCTTAGTTTCGACTCACGCACGGGGTAGACAATTTTGACCCAGCAACTGTGTTGAGTGTTGCCAAGCCTGGGATGTATTCTGCATGCCTAGTGCGGGGTCCAGACAGATTCAAGACTCAGAGCTCACCTCACTGTCGTACCCTTCGGACCCCCTTGATATCTATCCCTCTCAACCCCCCTTAGAAACTTTCTCTCTTACTTTGTATACCTTCCTTCCACTACTTCACCAATCTATTTAATTATCCCATCCCCTTGATAGACCTTATATCTATTATTGTATTAACGACGAGCTCTCAGATAACTAGATAGGATTTTGGGCCTTATGCAGAGACGTAATTGTTAATGAGACCTAGGAAGCTTTTTTGTTGTCTCATATTTGGTGGTTTCATGCTTGCTAGTGTGTTCTTGTGTCAGGTTAGCAGGGGCTAGACCGGAGGGGAGGCTTTTTGCGATCCTTTAAGTAAAGTCTGCTGGTGCGAGTCCTGTGGACCCGCACGACTTTACTAGGATACCCGTGGGAGTCTGGGGGCATTTTCTTGTCTGTGTCCCTGTGTGTCTAGTGTTGTGTTGTGTGAGGGCCCTTGCCTAGTCCACTCAGCACTGCGCTAGCACGTCTTGCTTTTGTTTTAGGGTCGCCAGGAGAGAGTCAGATACTTGCGATCTGAGTCTTTCAAGAGAGCACCCTCTCAATTAGAGTAATTTGGCGCACAGACTTGGGAACGTCCCTAGGCTAGAGCAGGTTGCTCAGCCCGGGTATCCGAAGCCTATATCCTTCCAGCTAGACCTCTGCCACCTGGCAGATTAACAGCTAGGGGTTTATCATTTCTGTATGCTTGTTATTGTGCCACAGTTTACCGTTTTTGTGAGCATTGTGAGTCAGGGTGTGGCTTAGAGACTCTGTCCGAGCAGGCTTGCCTGACTAAGAGTGAGAAGCACACCTGTATGTGGTTATGTTGCGAGTTGCTGCCTTTATTTAATTATACCTATGCCATTATACACTGTATGGCCTATCACTAGTATTTATTCCTGCTTATGAGTTAAGAGTTCTCTAAATCCGTAACGTACTTTCTTTGCTAAGCATCAGATCCTACAGTAGCCGCATGCAGTTTAGAAACCTGCATCTTGTCTACCTGTACGATGTTTTGAGGACTGTTTGCTTTCACCTTCTTTCATGCAGGGGTGATTAGTTGTATTAATTAACGTAACGTTAAATGTACTTTCTTCTAGTTTGTTATTAAATTGTTTCTGCAATTTAATTCCGTCATCTATCTTTTCCTTGAAGCTATAAGTCAACTTAATTGTGTGATCTTTTATATAGCCTGCTTGGCTATCAGCAGTCTATAGTGCGTGCACCCTGTAACTGAGTCATAGGATACCTCGTTGTGCAGGCAGGACTCTTGACGGTTTAGGGTGGTTTGTTGCCTGGGTTTATAGATAAGGGTTGTATCTAGCGTTTTCCGTTGTTGCTTGTTGCCGCATACCTAGTCCAATAGAAAGAGCCCAGTGTTTATATATCCCAGGATGTAACAACTCTGCCTAACTTCCACGAGTCCGTAAGGTGTGCTACAAAGTTAGAGTCCTAAGATATTAACTCTAGCTATTTTCCACCAATGTGTAAAATGTATGCTACGAAGTTAGAGTCCCAAGATATTGACTCTGCCTAATTTCCACCAGTGCGCAAGGTGCTACATATAATTAGAGTCCACCATATTTAGACTCAGTGTAAACCCTCGTCCATTTCTGTGCTTAAAGTTATATATATATATATATATATATATATATATATATACATATATATAAATATTAAGAAAGTACACAGTTATCCGACTCAGCAGTGTTAATAATATGTCACTTTGTTATATTGTACAAGAGGTAAACTAAACATATATTGATATACCTGAGCTCCTTCTAGATCCTCGATCGTGCTAGGATAGTAAATTATGTGGTATACCACTTATCATTAATTCATATGTAACTATCTATATAAGTATAAGTAAAGGGTACTTCACACAGTCAGGAATGCGAGCTAGAATCACTAGGAGTAATAATTCCTGGTGATTCCTGGGAATACAACCGCGAATGTCTGCAATTCCCCGTGCACTCACAACACCGTAGGAACCAGTGGGAGTGTACCTGCGAATCACTGGGAGTCACTGGGAATCACCAGGAATCACCGGGATAAAACCAGGAATGAAGTGCGAGTTATTGAAAAGTTGAAAATTTTGGATTACTGTAATATACGAGTCGATAGAAGTAATATAGGAATCACTGGGAATTAGATAGGAGTCACTGGGAGTCACTGAGCATCACTGGAATTTGTTAGGAATGAGATGCGAGTATGCCAGGCATGGCCCCCATTGTGCACAGCCCCTATATAAGGGGCCCCAAAGCTGTGCCAAGCCACATGCACACTCACCACCGACCCACGGACACTATAACTACAGTCCTCTAATATCATCAATAAGTACAATGACTGTATTCATTCATCATTACAGACATTAATATAATACGATAAGTCTGTATTATTATGTACCGTAAGGTCATAATATCAATGCATATTATACTTTAAAGGTGGGGGCTCATGGGTTGAGATAAACATGGAATGATAATCGCCAAGCTGTACATAATTATCTTGCAAAATGCAATGGCACTGAAATAATTATTAACAATGGTATAAAGGATTTTGTGGATCGTCTATACCGGGCCTGTGACGTCACAAGAGTGTAAGTCCACCATCCAGTCTAGGCTAAGGATACTGGTGTGACGTCACTATGACGTCACAGGCCCGGTATAGACGATCCGCAAAATCCTTTATACCATTGTTAATAATTATTTCAGTGCCATTGCATTTTGCAAGATAATTATGTACAGCTTGGCGATTATCATTCCATGTTTATCTCAACCCATGAGCCCCCACCTTTAAGAAACAAATATATTTAAACTATTGTCTAAATAGTGGGTAGTTAATCCTTCCCACCTTCTTGTTTTCATTCGTTACCGAGTTCTGTAATATTTCATACGATTACCTAATATAGGTAACACTTATCGGTTGTGTTAGTTTGCTTAGGTTAGGTCAGGGGAGTTGCAGAACTTCTAGATTATTAACCGGCGACGACAACGGCCACTAAACAACCAAGCCATGATTATGCTGGCTGAAAGTCTACCCCGGCGACTACAACGCCCCTCGAAGTAGTAATCCAAACTCTCCACCACAAAACGAACTTGACATTTCAAAACACATACAAACACCTCTCCACCACTCTCGTTATGTTAGGTAAGGGGAGTTGCAGAACTTGTAGACTACAAGTAGGGTATTGTAACATTGACCATACATTGTTCACATTATTAATTACCTCAACTACCGTAATTTCCTTCTCTACACACAATCACTGGGTGAATACAATGTCTTGTGGGAAATTGTACTTACACAGGTTAGTACTAGGCCTATTTATAATGTTTGACCAAGAAAAGTTAACTACCCGTATACTGTATATTATACTTTCACGTGAGAAGTATTACAGGTTTATATGAATAATATATTTATTAAAGGGTACTTCACATAGTCAGGAATGCGAGCTAGAATCACTAGGAGTAGCTGAAAATTCGGATTCCTGGGCCTATTCGCGGTGAAAAATCAATGACTCCTAGTGACTCTAGCGATATCCTAGTGATTCTTGTTAGACTCCCAGTGGCTCCAAACCACTCGCGGGCGATTGGCCCTGTCCGACAAAATGTTCACCGTGTTTAAAGTTCTCGCCACGAGTCGGACCATTCCCAGTGACTCCCAGTTGATTCCCAGTGATCCCCAGTGATTCCCCAGTGACTCCCAGTGAGTCCTGGTGATTCTCGGTGATTCGTATCTGATTCGCGGGCAGGTTTCGGTTTCAGTTCTCACAAGAATCACCAGGACTCACTGGGAGTCACTGGGGAATCACTGGGGATCACTGGGAATCACTTGGAATGGTCCGATTCGCGGCGAGAACCTTGAACACGGTGAACTTTTTGTCGGACAGGGCCAATCGGCCCTGTCACTGGGAGTCTAACAGGAATCACTAGGATATCGCTAGAGTCACTAGGAGTCATCGATTTTCACCGCGAATAGGCCCAGGAATCCGAATTTTCAGCTACTACTAGTGATTCTAGCTCGTATTCCTGACTGTGTGAAGTACCCTTTAGAGTTAAGCTAAATAAAACTGTTCTTTACAATTATACTCGGTGTTATATGTATCCTCTATTTTGACTTCTATGCATGTATTGTGTGACCTCTGAATTCCCCAGTCATTATAACCAATATATAAACCTGATAACAACCCTGATATAACACATAACAAGAACAAATAGGGGACTAAAGGTTATGATGGTAACCAATATTACAAATAAGAATAAGGAGAACATGGATAAATAAAAGTACGGGGAAAAAGATCGGAGAATGAAAAATAAATATCAAGAAAATTTAGGGGAAATACAGGAGGTGATGTTATAAATATAGTGTCTCTCTCTCTCTCTCTCTCTCTCTCTCTCTCTGTGTAGGTTTAAAGATTATAACCATTTTCTTTCTTTAAATATTTCAACATAAATAGATAACTGTTATGGAGTAATTTTACGTACCGGGTAATAGAGAGTCAAATCTCAATCTCTCTCTCTCTCTCTCTTCGTGATGGATGAAGAGGACTAATGGCAAGGTTGTGGGAAAAATGGTGGCACGCCGAAGAAAGACGGGGGACGCTGAAATATGGATGGATGGCTAGGGTAAGTATATGGGGATAGATGATGCTGTTGTTGCTTCAGATATTTTGTAGACTGAATGGCATTAACGATATAAGTTGGTGTTTTAAGAGGAGATGGGCCGTTTTTCTGGACCCCATATTCCTCATGTTTAGCCCCATTGGTTTTCACATTAAAAGACGTTTGGCCCATTAGCTTGGCGATTTTAAGATCTATCGCCCCATTTATATGTCAATGTTAAGACTTTTCGTGTCATTTAGGTGTCGATATTTTCCTGGCGAGCGATAGCGAGCCTGTAATTCAAGAGATACCGGTCATCGACTGGGACATTTGTCTTTCGAAAAATGTACACATTTATCTTGAAGAAGGGTCTTAGGCAGGTGTTTTTTAAGCTTGATGGAGGTCTAGGGAGGAAACAAATAAAATAACAAAAGATACATAAATGATCAAATAAAAACGACGCATTTACCCTTAAACAGGTCAGACATCACCAGAAGCAACAACGAAGCCAGACAAATACCTTGTCCTCGCCAGACGTCATCAGTTCCAACCTCTGGTGTTCGAAACATCAGGATTATTCGGTACCACAGCCCTCAATATAGTGAATTAAATTGGCCACACAATCAGATCAGTTACAAGAGAACCCCGGGAAACCCTCTGACTCAAGCAAAGACTATATTTTGTCAAGGGACTGGAATTCTCGGAAAGGGGCTCCAGTCCTGACGCCATTCTTTGACTTACAATGTGCTGGCTTAATAATTCAGAAGGGTCTGAAGTCTTATTTTAACAAACTAACTATACTCTGTTTCCTTCCAGCTGACGGTAAATTGCCATGTCTCTCTTCATTTTTTACCTATTATGAAGATGTTGTAGTGAAATATGTTGTTAATGAAAACTTGGTATTAATTGATGAACAAACATAGTCAATTTCACATTTCTCCATTAACTATCGAGAAATAAATTACTGAGGGATTCAATGTACCGTCAGCTGAAATGAAAACGACTATAGTGATGACCATCCTCCAGGGCAATGCCACCAGTGTCATAAGCTCAGTACGACTGGGTGATGCCACTGTGTGAGGCCCAGGGAGGCGTGGTGTATCTCTAAGCTTTCCAACCTAGGGTGTGTTCGCGTGTTTGGGGCAAGCACCAAGTATTATGGAAAACATGTATCTGACCTCTAATATCGGAGGTGAAGCCATTGATTTCAGGGGCTGATGAGTGATTGGTGCTTCTGAATGCTTGTGTGCTTGCTATATGTGGGGGAACTGTTATATGTGTTCTTCTCCTGTCACCTCTTTTTCCTTTCTCGAGTCTCTTGCTGATTCTCCCTACCCCTTGTGGGAGTAAGGGCTGGCTACTGACTGATAGACTGACTGTATCCATCATAACTTATTTTCCTTACTTTATTTACTTAACCTTACAATATGCCTATATAACAGTTTTTTCACAATACGTAGACGGAGGTCTTAAAATGAAGTGGGCAGAGGGGGTAAACATTTTATGGCTGGCTGGCTATAGATGTAAGGGGTGGGGGATATTTGGATTGATGATGGTGTTGTTGTTGACTCCAGATATTTTAGAATCTGTACACGGACTCGAAATATAAAGGGGTTATAGTAGAAAGGTGGATATATAGATGATGGGTAGATGCATTAGGTTATAGAGGGGGTATAGAGGAGGGAAAGAGGAAAAGAGTGGGAGGGAGAGGGGAGGGAAAGAATGGGAGGCGGAGAGGAGGAAAAGAGTGGGAAGGGGCAAGAATGGAAGATTTTCAATTATTAAGATCACTAATTTTACAACGTTAATACCCTTCGCCCCATTTTCCTGTCAATATTAAGAACTTTCGTGCCATATACGTGTCGATGTTTTTCCCTAGCGAGCGATAGCGAGCCTATTAATATGTATGTAATGGTCTTCTGCCGGGACATATGTACATATTTAACTCGAAGAGGGATCTTGAGGATATATTTTTAAGATTGATGGAGGTCTAGAGAGGAAATTAATAGAAAAATAATAAAAAGATAAATAAATACGTATACATACATACGCCCATCCCCCCTTAAAGGTTGAGTAGTGAAGCTAAACACACTATCCCTTCAATCTAAAGGACTTTGACTAACTCCCCCCCCCCCCTCTCTCTCTCTCTATTTCTTCTCTGCTTGCTCACTCTCTAGCTCTCACCACCCCCCTCCCCTCTCTCTCGTTATCTTTATCCATTCGTTTGGTCATTTCCCCCATTTTGTTAGCCATCCCCCCTCCATTCGTCTCTCTCTCTCTGTCTGTTACCTGTATCTCACCGTTTACTCGTTTTTCTTCCATTATTTCTGTTCTATATTTTGGTCTTTGTCGGCGTGACTGTTTCATCCCCCATCCCTCCCCTCTCGCCTTGTCTTTGTATCTTTATATATATATTTAGCTGAGTCACTGTTTCTATGTCTATCTTGAGTTTTCTTTCACTATCTTGCATTTAGCTATGTTCTATTCCTATGGTTGTATGTACAGTATCTAGCCTATTTTGCCATGTAGTTACTGATATATGTTTATATATATATATATATATATATAAAGAGAGAGAGAGAGAGAGAGAGAGAAGGTATTATTTGTCATAGGCACATACGTAACCATATAGTATACTCTCCTTCGACACCCGCAATACATGAATAAATGACGATTATCAGTTAGAAAGAGAGAGAGAGAGAGAGATGTGTGTGTGTGTGAGGAAGGATAAGGTTTCAGCGAGATCTGGAAAAAGATAGCTTTCCCCAAAATTGAGAGCCAAAGGCTATGTCGGACACTATAGTCCAGTAAATCTAGCAATCATTTAACTGGACCTAGAACAAATTGTAATAGAAGGTTTTTTGGCTTTAACTTGTTTATTAGGTCCCTCTGATGAACATATAAAAAGTCTCCAACTTTTGGACACCGGGAAAGTGGTTAATTTGCATAAATTCAAGATGGCCGCCGTCCAAAGCTTCAATTTACAGATAACTTTTTTCTGGTTGCTCCTAGACCCTATAAATGTATTACAAACAACGTTTTTTGGCTTTAACTTGTTTATTAGGTCCCTCTGATGAACATATAAAAAGTCTCCAACTTTTGGACACCTGGAAAGTGGTTAATTTACAGCCGAAAAACCTTACAGACAGGCTGAACTGTCTCTTTCACAAGGGGTGACACAGGCACTTTGTGCTTGTATGGGTTTTTTGACCTGTTGTCCCTCTTTTTTATAAAAAAACAAAAACAAAAACCATGACGTAGTATGACGTCATTCAGAGCCAATTATGTAATTCATGATAGGAGTTCGTATTCACTTGGATCATCGGTGCTTGCATCAAAGTTGCTATTTTGACAGAGTCCTTTACATTGACCACATGCACTGGAACATTCAAGCTCATTCCGTTTGCAACTACAGCGTTGAGTGTCACAGTTGCCCTTACACTGACATCTGACCAATTTCAGTAGTGAATCAGGAGCCACTGGCGAATCCATCGTCTTCGGTTCAAGCTGTCCCTTCCGCAGACACCAGCCCCATTTCTCGGGGTCCACACAGTTCCCCATCCATTCCTGGACCTGACAATAAACTCGGAACGAGTGGTATTTGGCTGCATCGGTTGTTGGGGGAAGGCTGTGAACTTCAACGGTAGTTGAACTTTTTGCCACCTTGTTGCAAAACTTTGTCTTTCGCAGTCCGTCAAGGGTGTCATTTCCTTTTCCCCCGTACAAATAAACCAAGGCCTTTTCACCAGCTGATGATATCGCGTCTTTACTTCCACTTTGGCAACAGAATGCTTCTATAGATTTCAAGAAACCGTTGTCTTCCCTCACTTTCCTCAAGGCAGCCCCTTTACCAATACCATACAGTCGTGAGGTTGTGTCACATCCACAGAGTGCATGGACAACTGGCAGGACACGACAGATGCTTTCACCGAGAGCTTCTGCTACTGAGATAATATGCCAACATTTCCCACCTTCCTTGCTCGACTTGAAGTACAAATCATTCATCCCTCGTTCCGCATAATGACACAACAGCACCAACAAGTCTGTGTCCTCACCTATCACATATGTCACGGTTTCCCTTGCATGCTCAATTCCCTTCTTCGCAATCATGACATCTGCATCTGCTGGCGCATTGACACAGTCAATTCCATTTGCCTTGAATGTTTCACACAATAAGTCAATGAAGTTTTGCTTATTGTCCGAGTTTGACAAGAAGTTTTCCTTTTTTGACCGAAGGGGCATGGTTGGAGTGAACATCACCTTTTGACCAAAGACTCCTTTTGATCGTCGATTGTGTGTCATGTCCTTGGTAGTAGGTCCTGATTTATTACCGTCGAATACAACCACCGGGTTGAGAAAGTTTTTGGAAACATGCTTCATGTACATGCTTGCAATGTCCTCAAATGTGTCACCCTTCTTCCATGGAATCCTTTGCAATAAGGAACCACCATCCAGAACATGGGTCACAGTCCTTTCTTCCTCAAATGATTCCAATGACGACTTGGGAACAACAGCAGCTATCTCATCTCCTAGCTGGGGTTTATTGGCTTCCCTGAGCCTCCCCCACTTATCGAACAGAGCAGTAGGGTAGCTAGACAACTCATACGCAAAGACCTCTTCAACACCTAAGTCCCTGTTATTAGCAAAGATGAGGAGCCTCTGGAAAAGGAGCTGTGGGTCGATTGGTACTTTTTCAGCACTGATTGTAACCTTTGCACCCAACGACTCAACTTGATCTTTCTTCCTAAATGAAAAGTCAAAAGCATTGCTACCTTCCATCTTCTGCACAATGTTCATACCAACCTCATACAGTAAATGAGGATTGGCCGAGGCTGGTCTTGTCACACCGTTGGCAATATTCCTGAGTTCATTTGATTCTTGAAATGGATCATAATCCTTGAAGAATGCGAGAACCTTCTCTGTGTCCTTCCTATCTCGTTCACGCCTTGCTTCAGTCATTTCTTTGTGCTGCTCAGAGGTGTGGAAATGCTTCCCTGTCAGTTCTTGCATAACTTCACTCACCTCAGCGCAGGCTGGCATAGCAAGTAACCAGCGCAGGCGTTGCGTTTCCTCCATGCCCCTACCACGTGTCAATCCACCATTCGTTTTCAAAGAGCGCATCAAAACCTGCTCTATAACCAAGTCGCTTGGCAGTCCTGCCCACAGCCGATCACTTCGGCGGATCACAAATAGACCGGAGTTCAATTGACAGAACATGTCTGGGTTGAGCTGCTCAAGTTCAATCATGTCTTGAATGTACACATGGGCTGACTTGGCATAATTGTTATGACCACACGCTGCAAAGTACGGCAACATCTCCTGGAGTGTTCCGAGGTACAGTAGGAAATCGCCCATTCTCAGTGCCCTCAGGAAGCGACGCAGCAGGTCAATCATGTCCATGTATTGAATCCATAGCTTTCCCATCTTATGCTCTGCTAAGGAGCTCTTCTCAGCTTTAAGTTTTTCAGAAATTCTGTTGAAAACGTCTTTACTGCAGACTTCATCCGGTGAAACGTCTTCACGCAACAGCTTATCCAAAAGATCTGCAGCCTCCTGGAAGTCCTTGCATGAAACAAGAAACAAGATGATGGGATTAGTATAGGCCTAGGCAAAATGTAATAGACAATAATGTGCAGTAAAGGTAGGGCTTGACCTAGAACAAATTGCAATAGAAGGTTTTTTGGCTGTAAGGTTTTTGGCTGTAAATTAACCACTTTCCAGGTGTCCAAAAGTTGGAGACTTTTTATATGTTCATCAGAGGGACCTAATAAACAAGTTAAAGCCAAAAAAAGTTGTTTGTAATACATTTATAGGGTCTAGGAGCAACCAGGAAAAAGTTATCTGTAAATTGAAGCTTTGGACGGCGGCCATCTTGAATTTATGCAAATTAACCACTTTCCCGGTGTCCAAAAGTTGGAGACTTTTTATATGTTCATCAGAGGGACCTAATAAACAAGTTAAAGCCAAAAAACGTTGTTTGTAATACATTTATAGGGTCTAGGAGCAACCAGAAAAAAGTTATCTGTAAATTGAAGCTTTGGACGGCGGCCATCTTGAATTTATGCAAATTAACCACTTTCCCGGTGTCCAAAAGTTGGAGACTTTTAATATGTTCATCAGAGGGACCTAATAAACAAGTTAAAGCCAAAAAACCTTCTATTACAATTTGTTCTAAGTCCAGCCCTACTTTGACTGGTCTACTATAAGTCTTGCAAAGAGAGTGTGAGTGGAGTGTGTGTGTGTGTGTGTGTCTGTGTGTGTGTGTGCGTGTGTGTGTGTATAATTTAGCTATCCACGTCAAGTACGTATGGTGGTGTGAGGGTATAGAACCAACAGAGAGAGAGAGAGGGTAGGGAGGTTGTATTAAAAGGGTGTATATATTATGTGTAACTATGTGAAGTATATGCCTGTATAAGTACGTACGGTGGTGTGAGGGTAGTGAACCAATGATGTATAAAGAGTGGGGTGTATGAATGTATAAATATGTATAAATATGTATGTAATATGTATGTAAAGTATATGCATGTATAAGTAATTAAGCATCTTGAGAATAATAAATTAATCAGTGATAGGCAATATGGTTTTAGACGATGTCGATCAACTGCAGACATGCTTTGCCTTCTTACGCATCAAATCAACCAAGCTACAGACCAACATGGTGAAACACATACAATAGCACTGGATATATCAAAGGCATTTGATAGAGTCTGGCATCAATCCTTATTGTCGAAGATGTCACACTACGGCCTTGCATCATTAGTTCCACTAATTTCTTCTTATCTTCATAACAGAAAAATACGTGTAATGGTAGATGGCCTTTATTCTCAATTTCACTCAATAAATGCTGGTGTTCCCCAGGGATCAGTTTTGGCCCCAATTCTGTTCCTCATTCATATCAATGATCTCATATCTACCACTCATAATCCAATACATTCCTACGCAGATGACTCAACACTCCACAGTTCCTTCATATTTACCAATTCTTTCACCCAACCCGATCTTATAAATTCAAAAATAAACACTGCAATTTCTCTGAACCAGGACCTTTCTAGAATTAATGAATGGGGACAAAAGAATCTAGTTTCCTTTAATGCACAGAAAACAAGTACATTCAATTTTCTAACCGACAGAATCTCACTGACTCCCATATATTTTTTAATGATGTAAATATTCCCACTTCCCTAGTATTGACATTCTCGGTGTAACATTAACTACTAACTTGAGCTGGACACATTATGTTAGAAGCATTGCTAAGAATGCCTCTAAAAAACTGGGACTCCTGTACAGAGTTCGAGAATTCTTCACTGACGAGCAGTTGGCCGTGATATATAAAAGTCATGTACGTTCTCAGATGGATTACTGTTCACCTCTGTGGGGTGGAAGTGGAGTGGTTGCATTGAGGCAGTTGGACAAAATTCAAAATAAAGCTATTAGATTAATCAATAACCCTGCAATCACACAGGACCTTCCTACATTATCCATACGAAGAAACGTTGCATCCCTTGCATTATTCTACAGATATTTTCACAGCAATTGTTCCGAGGATCTTGCTTCAATTGTGCCGCCTCTCCACATCTTCCCCGTAGAACTAGGGCAGCTGAGAGCGCCCATGAATTTACACTTTCTCCTCCACAATGCAGAACTTCTGCTTATCAGAATTCATTTATCCCCAGAGCTACTACTCTTTGGAATTCACTTCCCTCGAATTGCTTTCCACAAACTTACAATCTACAAATGTTTAAATCCAGTTGTTACAAACATTTTATGAATGGAGGATGCCTTTAGGCACATGGACCTTTTTGTTTTATCTGTGTTTTTCCTTCCTCCGTTCATTCTCTTAAAAAAAAAAAAAAACGTACGGTGGTGTGAGGGTAGTGAACCAATGATGTATAAAGAGTGGGGTGTATGAATGTATAAATATGTATATAATATGTATGTAAAGTATATGCATGTATAAGTACGTAAGATGGTGTGAGGGTAGTGAACCAATGATGTATAAAGAGCGGGGTGTATGAATGTATAAATATGTATATAAGATGTATGTGAAGTATATGCATGTATAAGTACGTAAGGTGGTGTGAGGGTAGTGAACCAATGATGTATAAAGAGCGGGGTGTATGAATGTATAAATATGTATATAAGATGTATGTGAAGTATATGCATGTATAAGTACGTACGGTGGTGTGAGGGTAGTGAACCAATGATGTATAAAGAGGGGGGTGTATGAATGTATAAATATGTATATAAGATGTATGTAAAGTTATAGCATGTATAAGTATGTACGGTGGTGTGAGGGTAGTGAACCAATGATATATAAAGAGGAGGTGTATGAATGTATATGTATGTATATAAGATGTATGTAAGTATGAGTATGCATAAGTACGTATGGTGGTGTGAGGGTAGTGAACCAATAGAGGGGGAGGGGAGGAAGTGGGTGCATAAAGAGGGGGTGTATGAATGTATAAGTATGTATATAAGATGTATGTAGGAATGAGTATGTATAAGTACGCATGGTGGTGTGAGGGTAGTGAACCAACACAGGGGGGGCGAGGGGTGGGGGGAGGCGAGGAAGAGGGTGTATAAAGAGGGGGTGTATGAATGTATAAGTATGTAAATAAGATGTATGTAAGTATGGGTAAATGCGTATGGTGGTGTGAGGGTAGTGAACCAATAAAGGGGGAGGGGAGGAAGAGGGTGTATAAAGAGGGGGTGTATGAATGTATAAGTATGAATAATTATAAGATGTATGTAAGTATGGGTAAGTACGTATGGTGGTGTGAGGGTAGTACAAATCAGAGAGGGGGGATGGAGGGTGCAATAAAAAGTGTGGCAGTCAAAGAACCCAGGAGGGGGGCTGGGGGTAAAAAAACACCCCACCACTGAAAGGGGTGGTTGGTTACAGGCTGGCTGGGAAGCGAGGTGATTTATTGCAACCTATACTGTGGACAATCAAGGTACAGAATATACCTTGCAAAAATGTGACATTTTCGCGGTTTCGAGGTTCGAACTTGGGGGTTCGTTCTCCGATTTTGGGTCCCTTACTGCAAAGTTCCATTTTCGTGTCCAGTCCAGATCTACTTGTAGTCTATGGTATATATAATAATTGGCTCTATTGATACGGAATACTTTCAACTCTTGAAGAAAATGGTTTTCAACTATCAATATTGAAACAAATACACGAAGCAGGTAGAGAGGCAGCATACGAGAAAAGCAATAATAATATTATTAATAATATTAAAATATATATATATATATATATATATATATATATATACCGGTATATATATATACATGAACAGTATATATATGTATATATATATATATATTTATATTTTCTTTAATACATACGAGGTTGAAAGAAATAGCAATTTCTGCGTTGGAAATGTTATTATTCAAAGTTTCCAGGTCTCTGATGAGTTTTCGCTGGGTGGCAGGAAGTAGATGAAGGAGATGAGCAAAATTCATGGTGGTACAGGGTTACATTAAAGTACATGAAGATACAGGATATACGACGCGTTTCACTGGACAACCAGCATTATCAAGTAAGGAAGGAATGATATAAAAGGTAAACAGGGAGGGTATATATAGAGGGTGGAGGATCAGAGGAGGTGGAAAACAGGGGGCAAAAGTCTGCTATTGGTGGAAGGGTTAACTAGGAGAGAGAAAGGGGGTAACCGCTTCACGCATGCGCACTGGATGCGGGATGGTGGTCAGTAGGTGGGGTCGAAGCTGATTGGCTGCGTGTCGAGGGGCGTGGCCTAAGTTGTGTGGCGCCTGCAGAAGACGAAGCTGAAGGAGGTAGCGCGGGGTCTGCGTCAAGGGCACCGGGGGGCGAGGAGGGGTGTTAGGTCCTGTAGGGTAGTGCCTTTTGGCAGAAGGAAGGATCTGAAGGTCCAGAGTTTGGTTGTTGATGTTGGGATGTAAGGCTTGGATATATAAAGCTTCGAGTATAGGTAATCTCCTTGGGTCTTTATTGAGTATGGTGGTGTGTTTCTCTAACTCGTTGCGTGTGAGGTGAGGGTGGTTAGGGGTGAGATAGTGGTCTTTGATGGCTCCAGCCTGAAGGTGAAGAGATAACCGACGTGAAAGACGAGTCTGCGTCATACCAATATAGGAATGAGGTCCACAGTCCTCATAATTACAGGTATGTTGGTAAATGACGTGATCGTCGGTCATCGGGATCTTTATCTTGGTGGAGGCTGGTTTGTTGCGGAGAACGAGGTTGGAGGTCTTGGGGGATTTGTAATAAATTATTAATTTGATTTTGTTTTCCGGGTTGGTTGGGTGGACATGCTTGGAGATTATTTCTTTTAAGACGGCCTCGTCATTTTTGTGTTCAGAGGACATGTAATTGCGGTAGAAGATCTTAATTTCATTGGGGGGGTCAATGTTGGGAGGGCTTTGGGTGTACCATTTTTCAAGATGGTGGTTGATGGTGCTGGAGATGTCGGAGTTGGAGTATCCGTTATTTACTAAAACTTGGGATAGTCTTTCTAGTTCCTGGTGGGTGTCGGCCCAGGTAGAGCAGTGCGTGAGGGCTCTCCTAACATAGGCGGAGATGGAGGATAGAAGATAACGGCGGGGGCATTCACTATCGCCGTTGAGGCATTGTCCTGTGTTAGTTGGTTTAATGTAGACGGTGGTTTTGAACCCATGGTCGTTCAGAGCTACGAGGATGTCGAGGAAGGGGAGTTGTCCATTGTTTGATTTTTCAAAGGTGAAGTTAAGTCCGGAGGAGGTCATGAAGCGACGCTGGAGTTCCTGTAGCTCGTGGAGGTCCTTGATTTGCACGAAGATGTCATCCACGTATCTACAGTATCTACACGTATCTCGTAGCTCTGAACGACCATGGGTTCAAAACCACCGTCTACATTAAACCAACTAACACAGGACAATGCCTCAACGGCGATAGTGAATGCCCCCGCCGTTATCTTCTATCCTCCATCTCCGCCTATGTTAGGAGAGCCCTCACGCACTGCTCTACCTGGGCCGACACCCACCAGGAACTAGAAAGGCTATCCCAAGTTTTAGTAAATAACGGATACTCCAACTCCGACATCTCCAGCACCATCAACCACCATCTTGAAAAATGGTACACCCAAAGCCCTCCCAACATTGACCCCCCCAATGAAATTAAGATCTTCTACCGCAATTACATGTCCTCTGAACACAAAAATGACGAGGCCGTCTTAAAAGAAATAATCTCCAAGCATGTCCACCCAACCAACCCGGAAAACAAAATCAAATTAATAATTTATTACAAATCCCCCAAGACCTCCAACCTCGTTCTCCGCAACAAACCAGCCTCCACCAAGATAAAGAGCCCGATGACCGACGATCACGTCATTTACCAACATACCTGTAATTATGAGGACTGTGGACCTCATTCCTATATTGGTATGACGCAGACTCGTCTTTCACGTCGGTTAACTCTTCACCTTCAGGCTGGAGCCATCAAAGACCACTATCTCACCCCTAACCACCCTCACCTCACACGCAACGAGTTAGAGAAACACACCACCATACTCAATAAAGAAAGTGACCCAAGGAGATTACCTATACTCGAAGCTTTATATATCCAAGCCTTACATCCCAACATCAACAACCAAACTCTGGACCTTCAGATCCTTCCTTCTGCCAAAAGGCACTACCCTACAGGACCTAACACCCCTCCTCGCCCCCCGGTGCCCTTGACGCAGCCCCCCGCGCTACCTCCTTCAGCTTCGTCTTCTGCAGGCGCCACACAACTTAGGCCACGCCCCTCGACACGCAGCCAATCAGCTTCGACCCCACCTACTGACCACCATCCCGCATCCAGTGCGCATGCGTGAAGCGGTTACCCCCTTTCTCTCTCCTAGTTAACCCTTCCACCAATAGCAGACTTTTGCCCCCTGTTTTCCGCCTCCTCTGATCCTCCACCCTCTATATATACCCTCCCTGTTTACCTTTTATATCATTCCTTCCTTACTTGATAATGCTGGTTGTCCAGTGAAACGCGTCGTATATCCTGTATCTTCATGTACTTTAATGTAACCCTGTACCACCATGAATTTTGCTCATCTCCTTCATCTACTTCCTGCCACCCAGCGAAAACTCATCAGAGACCTGGAAACTTTGAATAATAAAATTTCCAACGCAGAAATTGCCATTTCTTTCAACCTCTTATGTATTAAAGAAAATGTATTACCTGGCTTTACCAACATATATATATATATATATATATATATATATTGTATATATATATAATAAATACATAGCAAATATAATAACTAAATTATAGGTTTGATTCCCGAAGGGAAGTAGAGAAAACCAAATATTTAGTAGGGGCCCCGGAATCATTGACGATGTTGCCTATTATTATAATAGTCTCCATTCAACATTCACATCAGTCGTTTGAATCAACCGCCGCGAGGAAGAATAAGAGTCATCTTCATAAGTGCAACACTACTTCTCTTATGGTGTCGTCAGAGATCGGGTACCCACTACGAAAACACTTCGTAAAAAATAAGAGAACAAAAAAAGAAAAAGAATTTTCCACTTTAACACTGTTATTCACAAGCATCCCACATTCGGTGGATTTTCTTGCGTTGTGGCTTCTTACCGCCTCTCGCCAAGCGCAACAATTCTTCCTTCAATGATATACCAAGATAAACTCAAAGTATCAGTGAATGGGAAGGGGATGACTGGGAGGGACTTCGTCGTCAATTATTCCGGGGCCCCTACTAAATATTAGGTTTTCTCTACTTCCCTTCGGGAATCAAACCAATAATTTAATACTGGCCCCTTCATCATTGACGATGTTGCCTGAATTCCAAGACTGGAGGGGGACATTCGTAAATATCAAACTCAAAATAACCGCATGGTTAAGTCAAGAAATCTTATAACAGGAAAAAGAAATATTAATTGTTTTGTTGTGCATACAACATTATAAAATAGGAAAGAGTGGGAGCACTGCGTTGCTTCAAAAAAAGCCTGCTCCAACAACAGAGTCCTCTTCCATGAGGTATTTGTTGTACCGTGTGACACAGAGTTAAATGCAAAAAAAAAAATCGTCACCTCGACTTGTAACCTGTGCTGAGCTCAGTGTGGTCCATAGGTCAATTTATTGAGTCACTTCGACCAATACTAAACTTAGTGAATCTAGTGCAAACTAGGATGGAACATGTATTAGTCCAGGCAATTGGTGGAAAAATAGGGGTATACCCACCACAAATTGCAAATGTTTTGACCCATACATTTTTTGAAAGCTTACACTCCAAGGAATAACATATTAAAAGTTTACCAACAACAAATTTGTGGAACACCCTTTTTGGGGAGTAAAACCAAAATGGCCACCACGAGTCCCAAAAATCTTTGTGTTTCCATATCTTTCCACCTAATTCATGCATATTAGTTCTGTAAAAGGCTTTATTATATATTCTGGGCACAAGGAATTCAAAAACAGATATAAAAAAGTCATAGAAAAAGTATTAAGGTGACATTTAAAGAAATATTTCTTCAATAGAATGGATAAACTTGTATATTTCTGTATACAACTTTTATATTTCTGTGTAGCTTGAACCTCTTTACTATTAACTTTTATTATAAATGAAAATTAATTTTATACTGAAGAGTTCTACTATATAAGTGTTTTGCAAGGAGTGTACAGTGCAAGTTTATATTATATAGAATTAATGTAGCACATTTTTCCTTGCAGAGTCTGGAACAAGTAAGAAGAGATACGTAAGAGCAAGTAAGAAGCAGTGAAGAGAAAATAGGTGATGGTGTTGGTGATGGGTTGAAAAACATATATATACTTTTCCGCATTGATGAAAACTGTACAATATGACTGAGTGTGTTTTTTGCTTGAAACCCGTACTGGAACTTGACAAGAGTGTGCCTTTGACACAGAAAGGTGTTGATGGGATTTTGAAAGCATGTGAACAGAGAGGAGATAATATAAATGTTGTTGTTGGTCAGTCTGTACATACAAAGTGCTGAGCAGATTACATTAATCCAAAAGCAGTGTTGCTACAAAAGCGAAAGCATCAGGACAATCAAAATGAAAACAGTCATCACTCACTTCGTTCAGACTCTAGTTTTTCGTACAAAGACAATTGCATTTTATTTTGTGTGGATGCCCTATGATGGCAAAAGACAAGACCACAAACTTATACCAGTCAGAACTATGGACTTCCGTTACAAGTTGCTTCAGGCATGTGAATCCTTCCCTGGAACCTGGGCAGATGCTGTCAAGGGGAGAGTCCTGTAACCACATGACTTGCCAGCTGCAGATGCAGTCTATCACACTGCCTGTAACATAAACTTTCGCACTGGCCGCAGCATTCCGAAATTATTTGATGATGTTAGCCAAGCTTATGGTCCATGGAAGCGAAAGAAACTAGTTAGAAGTGGAAGACCCAAAGATTTACAGAGACACGAGGCATTCCTTATGACAATGGAATACTTTCAGAACAATGATGACGAGACAGTTTCAATTCAAGATTTGGTGGAGAAAATGAAAGAATTGCTCATGGATACTGATGTAGAACCATATGGATACACTCATATGAAAAATAAGATACAGCAACACTTCAATGAGAAGGTAGTAATAGCAACAACACAAGGGAAAGATAATATAGTTACACTGCACACAACTGCCTCACAGATAATTGACAAATTTCACCAGGAATCCCAAAATGATAGAGATGAAGAAAAGAAACACATCATAGAAACAGCTGCAAAATTGATCAAGCAAGACATAAAAGAAGTCAAACAGGTTAATGACACATACCCAGACTTGGATGATTTGTCAACAGAGACATGCCTACAATTCATACCTCAATCCCTTCTAAAATGTTTGCATAGTTTGCTATGTGGCATGAAGGCTGACAATAAGATAGCCTCCATTGGTCAAGCTTTAATGCAAGCAGTACGACCAAATGCCATCACTGCCCCCTTACAGTTGGGTTTAGGGGTGCAGATGCATCATCTGTTCCAGTCGAAAATGCAAGTTGATTCACTAAGCAAACATGGATTTTGTAGTTCATACAGTGAAGTAAAGATATTTGAGAGAAGTGCAGCAGTAGCACAAAAGACTGACATTGCCGGAGATATGAGCGAGGGCACATTTCTTCAATATTCAGCAGATAACATTGATCACAATCTTAATAGCATTGATGGTTATGGAACATTCCATGGCATGGGTATAATTTCCATGATGACACCCGCAGCAATGCACTCGTTAGCCATTCCAAGAGTCAAGGTGACGTCAGATGATATTGCCAACGTTGGCAGAATTTCTATCAAGCACTTTCACCAGGACAAAGACAGCTTACACCAATTAAAGTATGAAAACTTAAATGATCCTGGTATAGAAGAACCACTTCACATGGCACATCTGTTGTGGGAATCATCTTTGATTCTGAAGTTACCACATCCTCAGTGGTCGGGCTTCATACAACTCATCAACCAAGGAGAACATGCAGGTGAAACTTTACTCATGTTCCTCCCCATGATTGCAATGGACCCCAATGATCTCTTGTGCATCTATTCTATCTTGAGCTTCATCTCCTCTCATGCAACCAAGTACAAACTTTGTCCAGTTGTCACATTTGATCAGCCTTTGTGGCTAAAGGCATTCACCATGGTTGAGAGTCAGCCAGAGCTTCAACCATCTGTGATTAGACTGGGAGGATTCCACACTATGATGAGCTATCTGGGCAGCATTGGACATTTGATGAGTGGTACTGGGCTACAGGACTCCTTGAAGTAGTGTATGCACCCAACTCAGTGGTCCACATGATGTCTGGGAAAGCAGTTAGCCGGGCAGTGAGGGGACATCTTCTGGTGGATGCAGCCCTTAATGCACTGTTAACTTCATCAGCATTAGATGTCAACTTGTCTCATGTTCTTGGATCAGATTATCTTTGCCCATGCCCTATTAGGCTGTGACACCACTTCAAGAGTATTTGGAATATGCAAACAGAAAGCTGTTACCAAACTTTACAGTGATGATAATTTCAGAAAAGCTGCAGTTACGTTCATGTCATGCTCTTCAAATGCAAAGGATGTTGAGAAATCAGGAGAGTCAGCTCTGATTGCCATATACAATGGAGGACAAAATGACAACTTGGATGATCTGAGGTACCAAAATTTTTGTGAGAAAACAGCAAGGAGTACCATTGCAGTAGACCCAGGCTCTCTTCCTCCCACATCATCAGCAGCAAAGTTCCACACCCTCACAGTATACATACAAGTGCAGGTGTGGCTGGGTCATGAGACCGATATACCACCAGAGCAGTGGGGTTGGCGTGTTAATGAAGGTAGACTGGTGCCAGTGATGACAGACAAACCTCCAGCTCCATCTCAGTTCCTGGAAATTATTATATGTAACTGTAAGACCGGCTGTGCCACACTTCGGTGCACATGCCGGAAGTCTGGTTTAGACTGTACAATTGCATGTGGTGAATGCCATGGCTCATGTTCAAATTTTTCTTTAATGGAAGACAGTGACTCTGATGATACTGATGCCTTGGTTTAACATGTCTGAATTACAAACTAATTATGAGTATTTAATTGCTGTGATTTGATAAGTGGACTGTATAATTAACTTCATGTGTTATATTTATGTAATTAACAAGAGCATTATATATTGAAATATTTCACTATATGACACATTTTCATCTTATTTGTTAACCTTGTAGTGTGTTTTCATATTTCGTGTGACAGAAATGTATGAAATACCTTTTTACAGAACTAAAATGCATGAATTAGGTGGAAAGATATGGAAACAAAGATTTTGGGACTCGCGGCGGCCATTTTGGTTTTACTCCCCAAAAAGGGTGTTCCACAAAAACATTTTTGGTAAACTTTTAATATGTTATTCCTTGGAGTGTAAGCTTTCAAAAAATGTATGGGTCAAAACATTTGCAATTTGTGGTGGGTCAAACCTTGTTTTGCCTGGACTATATTTTGGTATATATTGGTCATTTCGACCAATACCAATTTTTCGTAATCTAGTGCAACTAGCATAGAAACCTGCAATTTACATATATATAGCAATAATGAACATCTCGAGTCACCTTGACCAATACCAACCTTTCTTAATCTAGTGCAACTAGCAAAGAAACCTGAAATTAACATATACAGTAAAATGAACAGTAGTGTAACACAATCTTATATTATTCGTAAACTACACAAGCTTTAATTAAGCTTTGCAAACCTAAAATGAATACATCAGATTTAATAATTAAACAAATGTTCCCGAGCTTCTTAGCTCGTGCATATCTATTTGGGATTGGCCCGGCGTAAATAACGCCTAGCTTGCCCTGCATTAACTTGTAATCCTATGGAAGGGGGGTTCATCTCTTGTACTGGTATCCGCATACCCCCCCCCCTTTTTCTTAAGCCCCTATTGGGCATACTCATCACAGTACTAACGGCTGGAATTACAAGTAAAACAAACAGAAGGAGTGTGCCCTTGTGCAGACCATAAGAAAACGGGCTGGGCCGTAATAGAAAACCGAGTTTGTAACCAAAAAGGGAAAAAACACATGCAAAGAAGAAAGTCTACACCGAGGGCGCCTTCTGTGACTACCACGTCCTCTGCCCACTTGGTGTGGAGCGAGGACACGTAGGATCCTGGAAAAAACTTAGAGAGCTAGAAAAACAACTGGCTATATCAGTTAGTCCGCCGGGGGATGTCAAAAAAAAATTAGTCTAAGAGGATCGAGCTAGATACCTGGGGGGCATGAGCCGTAGGACCTGAATGGCCCCGACCCCGGCTTCCCCCGGCGGTAAATATACCTTATTCTGAACTTTTTTTGTCTCATACAACTAAAAAACAGTTCACGATTACTTAGAGGTCAGAGAAAGCTCCGGTTCAGCGCGGCTGGCCATATATTAAGGAGGGACAGGCTTGTAGTCTAAGCCGGAGGGAAAACAAGGACTGGGATTGAAGGGGAAAACTGTCACCTTTGAAGAGTGATTGTTCACGGCAATTACAGAAAAATTTAAGAGAGCTGATATGTTTTGAAGGCTAAGGATGAGACTGACATAGAGAGATCTCTGGTGCGTAAGGACTGCTAACAGCGTTAAGTTATCGCTAGGCCTTACTGAAAGTATAAGCCTAAGTAACGAAAAGCGCACGCTTTTGCCAGATAAATGTAAGCCGCTCTACTGCCCGTGTGTAAGGAGAACGTGGCTGTAATTTCATATGGAACAAAAAAAGGGCGAGAGAGCCCATAACGGTTTTCGTCTATCACATTTAAGAAGAAAAGTGGGGGAAAGTAAATAACTGATTCGGCCTTAAGTGGCTATCATAAAAGTTGGGACCTGCTGCTGAGCCATCCCTGACCCCGGTAAAACATCTCGGTACGTGCGCACAGCTCGAATAAGCATATGGAAGAGGAAGAAGTCCCCTATAATATTGGAGATGGGAATAACATCCCGCCGGGACGAACTTCCAGCCCCCCGCGGCGGGACTCTTCCCAAAAAGGGACAGCCCCAACAAGGCTTGCTGAGAGCTTAAAAATGCGTAATCATGAAGTGAGCTTAGCGAGAGTGAATACTTATTCGCGTTGTACCGCAAGTAACTTAAACAGAGGGACATCCTGGGGAATTGACAAGTGAAACTGTAGTAGAGACCCCTGTGGATACCGTCCTCCAACCCTTCCAGATTTAATGACTAGTAGTACATCATCCTAAAGACACCCTGGTAGCCGCTTTCCGGCAGACGGTTGTCTGGCTTATAACCCAAGTTAGTGTGAGAGAGGCAGCCCCTCCTGGTGTGTGTCCGCCGCAGGGTTAACGACGTTCGCACACCAGACCTGGGCCGGGGATCGTGTGTCTCCCTCTTCTGTGTTATGATTAGGTATCAAATCCCTTATGCAGAGGGTTGTATCATTCTGTTATGCAACGCCGGGTGAGGCAAAGTCGCGTGACTTCCTTTCTGGCGAGCACATTGCGGTGACCGACGCAGTCCAGTCGCGCAGAAGAGATAAGGTGGCACAGCCACCCTTAGGAACTAACACCTCGTCGAACCTCGGAACCCTATTGCACGAGCACTGCCGAGGGAGAGAGGAGGACGGAGGGAGTACACACGAACCAGTCCCTAAAGCATTTTTTAAATGTACTAGATAGTGGGAGGGGAAACCGTCCGTCGGCCGCTTGACCCTTCGGGGAGACCTAATGGGGGTTCTCTACATTCGATATCATCATAACCTTCACATCTGTCTGTCTAGCTAATCATGAACTTCGCAGTGAAGACCGGAGAGAACCAAATCCTATAATAAGCATTCATAGGTACCCCTGAGCCATACCGAGTCTGAGGAGCTGTCGTGACCTGACTGCCTCAACTACGACTGTCCGGATTTCTGTGAAAGTTCTCGCTGGAGAAGGTAGGAGATATTGTTGAGAAGCCTTAGCGAATTCCTCCTTCCGCCGTGGGGGTGTATCCCTAGGAAACAGGAAGCTAAAAAAACTTCCTGTGGGCCTTATCTCTGACGAGAAAATTACCTTTGGAGTTCAAGATGTTCAGGAGCAATGAGGGGCAAAGGAAAATCCTCTGCAGTTAATTGAGGGGCGATGAAAAAATAAAAATAGGGAGGGGGACCCCTCCCGGTTGTTGTATCAGCCAGTCAAACTCGGTAATGGAGGGGGAACTGGGGACAGAGGGTTAGATGGAAAAACTCGCAAATTGTGGAAGTTCCTGATCCCACGTTACTCATGGTCTATCGCCCACCCCACCCAGCATTGGGTGAGGTGGGAAAGCGGCCGGAGGCAAGTATTGACCGCTTATCCGGCGGGTATTCCGGGTATGTGTTGTCCCGCCGCAATACCCTTTCCTAATCCTGACAACTAGCATCAAGCGAAAATATTTCTATTTCCCGGCATAGGGACATGGCATATGTTATGTCGAGAATATTTGGGAGATATTTTAAGGCTTAGGAAACAACATTGGATAAAAACTGAGATGATCGATTGTACTACTATCGAGTCGATCTGAGAAAAAAAAACCTGGGACTGATGCTACCAAGATCGCCCATCCGGTCGTGGTATGTTGACCGGGAGACAGTGAAATCCGGCGGGCTAAGTCCCTAGAGTTTATAGTGAGAGAAAATATTCCCCTCACACTACCGGTCCTAAATTATCGAACTGATGAGGATCCTTCCTCGATTTCAACATTCAAGTGGTATTGAAAGCTAGAGGTTATTGAGTAATGAAATTATGCTCTAACTTAACATCCACTTTGGCCTTACTGAGCGCGTAATGATTTATTTGTAATCATGCCTAACACAGGGCGAAAGCGCCGGGAGGGCTGGAATGATTAAAACAAAAAGAGACTTTAATCTATGGAATAAGCGAGAAAAAGGTCTACTAGGTATACCGTGTACACCATTGCCAACTCAATTCAGAAGGGTTAGACTAACACTAGATCTCCAACCCGCCGCAAAACGGGATGCAGGGATCAGCCACTTATACATAGTGTTTTGGGATAAACCTGAATGTTCCCACTAGGCCTGGAGCCGTGCAGTTTCAAGTACCTATAATAGGAAACAACCCCTGTAGATACCCAGTAAGCTGATGTCTATAGAGAAGCTTGTAAAACGGTCCATACCCGGCAGTATAAAATAACAACATGTACTTGTAAAAGTTATGTCGTTAAGTTACGCAGTGAATGCAACCAAATTCGTTATCCGTAAGATCTCGTAACCTAACACAGATTCGTGAACAAAAGAAGGTAAAAATTTGTTTGCATCTTTTTACTTCATTGTAGGATGAGAGACGTCTCGCCGGCTGAAGTTTAGCGTAAACAATCGAGCCGTCTCGTCGGCCTAATTGGTTGACAATTATGAGCCGTATGACTGGCGTAATGAATCGCAAGAACCATTAACCAAGATATTGATCGACTTCTCTTAACTTAGATTCTTTAAGGAAAGAAAAATTTACTTACCCTAGTTGGAGACCTAGGTTCCATTACTCGGGAGTGTCAATCTAGAACGATGTCCGGCGAAGCCTGAAGGGTTCTTGTATCAGGGGAGTGAATGGGGGGGGGTGTCAGGTGTTACCTCACAGGTCTGAGTCATAACCAATGGCTCATTGCTCAGCTAAGTGGTGAGGATTGATTGCCTAGATGTAACGTTATCCCTGATTCTGGGAAATTTTGTTTTCAAAGTTAGCAACTGTAAACAATTTCCATACTGTGGCCATTTAGGTATCTATCGATCATGGCCGCAAGGCCCGAATGATCTATACAAAAACTCACCCAATCCGCACCAGGATCTATGCCCGCCGGGAATTGCTGGGAATTCCAGCGGCAACTTTGACGCAGCCTGTCGCAATCTTAGAGTGCAAGTAAATAAAATGATAAATTCAAAATGGGAGGTCCATGTGGAGGCAAAAGTGAAAATTTTGACTGAACCACCAACCCCCCCCCCCTTTTCTCCCTTCCCCACATCGGGAACAGGATGGTCCCCTACCATGCTGATCTGGAAAGAATTTCCAGGAATCAATGCTCATAAGGATAACCTGAGAGGTGTTAATAACATGCTAGTGCAAGTCCGCCGGAAAGTTAGAAAAATAGCCACTATTAGTCTAACCTTCGACCAGACCTGATTCTGTCAATTAGTGGAAATATTTGGTGTAGAAAAAGCTTACCTGTGACTAGTGTCACTGGCACAAGAACCGTGTAGATTATAGCATATAATCTGTCCTTCTTCACTGTATCGCCGCAGGGCGATAAAGCCGGAGGTCCTGTTTATATAGACACCCTCACTATGGCGGAATCGCTGAGCGATTAGCCCTTTTATGACACCCGAGGTTGCCCGTGAAATGGGCTCAAACTTGTGTCATATGTCAGAGAGGGTAAGTCTTATTGCACTCGGCTAACAATCAGGGCGAATTCCCTCGGCGGGCCGAGCACAGTGCTACTTTATTAAGTAGCACTTCCCGTCGGGAGGCATGTATGAAAGCCCACACGCCGGGACATTCGGAGGGTTTGTTAACTATTTACAAAATAGAAACCGGCGGCCCTGCTAAGAAAAAAACGCCGGTAAAACCGTCCAAAATTCTCTAAAGGCGGCGACTTCACACAGAAGACGGAATGCCAATGTACGACACGAGGCATCGTTGTTTAGGCCAGTTTGCGGCGGGTATCTGCGTGGCATTATGAAAAATTGCTAGCAGGCGCCGGTACGTTTACACACCTCGCCGCCATGAAAGACAGGGTAAACACAACAAAGGGCCGTTCACATAGAAGACGGAGTGCCATCCTATGACATGAGTCATCATTGTTTAGGCCAGTTGGCGGCGGGTATCTGCACGCTATTTTGAAAAATTACTAGCAGGCGCCGGAACGTTTACACACCTCGCCGCCGTAAAAGACGGGGTAAACACAACAATGGGCCGGGCGGCACGCCGAAATCTTTATCTTTGCCGGATATATCTCCTTCCGCCGGCCATACCAGGTCGCCGGAAGGAGGTAAACACCACAAAGATTATAAGATAGGGGGAAAGAGGAACACAACCAGGCGCCGGCACTGAAACTAGGGTCGCAGAACCGAGGCCGGCGGGTCAAGAGAGGAGTTCACTCGGTGAAAAGCACAACAACGAGAGAAAACCACCCTACTCTCAAACCAACCCTGACATAAGGACGTCTCCTTGGACTCCCGGGAAGTGTGCAACACTAACCCACAGGGAGCGCAAGAAAAGGGGACACAAAATAATTCACACATAGAGAAAAATTAAATATACCCCCCCCCCCAAAAAAAAACTAACCTAAAGGCTTAAACATGAGAAAATAACTTTCAAAATGAATTAACACGAAAGAGCAGCGAAAGCAGAGCAAAAGGCTCAGAGAAAGCCCCCAAACGGGACCTCTCAGCAGACACGGACGCCAGAAGGTCCCACAACCACGTGTGACAACCGTAACCTGGCGCGTCTGCTAAAAGACAAAGACGGGGTCCCAAGACCCAAAGCTGAACAAAGGAACAGCTAGCGAAGAATAAAAGCCTCCTAACTAAAATGAAAGCAAAAGAACTAACAAAGGATCAAGGAAAGCCCCCAAACGGACTTCCCGGCAGACACGAATAGCCGGAAGGTCCCACAACCACGTGTGACAACCTTAACCCAGCGCGTCTGCTAAAAAGACAAAGACGGGGTCCCAAGACCCAAAGCTGGACAAAGGAACAGCTAGCGATGAATAAAGGAGCCTCCTAACTAAAGGAAAAGCAAAAACTAAGGCGCATAGCAACAATTAAAACCACGCGTGTGGTAACAAGAATGAACACAACAAGTAAACGCCTGAAAGTACCCTAATTTAACACTTCCTGCGGGCCAACAATACTCAACCCGTGCTAGCTAATCTAAACCCTTGCTCACTATCCCCCAGATATATACAAATGAGTAGGGACTCACTAGAGGAAAGCGAACGTCGAATGAAGCCGGAGCTCGGGGGCACTAGTGTTCACGGTTGGCCCGCGAGGAAGAGAAGGAAGAATTGTTGCGCTTGGCGAGAGGCGGTAAGAAGCCACAACGCAAGAAAATCCACCGAATGTGGGAAGCTTGTGAATAACAGTGTTAAAGTGGCTTTTTTTTCCTTTTTGTTCTCTTATTTTTTACGAAGTTTTTTTGCAGTGGGTACCCGATCTGTGACGACACCATAAGAGAAGTAGCGTTGCACTTATGAAGATGACTCTTATTCTTCCTCGCGGCGGTTGATTCAAAACGAGTGATGTGGATGTTGAATGGAGACTAATATACTAATAGGCAACATCGTCAATGATGTCACTATCGAATAAAACACTGAATAAACAAACATATGCAAATGAAAACAAGAACAGATAATTATATTGTACACCAAAATACGAACAGATACAAACAATAAATGCTACAAAGTTGTATATAAAAAGTGTCACCTGAGGGGAAGGGGAAATAAAAAAATGAATGAAAGGGAATGGCTACACACACAGACACACACACACAGAACACCACACACACACACACAGGTAGGCAGAAGACAGATAGAGAGGGAGTATGGAAAGATAATGAAGTAAACAATAAAGATAGAGTCTTATACACAGAAATATACACAATCAAGCAATAGAGGCAGCAAAGAAAGTATGCCCAAGCACAAGAAATACAATCACAGTGGCAAATCAGACACACTTAAGATAAGAGGGGTTGTAGAGTCAAGAGCGAAGAAATATATTTTTGTCTTAACCGTATATGGTTTCCTTCCTAATATCTTTCAAGAAGCAAAATATATACCCAAATGAAGAAATAAAACAGAACAAAAGAGAAGAGAAGAAAGAACGAAGAAGGAAAATATGAAAGGGTTGCTGCCGTCAGAGTGATAATATTAGACGAAGCCATTTACAGAGAATCGTTTTTTTAAAGAAATCAAGCAATAAGAGAAGAGACAAATAGAAGAGAGGAGCGAAGAGGAAGGATTAAGCAAGGGAAGGAAGGACAGGGTTGCTGCCGTCAGAGTGAATATTGGACGAAGATTACACAGAGAAAACAAAAATTACAGATTTAAGGAACGAAGAGAAGAGAAGAGATGGGGAGAGGAAAATAGGAGGTTCGTGAAGTTGGAGAAAGGATGGAAGAAGAGCAGAGAGAAAGGAGGGCAGGAAACGGGGGGGGGGGGTGGGGGGGGGGGGGGGGGTATTCCGTTAGGATGACAATAGTACTCATGTCCCAAAGCTCAGACGCCGGAAGGAGGGAAAAAAAAAAAAAAAAAAAAAACTAAATCACCATGCTCCTTCTTTACAAACCCATATTTAGAGAGAGGGAGTGTGTGTGTGTGTGTGTGTGTGTGGTCAGTAATGTGATGACAGGCAAAGTAGGAAAAGACAGACGAAACAGGTTGCAAAAAGAAAAACCACTCCATTTCTTTGAGAGAGAGAGAGAGAGAGATAACGAAACAGAGGTTGCAAAAACTGCCCCCTAAATCATCCTGCTCTCCCCATATTTCTCCCTTACATTATACAGCTATCAGGGCTGGTGTAGAATTGGGTGTTGTGGGGGTGTAGGTGTGTAGATACAGGTAAGTGTGTAAATGCAGGTGCAAGTGTGTAAATGCAGGTGTGTGTGTAAGTGTGCAAATGCTGGTGTGTGTATAAGTGTGTAAATGCAGGTGTGTGTGTAAATGCAGGTGTGTGAGTACAGGTATGTCTTCTCTCTCTGTGTGTGTGTGTGTGAGTGAGTGCATGTAGCATGCGTGTGTATGTGAATGGAGTAAAGTGTAGAATAGTGTAAAAGTAATACAAGTATGTAAGTAAGTTTGGTTATGAGTGTATAGACAGATTTGTGGAGGTGGAGGAGGGGGAGTGGGAGAAGGAGGAGGAGGTGGTGTTAGGGATGGAGGAGACACAGGGGAATAGTGGTGGAGACTGATTGTTTGGAAGATAAGGAGGGAGTGGTGGTGATTGTACTGGAGATGGAGGAAAGGAAGGGTGGAGGAGGAAAAGGTAGATGGTGGTGGTGATTGTGTTGGAGGAGGGATAGTTGGGGTGGTGATGGTATTTGGAAGGCAGGAAGAGGTAGTGGTGAATTGGTGGTGTTAAAGTTGGAGGGGTTTTTGTGGTAGTGGTATTTCTGATTGATGGTGGTGGTAGTATTCAGTAGGCTAGTGGTGGTGGTAATGGTTGTTGTTGTTGTTGTTGTATTTAGTAGAGGTAGTTGTTGTTGGCTGTGTTTAGTATTGGTTGTTGTTGTTGTTTGTTAGCGGTGGTGGGAATGTTGCTGATGGCAATGGTGGAGAGGTGGTGGTTGTGGTTGTGGTTGTTGTTGTTGCTGGGTGGGTGGTTAGCGTGTTGGTTTATGGAGTAATGCTGGCAACAGACACAACGCATAGGTATTTAATGGTCAGAATAAGCCCATAATCGACGCTATTCTGAGAACACAAGGGTCGGCCTTCTAAAATACCTCCCCCCTGATACTTCCTCACCTATCTAACCCTTTCACTACCACGATGATGACACCCTTTTTTGCTAATTAGCGTTATAATAATACGATTTGTATTAAGCTTCGGAAGAACCTGAGGCATTCAGAGGGTTGAGATAGTGTTAGTTTTGAGATTACAAGACATTCGCCCCATTAGTTTGTCAATATCTTTCGTGCCATTTGAGTGACGAGAGCGAAAGCGAGCCTATATTTTATGAGTAACCGGCCTTCGGCCGAATAATATGTAGGCCGACAAATGTACACATTTGTCTTGAACCCTGGGGCATCTTAGGGTATTTTTCTAAGCTTGATGGATGTACAAGGAGGAAACTAAAATAAATATATATAAATTCTCCTCATTAGCTCAAGGAATCAATGGGGTAAACATATCTCAACCCTCTGAATCCACAGGTTCTTCCTAAGAATCGTATAAATGTAACCAAAATTTTAGCAATCACACTTCAACAATATGCAGTAGCAAAATAAATAAGCAATCGTTTTTTGTATACGTTCCGCAACTGTTCACCAATTCCCCACTGGCGTTACTCGTGTGATAACAGCCTAATTCCTTAATCACATGAGCAGTTTAGGGGGGATGGTTGGTTGTCAAACTTCACTCACACATCTCAGGGTTACAACAGACTTCCTTGGTATTTCGTCTCTCTCTTTCTCTCGCTCTCTCTCTCTCTCATAACTTGAGTATTCCATTGGTCATCCCTTATTTGTTTGCATGAGCTGTAGCTAAGTGCTAGTTTTAACTGCCCTGTAGTTGCTTTGCATATAAATTTGCTGTGTTTTTGACTGATAAACGTTTGTTTATCGAGACTGCCTTTGTTTACATTGTACCGGTTAGTGACGACCGACGCTCTAAAGTAAACAGACGCTCTAAAGTAAACAAACTATTGCTTGTTTCATATTATAAAGTTCTATCACTTATTGTAGATATTTTAGCCCTCACTGTAGTTAAGTGCTTAGCAAACCACCCAGTAGTTATCTTGCATGACATTGTACTGTAGTTTTACTGATAAACGTTTGTTTTTCAAAATTCTATTTGTCAAGTACAGTAGAGAGACGCCGCGATACCAGCGCCACCGTGTACGCATAAACAAACCCTCTTCTTGTATTTTATATATCAAGTTTAGCCAATACTGTACTTGGTTGAACTTTTTATCTTGGTTATCTATATAAATCGCACACCAACATTTGTTAAGATAGTTTTAATATTGGGTTAGAATAATTTAGTTACTGTAATACTTTTTGATAGCCTATTTATTAAGCGCATTTCAGATACGTGTCACCATATTAATATGCCTCTCACACTCTTGCCAGGGATATTACTAACTCCATTATTATTATTATTATTGTGTCGACCACTGTATAAACTAATATACAGGCTTTAGCCTAATTGTGTTCTATTGCTAACATATTCTTTTTGTGATTTACAGGAATTAATTGTATCATATTGCTAACATAATTTTTGTTTTTACTGTACTGTATACTGTTTTCAAGTTTTCTCACTAGGCTAAATTAACCCTCTCCCACTTATATTCCAGTAAATGTTGTAACAATTTTCTAGTCTATTTGTGATTTTCAGGCTTTAACTGTGCCATACTGCTAACATAAAAAAAAAAAAAAAAATCAGGCATAAATTGTGTTCTATTGCTCACATATATTTGTTGTGATTGACAGGCATATTAATTATATCATATTGCTAACAACAAATTTTGTGATTTTTAGCCATTAATTGTATCACATTGCTAACATAATTATTTTGTGATTTTCAGGCTTTAATTGTACCATTTTGCTAACATAAATTTGTGTGATTTTCAGGCATATTGTGATTATATTGTCATGGCGCCGCAACGACCTGCACGAGTTGTTCCGGTAGGTTTGGCCCTACCATGTTTGTTGATACTACCTACCTAAGGTCACCTAAGTTTGTGTTGCCACTCTCTAGCAGCACCGAGGAGCGCGTCGCCCCTCGTTGTGGGTTGTATTTTGGTGCAGCAGACTATTTGAGGAGACAGCACGCTCCCTTTCGAAGATGGGCTCGTCTGGCACCGTTTGCAGTTCGACATCGAGGGCTCTCTTGCATATGTTTAAAGAGACGCCCCTAATGTCTCTTACTCACCGTGGGAGTTTTTTGAAGAGACGTGGTCCTTTATGTGATAACCATCCCTTTCGCAGAGAACCCATAGCACCCCTGTTATTCATCCGGGGGATATTGCATTCCCAGCCCCTCCTATCACTGAATTTCATGACTATCGGAGTATGTAAGTTTAGTACTAAACCCTCTGCAATTTTCCATGTGTATATTATTAGGTAACGTTCTCTTCTACGTTCCAGCGAGTACAGTTTCAGTGCTCTTAAACGATCCCAATAGTGTAGCTGTTTTACCGAACTTATATGCGTAGTGAAATTTCTTTGTACACTCTCTAAGTCATTTATTTCACATGCTTTGTATGGGGATGTTAATACGCTACAGTATTCAAGCTGCGGTAGCACTAGAGATTTGAAGAGCGTTATCATAGGTAATTCACTGCGTGTTTTAAATGTACGCAGATTCCAACCCGTTAAACGTTTCGCAACCTCAACTTTGACCTCGTTATGTTCTTTGAAACCCATATTTTCAGACATTAACACCCCAACGTCTTTCACACTGTCTTTCTGTTCTATTATGTGGTTAGACTCTGTTAGGTAGTTTGTGTTCTCTTTAACGATATTATTATCTCCGTACCTTATTAATTGGAATTTTTCTTCATTGAATTGCATGTTGTTTTCCTTGGTCCACTGGAACACTACATTTATGTCTTCCTGCAGCTGGCCCGTGTCCTCTTGTGTGTTTACTATCTTGCTTAGTTTTGTGTCATCCGCAAAAGACGACACCGTACTGTGTCTTGTGTTGGTATCTATGTCGCAAATTAGAATGAGGCACAGAAGGGGCACTAGCACTGTTCCTTAGGGCACTGAGCTTTTGACATCCGAAGACTCAGATGTGACTTGGTTTACTGCTACTGATTGTTTTTGGTTTACGAGGAAATTGTATATCCACCGTCCGATTTTCCCCGTTATACCTTTTGCTTTTAGTTTGTGGGCTATTATACCATGGTCACATTTATCAAATGCCTTAGCAAAATCGGTGTAGATGACATCAACGTTTTTCTTTTCTTCTAGCGCTTTAAGAATTTTGTCATAATGTTCCAAAAGTTGTGAGAGACATGATCTTCCCACTCTGAACCCATGTTGACCAGTGTTGTGTAGTTCATTTGCCTCCATGAATGCTGAGATTTTGCTTCGCAGGACTTGCTCGAAAACTTTAATGATGTGGGAGGTTAGAGCTACCGGGCGGTAGTTTTTTGGTAGTACTTTACTCCCTCCTTTATGCAGTGGAGCAATTATTGCGTTTTTTAAGCTATCTGGTATTTCACCAGTGTCTAGACTCCTTCTTCACATTATAGCCAGGGGTTTTGAGAGGTTTTCCTTACATTTCTTCATTAGGATCGAATTCCATGAGTCCGGGCCTGGTGCCGAGTGGGATGGCATGTTGGAAATGGCCTCTTCTATGTCTTTTGGACCGAAATCAATATCCAGCATCTGGGGGGTTTCCGCGTGGGAGGTTTCCATGAAAAATATATTTTGGTCTCTGATGGCTTTTGTTTCATCAGGTTCACTGAAGGCCATTTCATACTGCCGGCGTAAGAGTTCGCTCATTCCCTTTTTGTCCCCTGTGAATGAACCATTCCCTTTGCTTAGTGGGCCAATGTTTGATGTTGATTTAGCCCTTTGTTTGGCATATAAAAAGAAGTACTTGGAATTTTCCTTTAGGCTATACCTGCAATAGCTTTCCTCTCTTCTTCCTTTTGTTGTAGTTCATATGATATTCTTAGTCTTTGTTCAATTTCCACAATTTCTCTATCTATTTTGGTATTTTGTCTATCCTGTAGATTTTGATGTGTGCGCCTTTGTGTGAGTAATTTTCTTCTTCTGTACAGCTTCCTTCTTTCCCTATCCTGTTTGCTACTTCGTCTTGTTTGTCTTGCAGGTATATGGTGGTTACAAATTTGGGTCATGGTTTCTGTTATTAGGACTAGACATTCTGCTGGTGTCAGGTTATTCATTAAATCTTCCCAGTCTATTTCCTCCATTCCTTGATTTACCTCTTCCCACCTAATATTTTTGTTATTGAAGTTAAATTTACTGAAAGGGCCGGTTTTTGGGCTCGATTCTGGGGTTGTCTGTACACTTGCTAAGGTTGTTTTGATCTCAATTAGTTTATGATCTGAGTATGTTGTGTCCGATACGTTAATGCTGTGTACTAGAGAGTCGTTGTTAGTGAAGACCAAGTCTAAGATATTGTTTTCCTGTGTGGATTCGGCAATATGCTGGGTAAGACTAAAAAAGTCGCAAAGTTTAAAAAGCTCTCTCGTATTTGTATTTGCTTCTCTTGTGTTATTTGCCACTACCTGGTTTTCTAGATGTCTCCATTTAATGTTTGGTAGGTTAAAGTTTCCTAGCCACATAATATTTGGTGTTGGGTTTCCCAGGGTTTCCACTTCTGATTTTATTTTGTTGAGCTGGGTTTTGAATTCTTCTAGGGATGAGCCCGGAGGCCTGTATGTTATAATAACTGCTAAATTTATGGATTCTATTTCAACTCCCAGTATTTCTACCACTTCATTACTGTTATTTAGGAATTCAGTACATATCAGTGAGTCATGTATATACAAGGCTACACCTCCACGTGTTCTATGCATTCTGTCCGCCCTGTGTAGGTTATAACCAGGAATCTATACTTCACTATCCTCTTGATCTTTAATGTGAGTTTCTGTGAGAGCCGCGAATATAGCATTTCCTTCTTCTAGCAGGCCCCTAATAAATGGTACTTTGTTTGTGGTTCTGTTTTTTAGGCCTTGTATATTTACAAACCAGAGTGGGGAGAGATTGTTTGGAGTACTATGTGTTTCTAATAGTCTTCGGGAAGTATTCGCCACTGTTTGGGGGCCAGGAGGTGCTCTATATATTCTATGTGCTCTTCCATCTCCCTCGATCTCTTCATCTTCATCTGCCATTTCCCTCCTTGCTTTCTTCCTCTGTCACGTCCTCGCGAAGCTGGAGAGTTTTTTTTATTAGCATTTGAGTTGTTTCTGGCTATCCTCCAAGTCCCCCTAATATGGGAACCTGAGCATTTGCTATCATAGCATTTCTTACTCCATATGGACATACTAATGTTCATATTTGTAGATTCTGCCAGCTGCGAGAGAAGATGGCAGATGAATTGAATGCAGTTCACCGCAAGATCGATGCCCTGACTACGAAGCTGGCATCCCTTCAAGAATTTGCCACACTCAATGTAGGAGTGCCCTCGGCCCAAGAAACCACTACGATGTCAACCGCCATTTCAGTGCATGCAGTACTGGTACCGGTACCCACACCAGCAGCTACCTTAGATGTTACAGAAAATAATAATGACTCTACTCTCACTCCCCCCCAGGACAACTTTCAGTTAGTGAGAAACTATGTGCATCCCAGTACC
>CM064578.1:26201934-26207598 GCA_032716605.1 Paralithodes platypus | reverse complement strand
CAGCGACCATCGTTAACCATAACTTTCACTTTAAAGTTTACTAGTAACGAACCAAATAGTAGCATCGAAAAAGTCCCTAATTTCAAGAAAGCAAACTTCCATAAACTTAGAGCTATGTTTAAAGAAACTGACTGGAGCTTTTTAATTAAACAATAACGACATAAATACATCTTGGAAGTTATTCGAAACCACTTACCTAAAAGCAGTGCAAGACTGCATACCATCGAAAATACGGCGTCCAGGCCATAATAATAAGCCCAAATGGTGGAATAAAGATATTTCAAAATGCCTGCTTGCTAAAAAATGTGCTAATGATAGATTAAAATCCTCACAAAATGACGAAGAACGGGTGAAATTTGTAGAGCTACGACGCAAAGCCAAAAAGTTAATTAAGCAAAGTAAAAAGACCTTAGAGTTACATATTGCGAATCAAAGTAAACCCGAAAGAATTCTATAGTTATATCAGAAAGAAAAAAGTAGTTACTTCAACTGTTGGACGGTTAGTCGATGAAAAAGGAGAATACACCAAAGACGAAGTACAAATGAGTAATGCCCTCAATACCTTCTTTGCATCAGTTTTTACAACAGAAGACCTCAGTGATATCCATACACCATCGCCGATTCAGATTGATAATTCAGATGTTCTAAGCAATATCACCGTTACAGAGAGAGAAGTATTGAATTGTTTAGATAAACTCAAGGTAAATAAAACGCCAGGACCTGATACAATCTCGCCTAGAGTTCTAAAGGAAGCTAAGAATGAGCTCTCCAAACCACTGACATTACTATTCAATAAATCCTTGCAGTCTGGAACTATGCCTGATCAGTGGAAGCTAGCCAACGTAACACCGATATTCAAAAAAAGCAGCAAATCCCTACCCAGTAACTATCGTCCAATTAGCTTAACCTCAGTTGTATGTAAAATGCTAGAAACGGTCATACGAGACAGACTCGTAAATCACTTGGAGGAAAATAACATACTTAAAGATACTCAACACGGCTTTCGTAAAAAACGTTCCTGTTTAACAAACCTCTTAGACTTCTTCCACGATATCCTCAACCTCTACGATGAGAGTAAAGCTGTAGATATTATATACCTTGATTTTCAAAAGGCCTTTGACAAAGTTCCCCACAAACGTTTACTGCTAAAACTAAAAGCGCATGGAATACAGGACGGTGTGTTGAAATGGATAGAAAATTGGCTCAGCAACAGAAAGCAAAGGGTAGTCATAAACGGTAAGGCATCTAAATGGACCAATGTAAGTAGCGGGGTACCCCAGGGATCGGTACTAGGACCAATTCTCTTTCTAATTTACATCAACGACATAGATGAGGGTCTCACCTGCACAATCTCAAAATTTGCTTGACGATACAAAAATTGCAAATAGCGTACTCTCAAAAGAACAAGTTGACGATATGCAACACAATCTAGATAAATGGTCATGTTGGGCCCAAATTTGGCAAATGAGTTTCAATGCGGATAAATGTAAAGTACTACATGTCGGATACCTAAATGAGAAAAAAACTATTCGATGAATGGCACTCAGCTTAAGAATGTAAACAGAGAAACTGATCTGGGAGTAACAATATCGAGTAACCTAAAACCGAGGGTCAACAATGTTCAGAAGTTGTTAAGAAGGCAAACAAAATAATTGGCTTTATAGGCAGGTCATTTGAGCATAAATCCAAAGAAGTTATCCTAACCCTTTACAATTCCTTAGTCCGCCCTCTTCTGGAATACTGCGTTCAAGCCTGGTGCCCTTATTACCAAAAAGATATAAACAAGCTAGAACGAGTTCAACGTAGAGTTACCAAAATGATACCTAGCCTAAAGAACAAAACCATACGAAGAGCGTCTTAGAGAATTAAATCTATTTCCTTTAACCCAGCGCAGATTAAGAGGCGACTTAATTCAAGTGTTCAAAATCATCAAAGCCATCGACAATATGAACTGTAGTAAGTACTTCACTATCGACCAATCGAAATTACACGCGGGGAAACGGTTGCAAAATTATTGGTAAATCTTTTAACTCGCACGAATCTAAGAATTTCTTCTTCAATCGAGTTGTCAACTTGTGGAATGGGCTTCCCCGAGACGTTATAGACTGCAGCACCGTTGATTCATTTAAATTACGCCTAGACAAATATCTCGCATCAAACCCGCGACTGACTGCGTTTGTAAATGAATAACTTTATCCTCCCCTCAGTTACTAACCATATGTCCCCTACTAACTTCCTAGTCCTGCCACGTTAGTGGCAGGGCAGTAGTTCCCTTTCCAATGTTCCCTTACCCACTCTAAACCACTGTTTGGACACTTGATCCTCAGTGTTTTGGAGGACAAGCAACCTAGAAGGGTCACTAGATCTGTTGTTGCTTGATTTCCTTTGTACTCTCTCTCTCTCTACATTTACATCTGTCATCTTCTCATAGATATTTACTCTCTATTACCTCTCTCTCTCTCTCGCTCTCTCTCTCTCTCTCTCTTTCCCTGTCTCACTCTATATTTACTCTCAGATATTTTACTTCATCTTACCTCTCTCTCTCTCTCTCTCTCTCTCTTCTCTCTACATACAGTACATCATGTCATCTCTTCTCATATATATTTACTACCCTCTCTCTCTCTCTCTCTCTCTCTCTCTCTCTCTCTCTCCTACATCATCATCTCTTATATATTATTTACTTCCCTTACCTTTTCTCTCTCATCTCTCTCTCTCTCTCTCTCTACATACATCATCTCTCATCTTCTCATATATATTTACTTCTCTCTCGTCTCTCTCTCTCTCTCTCTCTCTTCTCTCTCTCTCTCATCATTCTCATATACCTCTACCTCTTCTCTCTCTCCTCACATCTCATCATCATGTCATCTTCTCATATATTTACTTCCTCTTACCTCTTCTCTCTCTCCTCTCTCCTCTCTCTCTCTTAATACAGTTACATCATGTCATCTTCTCATATATACCCTTACCCTTCTCTCTCTCGCTCTCTCTCTCACTCTCTCTCTCCTATCTCTCTCTCATCTCTCTCTCTCTCTCTCTCTCTACATACAGTACATCATCATGTCATCTTCTCATATATATTTACTTCCTCTTACCTCTCTCTCTCTCTCTCTCTCTTTCTACATACAGTACATATCATGTAATTCTTATAATATTTACTTCCTCTACCTCTTCTCTCTCCAACATACAGTATCATGTCATTTCTCATATTACTTACTATCTCTCTCTCTCTCTCTCTCTCTCTCTTACATACAGTACATCATGTCATCTTATATATATTTACTTCCTCTTACCTCTCTCTCTCTCTCTCTCTCTCTCATAACAGTACGCATCATTTTCTCATATATATTTACTTCCTCTTACTTCTCTCTCTCCTCTCTCTCTCTCTTACATACAGTACATCATCATGTCATCTCATATATATTTACTTCCTCTTACCTCTTCTCTCTCTCTCTCTCTCTCTCTCTACAAAGTACATCATCATGTCATTTTCTCATAAATTAATTCCTCTACCTCTCTCTCTCTCTCTCTCTCTCTCTCTCTCTACATACAGTACATCACATCATTTCTTCAAATTTACTTCCTCTAACTTCTCTCTCTCTCTCTATCTCTCTCTCTACATACAGTCATCATTCGCATCTCATATATATTTACTTCCTCTTACTCTTGCTCTCTCTCTCTCTCTCTACATACAAGTACATCATCATCCATTCTCATATATTACTTCCTCTTACATCTCTCTCTCTCTCTCTCTCTCCTCTCTCTCTCTCTTCTCTCTCTCTAAATACAGTACAGCATCTTCTCATATATATTTACTTCCTCTTACCTCTTCTCTCTCTCTCTCTCTCTCTCTCTCTCTCTCTCTCTACATACAGTACATCAGCAATTTTACAGATACATTAACAGTAGCAAACAAATCAAAAGCGGGATAGGACCCATACTTAACACTCAAGGTGTTCTAGAAACAGATAGCAAAGACATAGCCTCTACACTTAACAATTATTTCAGCTCCGTTTTTACCACTGCTGCCAACACGAACACTCCACAAGCTACTAATCAAACAAGCAACATTGTGCTCCCTGACTTCAAAATTAGCCAATCAAGCGTCACTAGACAGATTGAATTACTGAAAATAAATAAATCTCCCGGCCCAGACCTATTCATCCCTAAAATCCTAAAAATGGTCAAAGATGAAGTTGCCGAACCCCTAACCAAAATGTTTAACATGTCACTCCAACATGGACAATTACCCACTGACTGGAAGACAGCGAATATTACACCAATATTTAAAAAGGGAGATAAAAAAACAACCAGGGAATTACAGACCCATTAGCTTAACTTCCGTTGTTGTAAAACTATTAGAATCAATTATAAGAGACGAACTTGTACTTTTCATAGAGAATAATAATCTTATTAATAATAGTCAACACGACGGCTTCAGAGCAAAAAAATCATGCCTAACGAACCTTATCGAATTTTATGACAACCTATTTAAGATTAATGATTTTACCAAAAGTCTTGATATAGTGTACTTGGACTTCCAGAAGGCCTTCGACAAGGTCTCTCATAATAAATTACTTCAGAAGGTCGAGAATCTAGGAATACAAGGCAACACACTTAATTGGATAAGGAATTGGTTAAGCGAAAGAAAACAAAGAGTAATTATTAATGGAGTGGAATCAGAATGGACTCCGGGGACTAGTGGAGTCCCACAGGGTTCAGTTCTGGGCCCATTATTATTCATAATATATATTAATGATTTAGACAACGGCATTAATAACATAATTTCCAAATTCGCCGATGACACTAAAATAGGAAATGCAATAATATCAGAAAGCGATAGAAGTAGCCTGCAATCAGATTTAAACAAGATATCAGAGTGGTTCAGAAAATTGGCAGATGCCCTTTAACGTAAACAAATGCCTGATACTACAAATAGGCTCCCGAAACAACAAATACGAATACCATATGAATGGAGAAAAGATAAAGAGCGTATCACAGATAAAAGACCTAGGAGTGCTTATCAATGAAAATCTAAAATCTACAAGCACAATGGCACCGCAGCATCTAACAAAGCAAATAGAGCGCTAGGTTTCATTAAAAGAAATTTTCATTGTCATAGTAAAGACATAGTTGTACCACTATATTGTATTGTGAGGCCACATCTGGAGTATGCTGTGCAGTTTTGGTCTCCCTACTTAAAAAAAGACATAGAGAAACTAGAATCCGTTCAGCGTAGAGCAACAAAGTTAATCCCTTCCCTTAGAAATAAGCCATACAATGAGAGATTAAGAGAACTCGACCTGTTTTCGCTTAAGAAACGGAGAATAAGGGGACAGCTGATAGAGTGTTTTAAGATACTAAAAGGCTTTAGTAACGTAAATTCTAATAATCTATTTAAGATAGCCAAAGAAGGTTCCATAAGAGGAAACAAATTTAAAACTAACAGGCAGGAAAGCGAACCTAGACATAATTAAAAATTTCTTCACCCACAGTATTATTAATGAGTGGAATAAGCTCCCTAATGAAGTTATTGACAGTGACTCGATATACACATTTAAAAAAAGGTTAGACACATATCACAGAAAAGTTGGTCAGCAGTAGAAGCTGATCACTGATAAGAGAACCTGGCGGAAATGAAAACGTTTTCAGTTGGAAAAGGGAAAA
>CM064578.1:26119434-26199434 GCA_032716605.1 Paralithodes platypus | reverse complement strand
GTAGCTCCGTCACGGCTATTTACTTACCGTCATGTCTCCTCTCGGCCGACTCTCCACTTCCACCACGATACTTTAATGCACATTTTACATATATATTTTCTCTTGTCTATTCATCTTTAACTAGATCCATTACATTATGTGTTGGGTATTATCATTTTTAGGTGCTTTTATTTCAATCAGACTATGACATTAATTGACTTAAGATGGAACATTATATTTAAGGGGAGGTATTCCGTTTTTGTGAATCCCCATTTCCTTCACGTTAAGCCCCACTAGTTTTTAGATTTTAAGATGTTCGGCCCATTAATTTGGCGTTTTTAAAAGTTTACGCCCCATTTCTTTGTCAATAATAAGACCTTTCGTACCATTTAGGTGTCGATTTCTTCCAGGCGAGCGATAGCGAGCCTGTAATTTCAAGATCAACCTATCGAAAATTGTACACATTTATCTTGAAGAGGGTGAGTTGAGGATATACTTGTAGTTGGGTGTATAAAACTAGGAAGAGGGTGTAGTTCTGTTATATATAGAGTTGAAGTGTAGTTGGTTTATTATAGAGCTAGGAAGAGGGTTGTAGTTGGTGTTTATTATATAGAGAGGAAGATGGTTGTAGTTGGTGTTTATTATAAGAGGTCTAGGAAGAGGGTTGTAGTTGGTGTTTATTATATAGAGGTCTAGGAAGAGGGTTGTAGTTGGTGTTTATTATATAGAGGTCTAGGAAGAGGGTTGTAGTTGGTGTTTATTATATAGAGGTCTAGGAAGAGGGTTGTAGTTGGTGTTTATAGAGGTCTAGGAAGAGGGTGTAGTTGGTGTTATTATATAGAGGTCTAGGAAGAGGGTTGTAGTTGGTGTTTATATATAGAGGTCTAGGAAGAGGGTTGTAGTTGGTTGTTATTATATAGAGGTCTAGGAAGAGGGTTGTAGTTGGTGTATTATATAGAGGTCTAGGAAGAGGGTTGTAGTTGGTGTTTATTATATAGAGGTCTAGGAAGAGGGTTGAAGTTGGTGTTTATTAAATGGAGGTCTAGGAAGAGGGTGTAGTTGGTGGTTATTATATAGAGGTCTAGGAAGAGGGTTGTAGTGGTGTTATTATATAGAGGTCTAGGAAGAGGGTTGTAGTTGGGTTTTATTATATAGAGGTCTAGGAAGAGGGTTGTAGTTGGTGGTATATAGAGGTCTAGGAAGAGGGTTGTAGTTGGTGTTTATTATATAGAGGTCTAGGAAGAGGGTTGTAGTGGTGTTTATTATATAGAGTCTAGGAAGAGGGTTGTAGTGGTGGGTATTATATAGAGGTCTAGGAAGAGGGTTGTAGTTGGTGTTTATATTATAGGGTCTAGGAAGAGGGTTGTGTGGTGTATTATATAGAGGTAGAAGAGGGTTTGTAGTTGGTGTTTATTATATAGAGGTCTAGGAAGAGGGTTGTAGTTGGTGTTTATATATAGAGGTATAGGAGAGGGGTGTAGTGGTGTTTATTATATTAGAGGTCTAGGAAAGGGTGTAGTTGGTGTTTATTATATAGAGGTATAGGAAGAGGGTTGTAGTGGTTTATTATATAGAGGTCTAGGAAGAGGGTTGTAGTTGGTGTTTATTATATAGAGGTATAGGAAGAGGGTTGTAGTTATAGAGGTCTAGGAAGATGGTATGTAGTTGGATTTTATTATATAGAGGTATAGGAAGAGGGTTGAGTTGGTGTTTTATTATAGAGGTCTAGGAAGAGGGTTGTAGTGGTGTTATTGTATAGGTCTAGGAAGAGGGTGTAGTGGTGTTTTATTATAGAGGTTAGGAAGAGGGTTGTAGTTGGTGTTATTATATAGAGGTCTAGGAAGAGGGTTGTAGTTGGTGTTTATTATATAGAGGTCTAGGAAGAGGGTTGTAGTTGGTGTTTATTATATAGAGGTCTAGGAAGAGGGTTGTAGTTGGTGTTTATTATATAGAGGTCTAGGAAGAGGGTTGTAGTTGGTGTTTATTATATAGAGGTCTAGGAAGAGGGTTGTAGTTGGTGTTTATTATAGGGTCTAGAGAGGGTTGTAGTGGTGTTATATAGAGGTCTAGGAAGAGGGTTGTAGTTGGTGTTTATTATATAGAGGTATAGGAAGAGGGTTGTAGTTGGTGTTGTATTTATAGCTAGGAAGAGGGTTGTTAGTTGGTTTATTATATAGAGGTCTAGGAAGAGGGTTGTAGTGGTGTTATTATATAGAGGTCTAGGAAGAGGGTTGTAGTGGGTTTATTATATAGAGGTCTAGGAAGAGGGTTGTAGTTGGTGTATTATATAGAGGTCTAGGAAGAGGGGTGTAGTTGGTGTTTATTATATAGAGGTCTAGGAAGAGGGTTGTAGTTGGGTGTTTATATATAGAGGTCTAGGACAGAGGGTTGTAGTTGGTGTTATTATATAGAGGTCTAGGAAGAGGGTTGTAGTTGGTGTTTATTATATAGAGGTCTTGAAGAGGGTTGTAGTTGGTGTTTATTATATAGAGGTCTAGGAAGAGGGTTGTAGTGTGTTTATTATATAGAGGTCTAGGAAGAGGGTTGTAGTTGGGGTTATTATAGAGGTCTAGGAAGAGGGTTGTAGTTTTTATCTGAGGTCTAGGAAGAGGGTTGTAGTTGGTGTTTATTATATAGAGGTCTAGGAAGAGGGTTGTAGTTGGTGTTTATTATATAGAGGTCTAGGAAGAGGGTTGTAGTTGGTGTTTATTATATAGAGTATCGGAAGAGGGTTGTAGTTGGTGTTTATTATATAGAGGTCTAGGAAGAGGGTTGTAGTTGGTGTTTATTATATAGAGGTCTAGGAAGAGGGTTGTAGTTGGTGTTTATTATATAGAGGTCTAGGAAGAGGGTTGTAGTTGGTGTTTATTATATAGAGGTCTAGGAAGAGGGTTGTAGTTGGTGTTTATTATATAGAGGTCTAGGAAGAGGGTTGTAGTTGGTGTTTATTATATAGAGGTCTAGGAAGGAAACTAATACATTTATAAACAGATCCATATATGAGCAAATCACTACGTCCCTCCCTCCTTATATACAGTATATTGGGATTATTAACCCCTTATATACCGGCCACGTCTTTATAGTTTTAGCTGGCTACTATTAGACGATTTTATTTAGTATATTGAGGAACTCCAGCACTTAACAAGCTTTGAACTCTCTCCCTTTACCCATTTGACTACCACAGATCCTTCTCAAACAACAGAAAATCCTCTAAATATAGCTAGAATGAAGTTAAATGACGTCGCCGGTACAGAAGGGGTTAATCACTCAAAGGAACATGTTAAAAGAAAGACGAGATAATTATCAAAACTCTTCGCTGTGATGACCTACCAATATAATATTCGCTGTGATGACCTACCAATATAATATTCGCTGGTTGTTGATGGACCTACCAATTATAATATTCGCTGTGATGACCTACCAATATAATATTCGCTGTGATGACCTACCAATATAATATTCGCTGTGATGACCTACCAATATAATATTCGCTGTGATGACCTACCAATATAATATTCGCTGTGATGACCTACCAATATAATATTCGCTGTGATGACCTACCAATAAATATATCGCTGTGATGACCTACCAATATAATATTCGCTGTGATGACCTACCAATATTATAATATTCGCTGTGATGGACCTACCCAATATAATATTTCGCTGTGATGACCATACCAATATAATATTCGCTGTGATGAACCTACCAATATAATATTCGCTGTGATGACCTACCAATATAATATTCGCTGTGATGATGACCTACAATATAATATTCGCTGTGATGACCTACCAATATAATATTCGCTGTGATGACCCTACCAATATAATAATTCGCTGTGATGACCTACCAATATAATATTCGCTGTGATGACCTACCAATATAATATTCGCTGTGATGACCCTCCCAATATAATATTCGCTGTGATGACTACCAATATAATATTCGCTGTGATGACCTACCAATATAATATTCGCTGTGATGGGACCTACCAAATAATATTCGCTGTGTTGACCTACCAATATAATATTCGCTGTGATGACCTACCAATATAATATTCGCTTGTGAATGACCTACCAATATAATATTCGCTGTGATGACCTACCAATATAATATCGCTGTGATTGACCTACCAATATAATATTCGCTGTGATGACCTACCAATATAATATTCGCTGTGATGACCTACCAATATAATATTCGCTGTGATGACCTACCAATATAATATTCGCTGTGATGACCTACCAATATAATATTCGCTGTGATGACCTACCAATATAATATTCGCTGTGATGACCTACCAATATAATATTCGCTGTGATGACCTACCAAATAATATTCGCTGTGATGACCTACCAATAATATTCGCTGTGATGACCTACCAATATAATATTCGCTGTGATGACCTACCAATATAATATTCGCTGTGATGACCTACCAATATAATATTCGCTGTGATGACCTACCAATATAATATTCGCTGTGATGACCTACCAATATAATATTCGCTGTGATGACCTACCAATATAATATTTTAAATATCGTTCTCAACACCAATAAGACCCCAAATAAAATTAATGAAAGAATGTGATTCTCCCAGGATTCGAACATAATACAAATTATATAACATACCCGCTCTAACCATTCAATAATCAAGACAAAAAGGTAACAAAATAAAAAAGCAAGAATAACATATAAAATACAAGAACAGACACAAACTACATAACACAACAAAGTTGAGACGAAGCGAGACAAAAATCACGCTCCGGAAAAACGTAAATAAGCGCCAAAAATGCCGATACACTAAAAGAGAAATACACAAATGCGGACCCTAAAAAATCCTTGAGTCAATAAACTGGCTAGGCAATGCAAAAACTAGGTATAAAAAAAGTTGGGAGGAGCGAAAGTTTGTCGGAAAAGTTTGTGTTTTGAAGGGGAGTATGATAAATGTAAAACGATGAATAAAGAAAAAGAGAAAAATTTAAAAAATCCATATACAGTATAATGACAACAAAGAATATACAATAACTAAATAAAACTGTATATATTTGTAAAACAATGAATAAAGAAACGACAAAACAAAATATAAATAAATCATAAGACAACGAAAGAAAATACAATACACGAATACAAAATTATTATATATACTGTATATATATATATATATATATATATATATATATATATATATATATATATATACCTGTATACTGTATATAGAAGTCTCTACCGTCAAGAATTCGTAAACTTTTTGGTAGCAGAAAAAAATGGCAGCTAAAATTTAGAGGGCAGAAAAATATTTGATAAAATGTATGAAAAAGTTTGGATAGCTGTGTGGATAGCTGTGTGGATAGCTGTGTGGATAGCTGTGTGGATAGCTGTGTGGATAGCTGTGTGGATAGCTGTGTGGATAGCTGTGTGGATAGCTGTGTGGATAGCTGTGTGGATAAATACAGAGAGAGGAGGAGGAGGAGGAGGAGAAGGACAAGGAAGAGTAGAAAGAGGAGGAAGAGGAAAAGAAAGGAGGAAATATAAGAGGAATAGAAGAGAAAGGAAGAGGAAGAATAGGAAAGAGGAGGAAGAGGAGCTAGAAGGAAGAAGAAAGAGGAAGAGGAGGAAAAGAAAGAAGGAAAGGAAGAGAAGGAAGGAGAAACTGAAATAGAAAGAGGAAGAGGAAGAAGAGGAGAACGAAGAAATGCATGAGGAGGAAAAATAAGAGGGAGGGTGACAGGACTAACGAAAGCGAGAGAGAGAGAGAGATAGACGGAGGGAGAGTGAGGGATGGAGGGAGGGAGAGAGAGAAGGGGGGGGGGGGGAATGGTGACAGGACTAACAAGAGCAAGAGTACTAGACAGCGAGCGAGAAACTCTTCACTGAAGGGTCCTTGGGGTCTTGCCTCGATTCACACCAAGTTTATTCAAGATGTCTTAGTTGAGTTGACCATTGTAGGTGTGTGTGTGTGTGTATTGTGTGTGTGTAGGTGTGTGTGTGTGTAGTGTGCGTGTGAACGTTAAGGAGGTAATAGTGATTGAGATAGAGGCAGTGAGGAGGGGGGGGGGGGGTTGACATATCTCTCTCTCTCTCTCACACACAGACACGCACAAACACAAAAAAAAAAAAAAAATAATAATAATAGGAGTTACACAAAATAGCATCGCAAGAGACCCTGCGGTATATTCCGGGGAGACACTCGAAGTGGAAGGAGAGAGACTGTTTAATGCACTACAGTATGCTCACTACAGAGCGTGCAAAATACCATCTACTCTCTTCTTGAACTGCTGTACTGAAGAACTGTTTACAACTTCAGAGAGAAAGAGAGAGAGAGAGAGAGAACGTTAGAGGGGTAGGGTAATTTTGTTGGTAAATTTACATATATATATAATATTAGAAATCTTCCGTATAAAGAAAGGTTGAAGAAATTAGGCTTAAATTCGTTAGAGAGACGCAGAGTTAGAGGGGATATGATAGAGGTGTTCAAGTGGGTTAGTGGGATTAACAAAGGGGACATGACAAATGTACTAAAGCTCAGTGATAGCGAAAGAACTCGTACCAATGGTTTCAAATTAGATAAATTTCGTTTCAGAAAAGATATAGGCAAATATTGGTTTGGTAACAGAGTTGTAGATGGGTGGAATGGACTACCAAGTGCTATAGTGGGATTAAAAACGGTAGGGAGCTTTAAGATAAAATTGGATAAGCATATGGACGAGAAGGGTTGGGTGTGAAGGGGGATCAGCCGGGTTGGGCCAATCAGCGCTCTGCAGACCCCCGTAATCCTGCGTTAATCTCTAACCGTTTTAGTAAGATGATTTTCAGGGTATTAGAGTGTTCAGCCTATAATTGGGCTTTGTAATTGGGGTTGTGTGGACAGGGATCTGCCTTGCTTAGGCCAATCGGCTTTCTGCAGACTCCCATTTTCTTATGTTCTTATGTTCTTATATATATTATATATATATATATATATATATACGGTATATATATATACTGTATATATATGTATATATATATATAGTATATATATATATATATATATATATATAATATCTTAATATATATATATAATACATACATACAGTAAAATATGTTTTTAGTTTCCTCCCTAGACCTCCATCAAGCTTAAAAAAAACATCCCCAAGATCCCCCTTCTAGAAAAATGTGCCGGTTCCTCCTAAGTTACAAGCTCGCTATCGCTCGCCAGGAATAAATCGACACCTAATTGGCACGAAAGGTCAAAATATTGATAAAGAAATGCGGCTTAAAATCGTCAAACTAAGCTCGGTTCACACATGCACGAATTAACGTCCCGTCCGGCCACGACAAAAAAAATAGGCAGGACGGCATCAACCTGGAGGCCCCATGGCCCGTCCGTCCCCGTCCCCTTTTGCTCGGTTCACACATGCACAAATTAACGTCCTGTCCGTCCCTGACTCCTTAATTCGCCTGCAAACGAGCAAGGACGCCGGCAAAATCGCCTATGGTCGGTGCACGGACGTGCGGTGTCACCAGCTTACGTGACGCGACGGTGACACATCGCCAACTCTCCTTCCAACGTTTTTTTGCCGCTGTTCTCATCCTGTTCGTCGGCGTCGAGACGCCGCCAGTCGGCGTCTAGACGTCGACTGCTCCCGTGGGTGTCCCGGCCTGACACTTTTGTGGCAGTTGCCCCGGCCCACGCCGACCATTTTCTGCATGCACAAAATGTTCGCCGTATCCCGCCCCGTGTCCCGTATGCTGGCGACACCACACGTCCCTGTACCGACCATAGGCGATTTTGCCGGCGTCCTTGCCCGTTTGCAGGCGAATTAAGAGGTCGGGGCCGGACGAGACGTCAATTCGTGTATGTGTGAACCGAGCTTAAATTACATCTTAAAATCTGAAAACTAACTGGGCTAAACATGAGGGAAAAGGGGGGCCAGGCAAACCAACCATCTTAACCCTTTCACGCATTTATGACGCAGAGGTTGCCAGATTAGCAATAAAAAATAGAGTTCTCTCACTCTTATAATTACCTCTCCAAAATTAGTTTTCTGCCCACAGCTAACTCAAAGACAACTGCAGAGGTTGAAGTAACTAAACTAAAGGTTTCTAAATACCCCTGATGGTAACAAAGGCTTTAAAGTATCCCCAATAGGCTCAAAATCGCGTCATATGTCGGAGAGGGTTAAGGAGGTATAGTAGCGATTGCAGATCAAGACCGGGGGGGGGGGGGGTGAAAGAAACAAACTCCCACCCACCCCCTCCCACACACACACACACACACACAGAGAGAACGTTAAGGAGGTGTAGTAGTGAGTGCAGATCGAGACAGTAGGGGGTTGAAAGACGTGGAGTGGAAAGTCCTTCTGTATTTTATATCACTGAACAAACACCCTCCGACATTTATACCCTCTCTCTCTCTCTCTTACTCACTCTCACTCACTCCTTGCCCAGTGATCGCTTAAGCATGACATGTTTTTCCTCACCTCCTCAGCCGTGACAGCAGAAGGGTCCTGATATTAACCCTTTCAGACTCATATGACGCAGAGGTTGCCAGATTAGCAATAAGAAATAGAGTTCTCTCACTCTTATAATTACCTCTCCAAAATTAGTGTTCTGCCCACAGATAACTCAAAGACAACTGCAGAGGTTGAAGTAACTAAACTTAAGGTTTATAAATACCCCTGATGGTAACAAAGGCTTTAAAGTATCCCTAATAGGCTCAAAATCGCGTCATATGTCGGAGGGTTAATCCCCACCCCCAGCCTCAGCCACCCAGAACCGCGCACAAACCGATAAGTCAAACCCCTATAATTCCGTATACTTTTACCATTCCCACTATATATTGTGTATTGTGTATGTTGTCTTAAGGTATGGCTCCTAAGAGATTCAAAACCCTCTGCTGTGGTGAAAAATTCTACCCAGAATGGATAAACAGGCGTGGTTTTCCTGATGATTTTTAAAAAAAATGCCTAACTGGTGAGAAGTTTCAGTTTCTGGATCTCACACTAGATGCATAAAAAAATTAGGAAACCGAGCTAAAACTTGAAGACAGCCTCCTAAGAGAGCAGCTGGCCTCCAGTTCAAACCACATCCCTGACACTGAATCAACGTTCCAAGTAGTCAGGAATAAAAAAGCCCTGAACAAAATACCCATTGCCAACAAATTCAGCAGACTCAGGGATAATGTGGAAGAACCAGAGTCTGTGGATTGCACCCCCAGAAATAAAACAATTAAAGGAGGATCTCATCTGAACTCCAAAGAGAGGGCATATCAACCCCCTAAAACAAATCCACGCCCCGCAAAGCAGCCGACCAGTAAAAAGGAGACCAAAACCCAAATCGTCAGCGACTCCTTCATGAGGGGCCAGGGGGCTGCATTGGCCAAGCTGGCTCCAGGTAAGCGGTCGGTAAAAGTAATACCTGGTGCCAAGTTATCACACATAACAATGACATCAGGAATTCCTCTATCCCTCATGACACTTGCTTAGTAGTGTGCGTAGGTAGCAATGACGCGTATGACAATGAAAAATCCAAGGATACAGACATTCTAATCAAATACATTACCCTCATCCAAGAAATTAAAAAGAAAACTAAAAAATGCTTGTTAACTTGCATCCCGCCCCGTATGAGTAAGTGGTTATGCAAAGAACAGAGTCACTGCACTAAACCAATCTGTGAAGCAACTCTGTGAACAAAATAAGGTCACCTTCATAAACCACTATCACGATATGCAAGGCAAAAATGCTCTGTTCAAACGAGAAGGCATCCATCTTTCATATCTTGGTACCTCGTGGTATTCATACCAAATACACGAGGAACTGTTCAAGTACCATGAGAGGAAGGATAATCTCCTTAAATCCCCCTCCCCTTCAACCCAAGCCTCTCCCGCCCAGATCTTATCATCTCCCTTCCCTTGCTCCCTACCTCCCCCCCTCTCTCACCCCTCTCCACTCATAGCACGACAAATCTACTCAACACCCACATTCCTGCTCCCTTCTCAACTCCTTCCTCCCCCATTGCTTCCCCGCACCCACCCCTACTCCCCACCCCCCATTTTCTTCCCCGAACCTGACCCGTCCTCCCCCCTCCACCCCCCGCTGCTCATCCTCCTCCCCCTACCTCCCTCCCTCTCCCCCCAAACCTACCCCACGTAAACAAAAGGCTCAGGGAGTCGGTCAAGTTAACCAAATTAGGTCAACCCCCTTCTCAACCGCCCAGGTACACCCAGGTGTCGGGAAGGTATCGAATCCGGTTCCTTCACCCCGCACCATCAGTCTAAGATCTAATAAAAAAAAAATCTAATCTCTCAACAGCTGACTCCGCTGAAAAAATACACTCAGACTAAAATAAAGGCCTCTCATGAAACGATCAATGTACTATATCTCAATGCTAGGAGTTTACGAAACAAAATAAATGAACTGAAACTTATGTTATTAAACGAAGAAATCCATATAATTGCGATTACCGAAACGTTTCTAGACTTCAATAATATCGATTTTATGCATGAATATCAAATTAATTCGTACAAAATCTACCATAAAGATAGGTTATCAAAAAGAGGAGGAGGTGTTATGCTATACGTCAAAGAATCTATTAATTCAATAGAAATACCTATTCCTTCCAATAATTCCGAACTATTATGCGTAAAAATAAGCAACAAATATACCGACATGAATATTGTAGTTGTATATAGACGCCCAACGATAAATAACGAAGAGGATATATCACTTTACAATTACCTAACAAAAACATTAAATGCCAAAGAAACCGTTATCATAGGCGACTTTAACCTACCTAATATTATATGGCATGATAACATCGGATCGGGAAAGGCATCTGAAAGAATGATAGAATTTATGAACGATAAATTCCTATCAATTAGTTCAGACCCCCACTAGGGTTGACAATATATTAGATTTAGTTATCACAACTCACGAATACATAAAGTCAAACTTACAAGTTGGTGAACAGTTAAGTGGATGTGATCATAATAGCATCAGGTTCCAGATCAAACACCACCACTATTAGTGAAACATTCATACCTGACTACAACAAAGCTGATATTAGCGGACTAAGAAAAGAGATAAACGATATCCATACACGCATAAATAGTCTCTCTAGTACCGAGGAAGCTTGGATAACATTCAAAGATCTTTTCTTTACTGCCCAAAATAAATATATCCCTATGCGTAAACGACACAATAAAAGTATAAATAAACCCCTATGGTACAATAACAATATTAGTAGAGCAATTAATGAAAGAAATCGTCTATACAAATTAAAAACGGATACAGATAATATTACCATCCAAAATCAATACTCGGTTGCGAGAAGAAAAGTGAAATCGCTAATTAAATCTGCAAAGAGGGATTACGAAATTAAAATCGCACATGCGAGCAAATCTAATCCAAAACAATTTTATAGATATATAAATAGCAACAAACAAATTAAAAGTGGCATCGGTCCGATACTAAATAATCAAGGTGAATTAGAATCAGATAGCAGGGACATATATAGCTGCTACTCTTAATCAACACTTTTCTTCTGTATTTAATACTGCCAGTAACCAAAACGTGCCACAAGAAAATAATCAAACATGTAACTATAAGAACATAAGAACATAAGAAAATGGGAGTCTGCAGAAAGCCGATTGGCCTAAGCAAGGCAGATCCCTGTCCCACACAACCCCAATTCAATTACAAAGCCCAATTATAGGCTCAACACTCTAATACCCTGAGGATCATCTTACCAAAACGGTTAGAGATTAACGCAGGATTATGGGGGTCTGCAGAGCTCTGATTGGCCCAACCCGGCTGATCCCCCTTCACACCCAACCCTTCTCGTCCATATGCTTATCCAATTTTATCTTAAAGCTCCCTACAGTTTTAGATCCCACTATAGCACTTGGTAGTCCATTCCACCCATCTACAACTCTGTTACCAAACCAATATTTGCCTATATCTTTTCTGAAACGAAATTTATCTAATTTGAAACCATTGGTACGAGTTCTTTCGCTATCACTGAGCTTTAGTACATTTGTCATGTCCCCTTTGTTAATCCCACTAACCCACTTGAACACCTCTATCATATCCCCTCTAACTCTGCGTCTCTCTAACGAATGTAAACCTAATTTCTTCAACCTTTCTTCATACGAAAGATTTCTAATATTATGGATCATTTTTGTCATTCTACGCTGTACTCTCTCCAATGAATATATGTCCATTTCTGTAATAAGGACACCAAAATTGGACAGCATAATCCATATGGGGTCTCACTAATGACAAGTAAAGTTTTAAGAGAACATCAGCAGTTCTGTTACTCACACTCCTAGAGATGAACCCGAGAATCCTGTTTGCCTTATTACGAACGCTTATACACTGTTTTCTAGGCTTCAAATCATTGCTAACAAACACACCTAGATCTTTCTCGCAGTCTGAATTTTCTAATTCTAAATTAGCTAGTTTATATTTAACATTTGTTTGCATCTTCCCTATCTTTAATACCTTGCATTTGTCAATGTTAAACTTCATCTGCCAATTTACTGACCATTCATGTAAGGTATCTAGATCCCTTTGGAGGCACTCTATATCGCTATCTGAATCAATTGATCTCCCTATTTTAGTATCGTCTGCGAATTTACTTATCCTACTAGTTATACCTAAATCTAGGTCATTTATGTATATAAGAAACAACAGGGGACCTAATACCAATCCCTGGGGTCACCACTTTTGACTGCTCCCCACTCTGACTTGGTACCATTTATGCTGACTCTCTGTTTCCTACCAATTAGCCATGACCTAATCCATCCCAACAACGATCCTCCTATTCCATGTGCCTCAACCTTTCTCATCAATCTCTCATGAGGGACTCTGTCGAAAGCTTTACTGAAATCTAAATAAATAATATCATATGACTTGTCACTATCTACTGCTTCATATACCTCTGAGAAAAAGCTAAGCAAATTAGTAAGGCAAGAACGTCCCTGAGTGAATCCATGCTGAGAAGAATATATTAAGTTAAATTTGTCTAAGTGGCTTCTAATTTTCCTAGCAATAATAGACTCTAGCAACTTTCCTATGATTTATGTGAGACTAATGGGACGGTAATTGGATGCTATCGATTTATCACCTTTTTTGAAGATCGGAACTACATTTGCAAGCTTTCCAAGCTTCTGGAACTAAACCTGTTTCTAAAGACTTGTTAAATAAAAATGCTAATGGGCTACTTAACTCATCTCTGCACTCTTTTAATACTCTAGCATATACCTCGTCAGGACCAGGCGATTTTTGAGGTTTCAGTCTGTCAATTTCCTTAAGCACATCATTTCTACTTATACTAACTGTACTTAACATATTTTCTATACTATCACTATATACCATATTGACTATGTTCTTCAAGATTTTATTATTACCCAGTCAGAAGTAATTAAAACAATCGACTCACTTCATGTCAATAAATCACCTGGGCCGGACATGTTTATCCCTAAAATTCTTAAATTAGTCAAAGAAGAAGTTGCAGGGGCACTAACCATAATACTAAATATGTCACTTAAACAAGGACATGTACCCACCGACTGGAAGACCGCTAATATAACACCGATATTTAAAAATGGTGACAAAACACTACCAAATAACTATAGGCCGATTAGCTTAACTTCCGTAATTGGAAAAATATGTGAATCAATCATAAGGGATAAAATCGTATTATTCCTTGAGAACAATAACCTCATTAACAATAGTCAACACGGATTCAGAGCAAAGAGATCATGCCTAACTAATTTAATAGAATTTTATGACAGCCTATACAAACTAAATGACTTCACCAAAAGCCTCGACATAGTGTATCTAGACTTTCAAAAAGCGTTCGACAAGGTCCCGCACGATAAATTATTACAGAAAATAAGAGACATAGGAATACAGTGCAAAACGTATGATTGGATTAAAAACTGGCTAAGTGAAATAAAGCAAAGAGTAGTTATCAACGGTGTGGAATCAACATGGAGCCAAGTAACTAGTGGAGTCCCCCAAGGCTCAGTATTGGGACCAGTGTTGTTCATAATATATATCAATGATCTAGATAATGGCATAAATAATTTAATTTCCAAATTCGCGGATGACACGAAGATAGGTAATGCAATAATTTCCGAAAGTGATAGAATAAACCTTCAAGCTGATTTAAATAAAGTCACAGAATGGTCGGAGAAGTGGAAAATGCCGTTTAATGTAAATAAATGTCAGATATTGCAAATAGGTTCTAAAAACAATAAATATAAATACTACATGAATGAAGAAAAGATAAAAAATGTAACACAAATAAAAGACTTGGGAGTGCTGATAAACGAAAACTTAAAATCTTCCAATCAATGCACAGCGGCTGCAAACAAAGCAAACAGGGCACTAGGTTTCATCAGAAGAAACTTCCACTATCACAGCAAAGACATAGTTTTGCCCTTATACAAAAGTATGGTGAGACCGCACCTCGAATATGCTGTGCAGTTTTGGTCACCTCACCTCATAAAGGATGTTAAAAAAATTGGAATCTGTGCAAAGGCGAGCCACTAAGCTAATCCCTTCATTGAGAAATAAATCATATGATGAAAGACTGAGAGAACTTGATCAATTTTCACTAAAGAAACGAAGGATGAAAGGCCAATTGATAGAGTGTTTTAAAATTCTAAAAGGATTCAGTAACATTAATCTAGATAAGTTATTCAAAAAAGCCGAAGACACATCTACAAGAGGAAACAATTTAAAATTATTAGGTCGGAGAGCGAATCTAGATACAACAAAAAATGTCTTCACTCACAGTGTAATTAATGAGTGGAACAAGCTTCCAAATAAAGTAATAGACAGCTCCTCTATAGATACATTTAAGAACAATCTAGACTCATACCACAGAAAAATTGGTATGGAGTAGGCAGTAATTATCACCGTTATTATTTGTTCAGCTGAACAGAGCGTTAGAAAAGAAAAAAATAATAATACACAAATAAAAAATAAGAATAATAAACATCAGAGTTAGAGGGGATATGATAGAGGTGTTCAAGTGGGTTAGTGGGATTAACAAAGGGGACATGACAAATGTACTAAAGCTCAGTGATAGCGAAAGAACTCGTACCAATGGTTTCAAATTAGATAAATTTCGTTTCAGAAAACATATAGGCAAGTATTGGTTTGGTAACAGAGTTGTAGATGGGTGGAATGGACTACCAAGTGCTATAGTGGGATCTAAAACTGTAGGGAGCTTTAAGATAAAATTGGATAAGCATATGGACGAGAAGGGTTGGGCGTGAAGGGGGATCAGCCGGGTTGGGCCAATCAGCGCTCTGCAGACCCCCATAATCCTGCGTTAATCTCTAACCGTTTTGGTAAGATGATCCTCAGGGTATTAGAGTGTGAAGCCTATAATTGGGCTTTGTAATTGAATTGGGGTTGTGTGGTACAGGGATCTGCCTTGCTTAGGCCAATCGGCTTTCTGCAGACTCCCATTTTCTTATGTTCTTATGTTCTTATCACTAAATATGTACATACTACTAAGGGTGATGGGTTGGATGATTCCAATTAACCCCAAAATTTACATGCTGCTAAGGCGAAGGGTTGCATGATATTGTTTTTGTTTAATTTCTGTTTTTCTTTTTTCCAATCTTTCCTGTAAATTCCTTCTGGGGATTTCGAAGCCCAGCAAGGTTAATCACTTCCAACTTTTTCATGTACGGCAATTGCCGGAGGGACGGAGGGTGGGGAGAGAGCCTTCTTCTTTTCTATCCTTTCCTTCAACTTTCCTTTCTATCGGATATGCCATCTCTACTAGAATTAAGTCCTGACCACCTCGTTTGGATCGTAAGGTCTGTGTGGCCAGTGTATATATGTAAATATATGTAAATATCTCTGTTTCTCTCACACGCACATCATTACCCTTCTCCCATTTTTATCTTGTTATCCATTCTTCCTTCTTCTGTCCCAACATGCCTATCCCTCCCCTCCCTCCCTCTCTTACATCATTACCCTTCTCCCGTTATAGTTTATCTACTCATCCTTCTACTGTCTCTACATACCCCACACTCTCTCTCTCTCTCTCTCTCAATCGTTGTTTCCCTCCTGCAAAAAAAACAAAACACACAAACCAATAATAATATACAGTATATATTATATAGACAAGTAATTTCCTGTTCTGTCTGGCCTTTATGATAATGAAGGGATTTCTGTATAAAGTGGCGGAAGGAATTATTCATATGTTCCTGCTATAATGGTGCTGGTATTTAACCCCTTCTGTAAAGGCGACGTTTATTTTTAGTTATATTCTAGCTATATTTAGACGATGTTGTGCAGTATAAGAAGGATCTGTGGAAGTAAAAGGGGTAAGTGAAATATTTCGAAGCCTGTTACTTGCTTGAAGCCTTTTTAAATGGAAGAAAATAGTCGAAATAAAACTAGAATATAATGCAAAAACCGTCGCCGGTACAGAAGGGGTTAATCTACACCTGGAATGTATTTGTACAGTACACTAACACCACCAGGCACGCTCATATCCCTATAGTTATATTTGTACAGTACACTAACACCACCAGGCACGCTCATATCCCTATAGTTATATTTGTACAGTACACTAACACCACCAGGCACGCTCATATCCCAATAGTTATATTTCCCCTCTGGATTCCCTTCTCCTTCATGCTTAGCACTGTTACCTTTGAGATTTCAAGACATTCGCCCCCTTTGTTTGGCAACTGTTAAGACCTTTCATGCCATTTAAGTGTTTTTTTTTCTGGCGAGCGAAAGCGAACCTGTAATTTTAAGAGGAACCGGCCTTTTGCCGGAAAAAATTTCTGTCGAAAAATATTATCGTCGAGGGGGGTTTAGTTTTTGTTTGTTTTAACGCTTGATGGAGGTCTAGGAAGGTAACTAAACAAATATAAAAAGATAAACAAATAAGTAAACAAATGACCGCATCCCCCCTTCACCCTTTCATGATATAAGGACGCCTTGGTGTAGTGACTAGCGTCTCGGACTTCCACCCAGAAGGCCCGGGTTCGCGCCCACGCTCGGCGCATTAAAGATTGTTCACAAGCACTGAGTCGTTACCATCCCTCATGAGCAAAGGGATGGGGTAGTAGTACAGGACCCCAATGGAAATACGCCTAATCGGCCTTATTGAGCTATCCTTAGCTAGCTTAGCATGCGCTAGCTTTAAGAACTATTATTATTATTATTATTATTATAGCTTATATTCTGGCTGTTAGTAGACGATTCTTTCAGATTAGGCAAGACTTGTGGGAGTCGCGAGAGTTAATTGAGATAGACTTTGACCCTTTGATTTCCCGGGATCGTTCATTATTGTCAATGATTTAATTAATTAGGTTTATTTGTAAGTTAATTTTGAGTTGGTATATTACAAACTGAATAAAATCATATAATATTAGCCAGAAAAAGTGATAATGCTTCCCCGAATGTTGAAAGGGTTAATCGTTACCTGGGCTTCAAATGATTGTTAAAACCAGATTCATAAATGGTTTTGATCTGGCTCATATACTATAAATGATCTGGCTCATATACTATAAATGATCTGGCTCATATACTATAAATGATCTGGCTCATATACTATAAATGATCTGGCTCATATACTATAAATGATCTGGCTCATATACTATAAATGATCTGGCTCATATACTATAAATGATCTGGCTCATATACTATAAATGATCTGGCTCATATACTATAAATGATCTGGCTCATATACTATAAATGATCTGGCTCATATACTATAATGATCTGGCTCATATACTATAAATGATCTGGCTCATATACTATAAATGATCTGGCTCATATACTATAAATGATCTGGCTCATATACTATAAATGATCTGGCTCATATACTATAAGAACATAAGAACATAAGAAAATGGGAGTCTGCAGAAAGCCGATTGGCCTAAGCAAGGCAGATCCCTGTCCCACACAACCCCAAATCAATTACAAAGCCCAATTATAGGCTCAACACTCTAATACCCTGAGGATCATCCTACCAAAACGGTTAGAGATTAACGCAGGATTATGGGGGTCTGCAGAGCGCTGATTGGCCCAACCCGGATGATCCCCCTTCACACCCAACCCTTCTCGTCCATATGCTTATCCAATTTTATCTTAAAGCTCCCTACAGTTTTAGATCCCACTATAGCACTTGGTAGTCCATTCCACCCATCTACAACTCTGTTACCAAACCAATATTTGCCTATATCTTTTCTGAAACGAAATTTATCTAATTTGAAACCATTGGTACGAGTTCTTTCGCTATCACTGAGCTTTAGTACATTTGTCATGTCCCCTTTGTTAATCCCACTAACCCACTTGAACACCTCTATCATATCCCCTCTAACTCTGCGTCTCTCTAACGAATGTAAACCTAATTTCTTCAACCTTTCTTCATACGGAAGATTTCTAATATTATGGATCATTTTTGTCATTCTACGCTGTACTCTCTCCAATGAATCTATGTCCATTCTGTAATAAGGACACCAAAATTGGACAGCATAATCCATATGGGGTCTCACTAATGACAAGTAAAGTTTTAAGATAACATCAGCAGTTCTGTTACTCACACTCCTAGAGATGAACCCGAGAATCCTGTTTGCCTTATTACGAACGCCTATACACTGTTTTCTAGGCTTCAAATCATTGCTAACAAACACACCTAGATCTTTCTCGCAGTCTGAATTTTCTAATTCTAAATTAGCTAGTTTATATTTAACATTTGTTTGCATCTTCCCTATCTTTAATACCTTGCATTTGTCAATGTTAAACTTCATCTGCCAATTTACTGACCATTCATGTAAGGTATCTAGATCCCTTTGGAGGCACTCTATATCGCTATCTGAATCAATTGATCTCCCCATTTTAGTATCGTCTGCGAATTTACTTATCCTACTAGTTATACCTAAATCTAGGTCATTTATGTATATAAGAAACACAGGGGACCTAATACCGATCCCTGGGGGACACCACTTTTGACTGCTCCCCACTCTGACTTGGTACCATTTATGCTGACTCTCTGTTTCCTACCAATTAGCCATGACCTAATCCATCCCAACAACGCCCCACCTATTCCATGTGCCTCAACCTTCCTCATCAATCTCTCATGAGGGACTCTGTCGAAAGCTTTACTGAAATCTAAATATATAATATCGTATGCCTTGTCATTATCTACTGCTTCATATACCTCTGAGAAAAAACTAAGCAAATTAGTAAGGCAAGAACGCCCCTGTGTGAATCCATGCTGAGAAGAATTGATTAAGTTAAATGTTTCTAAGTGGTTTCTCATTTTCCTAGCAATAATTGACTCTAGTAGCTTTCCTATGATTGAAGTGAGACTAATGGGACGGTAATAAATGATCTGGCTCATATACTATAAATGATCTGGCTCATATACTATAAATGATCTGGCTCATATACTATAAATGATCTGGCTCATATACTATAAATGATCTGGCTCATATACTATAAATGATCTGGCTCATATACTATAAATGATCTGGCTCATATACTATAAATGTTTTGATCTGGCTCATATACTATAAATGTTTTGATCTGGCTCATATACTATAAATGTTTTGATCTGGCTCATATACTATAAATGTTTTGATCTGGCTCATATACTATAAATGATCTGATCTGGCTCATATACTATAAATGTTTTGATCTGGCTCATATACTATAAATGTTTTGATCTGGCTCATATACTATAAATGTTTTGATCTGGCTCATATACTATAAATGTTTTGATCTGGCTCATATACTATAAATGTTTTGATCTGGCTCATATACTATAAATGTTTTGATCTGGCTCATATACTATAAATGTTTTGATCTGGCTCATATACTATAAATGTTTTGATCTGGCTCATATACTATAAATGTTTTGATCTGGCTCATATACTATAAATGATCTGGCTCATATACTATAAATGATCTGGCTCATATACTATAAATGATCTGGCTCATATACTATAAATGATCTGGCTCATATACTATAAATGTTTTTCAGTCTGACCCTTATCAACCCATACCCTTCCAATCCCCCCTTGCCTCTCTACCTTTATGTACACGTTGGAGGGCATCTGTTAGCAGATCCAGTGGACTTTGAGACTTGGCATCTACAATCATCTAGTTTACAGTAGCTAATCGAACATTATTTTATATTTCATTGTATTTATATATATACAGTATGCATTTTTTTTTTCGTTTACCCCTTCCCCTCAAGCTTCGGGGGTTTCAGTTTAATCAGGAAAATATATCCGTATTTTCTCTCTCTCTCTCTCTCTCTCTCTCTCTCTCAGAAGCATACCTTTTAGATTTGGCCTGTGCAGCGTTCGATAGGAATTGCATAAGGAATGGAAGTCTCTCTCTCTCTCTCTCTCTCAGAAGCAAGACAGAAAATAAGCACTTCTCGAAAGGGTAGAGTCAAAAGCATTCCGTCTTATAAACTCGCCACCTCTTACTAGTTCCCGACAATCTCTTTCAATACACCGCAATGTTGCATCTCTTTCGCTCTTCTATCGCAGTATTCTTCAGAGCTTTCTCAGTGTATACCCTCCCTTACGGTGAGTGGATTGCACCCACGTTTCAACACAACCCCACTAGTATTCTGTCCTGCTCTCCAACCCAAGAATTAACAAATGTTTTCGTCTTTCTTCTACTCAACAAATACACTCTGAAACTTTCTCCCCCAATTAAGCTTACTTTCATAAATAAAGTAAGTATATATTCCCCAAATCCCCAGGTGCGCTCAGACTAATCAGGTTTACCTGGGCGCCCTTTCTTTGCTCCCACCTGCTTATCAGAGTTCGTTAATCAGTAGCACAGGTAAGCTCTCATCTCCCACCACTCCCACCACCACCACCACCACCACCACCACCACCACCACCACACGCCTCCTCCTCCTCCCTCCAGCCCTTCACCTGCCCTGACCCCATAGACTTGAAAAATACACAGAAGGGAGCACGAAAGAGGGGGAGAGGAAAGGAAGTAAGCATGGAAGAAGGAGAGGGAAGGAAGGAAGGAAGGAATTAAGTAAGTAAGTAAGGAAGGAAGGAAGGAAGGAAGAAGGGAAGAAGAAATTAAGGAAGGAGGGAAGAAAGGAAGGAAGGAGGGAAGGATGAAAGGAAGGAAGGAAGGAGGGAGGGAAGGAAGAACTGTTCACCAATAACTGTGACATACCTAGTGTAATTAAGCTATAACTAATACGTATTAATATTCATTATTCTAGACTTAACCCCTTGAGGACTAGACACGTTTTAGCAGTTTATATCGGCTACCATTAGACGACTTTACACAGCATGGGAAGGATCTGTGGGAGTAGGAGGCCTAATTGAGTTGGTTACGAGCCCTTAGCTTCCTAGAGGTCCTTCCTAAGTTACCTAAAATCGTCTAATGATAGCCGAAATCAGGTGTCAGAATGCGTGATAATCCTCAAGGAATTACAATATTACATAAGAACATAAGAAAATGGGAGTCTGCAAAAAGCCGATCGGCCCACACAAGGCAGATCCCTGTCACACCCAACACCAATTACAAGGCCCAATTATAGGCCTAACTCACTAATCCTTGAGCACTGACCCCACCAAAACGGTCAGGGATTAACACAAGATTACGGGGATCTGCTGAGCGCCAATTTGCCAACACCCGGCAGATTCCCCTCACACCCAACCCATCTCGTCCATATGCCTATCTATTTTTATCTTAAAGCTCCCTATCGTTCTTGATCCCACTATATCACTTGGTAGCCTATTCCACCCATCTACTGTACAACTCTGTTACCAAACCAATATTTGCCTATGTCTTTTCTGAAACGAAATTTATCTAATTTGAAACCATTTGTTCGAGTTCTTTCGCTATCACTGAACTTCAGTAAATTTGTCATGTCTCCTTTATTTATCCCACTAACCCACTTTAACACTTCTATCATATCCCCTCTAACTCTGCGTCTTTCTAACGAATGTAAGCCTGATTTTTTCAACCTTTTTTCATATGGTAGATTTCTAATATTATGAATCATTTTTGTCAGTCTTCGCTGTACTCTCTTCAACGAATCTATGTCCATTCTGTAATAAGAACACCAAAATTGGACAGCATAATCCACAAGAGGTCTCACTAATGACAAGTAAAGTTTCAAGATAACATCGGCAGTTCTGTTACTTACACTCCTTGAGATTAACCCTAGAATCCTGTTTGCCTTGTTGCGTACGCTTATACACTGTTTTCTAGGTTTCAAATAGTTGCTAACAAACACACCCAAATCTTTCTCACAGTCTGAGTTTTCTAATTCCGTATTAGCTAGTTTATATTTTGCATTAGTATTCGCCTTCCCTATCTTTAATACCTTGCATTTGTCAATGTTAAAATTAATCTGTCAATTTACTGACCATTCGTGTAAGGTATCTAGATCCCTTTGGAGGCACTCTATGTCGCTATCTGAATCTATTGCTCTCCCTATTTTGGTATCGTCTGCGAATTTACTTATCCTACTAGTTATACCTAAATCAAGGTCATTTATGTATATAATAAACAGCAGAGGACCCAATACAGATCCCTGGGGGACACCACTCTTGACTGATCCCCACTCTGACTTAGTACCATTTATGCTGACTCTCGGCTTCCTACCAATTAGCCATGACATAATCCATCCCAACAACGACCCACCTATTCCATGCGCCTCAACTTTTCTCATCAATCTCTCATGCGGGACTCTGTCGAAAGCTTTACTGAAATCTATATATATTATATCGTATGACTTGTCATTATCTACCGCTTCATACACCTCTGAGAAAAAACTAAGCAAATTAGTAAGGCAAGAACGTCCCTGAGTGAATCCATGCTGAGAAGAATTTATTAAATTAAATGTTTCTAAGTGGTTTCTAAGTTTCGTAGCAATAATTGACTCTAGTAGATTTCCTATGATTGATGTGAGACTAATGGGACGGTAATTGGATGCTATTGATTTATCACCTTTTTTGAATATTGGAACTACATTTGCAAGCTTCCAAGATTCTGGAACTAAACCGGTTTCTAATGACTTGTTAAATATAAATGTTAATGGGTAACTTAACTCATCTCTGCATTCTTTTAATACTCTAGCATATACCTCATCCGGACCAGGAGATTTATGAGGTTTCAGTCTGTCAATTTCCTTAAGCACATCATTTCTACTTATAGTAACCGTACTTAACCTATTTTCTATACTATCGCTATATACCTTACGGACTTCTGGAAACTGTGCCAAATTTTCATTAGTGCAAACAGAAAGAAATTGATTATTTAATGTACTGCACATTTCTAAGTCATTTTCTGTCATTTCTCCTATCAAAGTTTTAAGGGGACCAATTACATCTCTAACCTTGGATTTATATAGTTGGTAAAAAGCGTTAGGATTATTTTTTGAGTCATTTGCAATCTTGATTTCATAATTTCTCTTTTCCTTCCTAATATCCTGTTTTACCTGTCTTGATCAATTTCTCTTTTCCTTCCTAATATCCTGTTTTACCTGTCTTGATCAATTTCTCTTTTTCCTTCCTAATATCCTGTTTTACCTGTCTTGATCAATTTCTCTTTTCCTTCCTAATATCCTGTTTTACCTGTCTTGATCAATTTCTCTTTTCCTTCCTAATATCCTGTTTTACCTGTCTTGATCAATTTCTCTTTTCCTTCCTAATATCCTGTTTTACCTGTCTTGATCAATTTCTCTTTTCCTTCCTAATATCCTGTTTTTCCTGTCTTGATCAATTTCTCTTTTCCTTCCTAATATCCTGTTTTACCTGTCTTGATCAATTTCTCTTTTCCTTCCTAATATCCTGTTTTACCTGTCTTGATCAATTTCTCTTTTCCTTCCTAATATCCTGTTTTACCTGTCTTGATCAATTTCTCTTTTCCTTCCTAATATCCTGTTTTACCTGTCTTGATCAATTTCTCTTTTCCTTCCTAATATCCTGTTTTACCTGTCTTGATCAATTTCTCTTTTCCTTCCTAATATCCTGTTTTACCTGTCTTGATCAATTTCTCTTTTCCTTCCTAATATCCTGTTTTACCTGTCTAGATCAATTTCTCTTTTCCTTCCTAATATCCTGTTTTACCTGTCTTGATCAATTTCTCTTTTCCTTCCTAATATCCTGTTTTACCTGTCTTGATCAATTTCTCTTTTCCTTCCTAATATCCTGTTTTACCTGTCTTGATCAATTTCTCTTTTCCTTCCTAATATCCTGTTTTACCTGTCTTGATCAATTTCTCTTTTCCTTCCTAATATCCTGTTTTACCTGTCTTGATCAATTTCTCTTTTCCTTCCTAATATCCTGTTTTACCTGTCTTGATCAATTTCTCTTTTCCTTCCTAATATCCTGTTTTACCTGTCTTGATCAATTTCTCTTTTCCTTCCTAATATCCTGTTTTACCTGTCTTGATCAATTTCTCTTTTCCTTCCTAATATCCTGTTTTACCTGTCTTGATCAATTTCTCTTTTCCTTCCTAATATCCTGTTTTACCTGTCTAGATCAATTTCTCTTTTCCTTCCTAATATCCTGTTTTTTACCTGTCTTGATCAATTTCTCTTTTCCTTCCTAATATCCTGTTTTACCTGTCTTGATCAATTTCTCTTTTCCTTCCTAATATCCTGTTTTAACCTGTCTTGATCAATTTCTCTTTTCCTTCCTAATATCCTGTTTTACCTGTCTTGATCAATTTCTCTTTTCCTTCCTAATATCCTGTTTTACCTGTCTTGATCAATTTCTCTTTTCCTTCCTAATATCCTGTTTTACCTGTCTAGATCAATTTCTCTTTTCCTTCCTAATATCCTGTTTTACCTGTCTTGATCAATTTCTCTTTTCCTTCCTAATATCCTGTTTTACCTGTCTTGATCAATTTCTCTTTTCCTTCCTAATATCCTGTTTTACCTGTCTTGATCAATTTCTCTTTTCCTTCCTAATATCCTGTTTTACCTGTCTTGATCAATTTCTCTTTTCCTTCCTAATATCCTGTTTTACCTGTCTTGATCAATTTCTCTTTTTCCTTCCTAATATCCTGTTTTACCTGTCTTGATCAATTTCTCTTTTCCTTCCTAATATCCTGTTTTACCTGTCTTGATCAATTTCTCTTTTCCTTCCTAATATCCTGTTTTACCTGTCTTGATCAATTTCTCTTTTCCTTCCTAATATCCTGTTTTACCTGTCTTGATCAATTTCTCTTTTCCTTCCTAATATCCTGTTTTACCTGTCTAGATCAATTTCTCTTTTCCTTCCTAATATCCTGTTTTACCTGTCTTGATCAATTTCTCTTTTCCTTCCTAATATCCTGTTTTACCTGTCTTGATCAATTTCTCTTTTCCTTCCTAATATCCTGTTTTACCTGTCTTGATCAATTTCTCTTTTCCTTCCTAATATCCTGTTTTACCTGTCTTGATCAATTTCTCTTTTCCTTCCTAATATCCTGTTTTACCTGTCTTGATCAATTTCTCTTTTCCTTCCTAATATCCTGTTTTTAACCTGTCTTGATCAATTTCTCTTTTCCTTCCTAATATCCTGTTTTACCTGTCTTGATCAATTTCTCTTTTCCTTCCTAATATCCTGTTTTACCTGTCTTGATCAATTTCTCTTTTCCTTCCTAATATCCTGTTTTACCTGTCTTGATCAATTTCTCTTTTCCTTCCTAATATCCTGTTTTACCTGTCTTGATCAATTTCTCTTTTCCTTCCTAATATCCTGTTTTACCTGTCTTGATCAATTTCTCTTTTCCTTCCTAATATCCTGTTTTTACCTGTCTTGATCAATTTCTCTTTTCCTTCCTAATATCCTGTTTTACCTGTCTTGATCAATTTCTCTTTTCCTTCCTAATATCCTGTTTTACCTGTCTTGATCAATTTCTCTTTTCCTTCCTAATATCCTGTTTTACCTGTCTTGATCAATTTCTCTTTTCCTTCCTAATATCCTGTTTTACCTGTCTTGATCAATTTCTCTTTTCCTTCCTAATATCCTGTTTTACCTGTCTTGATCCATTTCTCTTTTCCTTCCTAATATCCTGTTTTAACCTGTCTTGATCAATTTCTCTTTTCCTTCCTAATATCCTGTTTTACCTGTCTTGATCAATTTCTCTTTTCCTTCCTAATATCCTGTTTTACCTGTCTTGATCAATTTCTCTTTTCCTTCCTAATATCCTGTTTTACCTGTCTTGATCAATTTCTCTTTTCCTTCCTAATATCCTGTTTTACCTGTCTTGATCAATTTCTCTTTTCCTTCCTAATATCCTGTTTTACCTGTCTTGATCAATTTCTCTTTTCCTTCCTAATATCCTGTTTTAACCTGCCTTGATCAATTTCTCTTTTCCTTCCTAATATCCTGTTTTACCTGTCTTGATCAATTTCTCTTTTCCTTCCTAATATCCTGTTTTACCTGTCTTGATCAATTTCTCTTTTCCTTCCTAATATCCTGTTTTACCTGTCTTGATCAATTTCTCTTTTCCTTCCTAATATCCTGTTTTACCTGTCTTGATCAATTTTGATAGTAAGCAAGAAGGTGAATTTCGCCTTTCTTAATGTTTCTATATATTCCTCTCTTTCTTAATGTTTCTATATATTCCTCTCTTTTTTCCTAGAAGGTCTAATAGTCTATTATTCATCCATTTGGGTTTGTTCTGTGTTGATCTAAATTTTCTTTTGGGGATATATTTATTTTGCGCAATGGATACTGACTTGATAAAATGATCGTATGTATCTACCAAGTTTGATGTCTCTTCCTGACTTAAATTTAAGCTAGGGGTAAGAGGTAGCCTCATTTGGACACCTACAGTTACCACCACCCTCACATACCTGGGGAGAGATAATCAATAATTAGGAAAAACAATAATAACACAACTACAAAACTATACAAAAAAACACACACGGGAAAAGATGTACACAAAAGCATAAATTACTCGGTACAAAGGAACGCAACTATGTAGACACTGGCTGCACACAAAGACGAATGCACACACATACATAGACGAACTCATGGACAAACAGACGAATACTCACATATTCATAGACGATCAAACACAAGAATGAATGTATATTGTATAACGTATTCACATATAAGCTAAACACACACAAATTATATATATACAGCATATACAGTATATATATATATATATATATATATATATATATATATATATATATATAGTATATTCTGTTTATTAGTATACGTCCTTAACACCTCCCATTACTAGCGTGCAGCATCAAAGACACGCAAAACACACTTACACAAGGTACACAGAGAGAGAGAGAGATACTGCAAATTTGAGCCTGTTTGTGCAATTAAACGGGCATGTGTTCAAGCGGGGAAAACATTTTGAGCGAAAAAAGTAAAGATACAAAATTCACACTATTGGAGACGACGATGTGTGTCTGTTTCTCTGTGTGTGCATATGAGTGAGTGAGTGAGAGAGAGAGAGAGAGAGAGATGTACAATCCTTTACTGTTTGTAGCGTATATGACATGACAGATGATAAGTATTAATTCATGCATGTATTTTATACATGTTTATATTATGAATTAACGTGGAGTCGTGGACTGACATTATAAGACAACAAATTAGGAGGGACGGCCGTATTTATTGGCTTATGTATTTACCTTTTTATTATAGTTTTTAAATTCCTCCCTAGACCTCCTCAAGCTTTAAACAAACACCCTAGACCCCCCTTCAAGATAAATCTGTACATTTTTTCGGTAGAAAAAAATTCCCGGCCGAGGGCCGATTACACCTAAATGGTACGAAATCTTAAAATTGACAACGAAATGGGGCGAAAGGGATAAACATCGCCAAACTCATGGGTCAAGCGTCATAAAATCTGAAGACTAATGAGGTTCAACACAAGGGAGAAGGGAGTCCATAAAAAACAACCATCCCCCTTAAAAACAATTATTTTACAACTTAGTGAAAATCAGTTTACACTAAACCAGATTACGCTAAAACTAAACCAGATTACACTAAACTAAACCAGATTACACTAAACTAAACCAGATTACTCTAAACTAAACCAGATTACACTAAAACTAAACCAGATTACACTAAACTAAACCAGATTACACTAAACTAAACCAGATTACACTAAAACTAAACCAGATTACACTAAACTAAACCAATTACACTAAACTAAACCAGATTAAACTAAACCAGATTACGCTAAAACTAAACCAGATTACACTAAAACTAAACCAGATTAAACTAAACCAGATTACACTAAACTAAACCAGATTACGCTAAAACTAAACCAGATTACACTAAAACTAAACCAGATTACACTAAACTAAACCAGATTACACTAAACTAAACCAGATTACGCTAAAACTAAACCAGATTACACTAAAACTAAACCAGATTACACTAAACTAAACCAGATTACGCTAAACTAAACCAGATTACGCTAAAACTAAACCAGATTACACTAAAACTAAACCAGATTACACTAAACTAAACCAGATTACACTAAACTAAACCAGATTACGCTAAAACTAAACCAGATTACACTAAAACTAAACCAGATTACACTAAAACTAAACCAGATTACACTAAAACTAAACCAGATTACACTAAACTAAACCAGATTACACTAAAACTAAACCAGATTACACTAAAACTAAACCAGATTACACTAAAACTAAACCAGATTACACTAAAACTAAACCAGATTACACTAAACTAAACCAGATTACACTAAACTAAACCAGATTACGCTAAAACTAAACCAGATTACACTAAAACTAAACCAGATTACACTAAAACTAAACCAGATTACACTAAACTAAACCAGATTACACTAAACTAAACCAGATTACACTAAAACTAAACCAGATTACACTAAAACTAAACCAGATTACACTAAAACTAAACCAGATTACACTAAAACTAAACCAGATTACACTAAAACTAAATTTCGATACTGGATTTGCACAATGAAAACGATAATAGGTCCCCAAATTATTAAGAGAGACTACATTCCATTTAATCCTTTTATATAATTATCGCCTTAATATAGATAATGTTTGCTATCAGTAAGACTTTATTAACATTAGAAAGAGCAAGTGGGAGGCACGAGGTAAATTGAAATACCGTTATGAATGGTCTGTTGCCTGCATCTGCCAACATATAAGGGGAGGTGTGGCGGAGTGGTCTTGCCACTGGACTGGTAATCCAAAGGACCCTAGTTCGAATCCCAATATGTCAATGGTAAGATATTATTGGGATGGAATTTGTGCTGTACCTAGTATCAGTGCATTACCACAGCACACCGAAATGCCAAAAAAATACCCACATTGTTCCCTGATTAAAGAGCATTATATGAATATTCCCATTTTCAAAAATATGCTACAGAGGGGGCAATGCCTAGTGAGTTAACCTAGTGAGTTAATTGCTCAATAGGTGGCGTTCTGAGAGTGAGGGTCCGAGTGTGGGGGATGAGACTGTGAAGTGCAGAGGTGAGGTAGCTTTAGAGATGGAGTTGCTTGGAGCCGTGAAGCTTCGCATGTCTCACTAATTGACCTCACGGGCCTCACGTGTTCAGCGGTGGAGTGCAAAGGCTATCAGCCTATGCCGGAGAGGGAGTAGTTGGAATATCGAAAAAAAAAAAAAAAAAAAAAAAAAAAAAAAAAAAATATATATATATATATATATATATATATATATATATATATATATATATATATATACCGGTATATATATATATATATATATATATATATATATATATATATACAAATAATGTGAAGGATTCCCCCTATCCCCCTCAATGCCCGTTAATAATACCTGGTGGGAATTAAATCCTTCGGTTTAAGGGAGGATGGGCGTATTTATTTGCATATATATTAATTTATTTATTTTTAGTTTCCTCCTTAGACCTCCATCAAGCTTTATAGAACACTCCCTAGAACCCCCTTAATTAAAGATAAATTTGTATATTTTTCGGTAGAAAAACTTCGGCTGGGTCTTTGTAAAATTGCAGGCTCGCTTTCGCTCGCCAGGAAAAACATCGACACCTAAATAGCACGAAAGGTCCTAAAATTGACAACTAAATGGGGTGGAATGTCTTAAAATCGCCAAACTAATGGTGCTAAAGGTGAGGGAGAAGAAAAAATACATATCTCCCCTTAAACCCCTTTGGAAATATGACATCAATTTGTGACTATCATTAGACGACTTTATGCAGATTTGTGAGTGAAAATGTTAATTGAAACTGCCAATAAATTTGTAAATTTTTTTGAAACAAAAATTACTCTTAAAATTAGCAGGAAAAAATCGACACCTAAATGGCACGAAAGGTCTTAATATTCACAAAGAAATGGGGCGTAAAGTCTTAAAATCGCCAACCTAATGGGCCGAACGTCTTAAAATCTTAATGATAATGGGGCTAAACACGAGGGAGAAGGGGGACCAGAAACCCCAGCCCATCCCCCCTTAAATGTTGTTCCAGGAGAGAGAGAGAGAGAGAGAGAGAGAGAGAGAGAGAGAGAGAGAGAGAGAGAGAGAGAGAGAGAGAGAGAGAGAGAGAGAGAGTGAGAGAGAGAGAGAGAGAGAGAGAGAGAGAGAGAGAGAGAGAGAGAGAGAGAGAGAGAGAAATTAAAGCATCATTATCTACCTACTGTGGTATGAGAGAAAAGAGACAACGCAGGAAGACAAGAAGTGAAAGAAAAGGACAAAACAGAGAAGTAAAGGATAACAAGAGCAGACAAGAGGAGAGAAAGAAGAAAGGAAAATGCAAAATCAGAATGAGGATAAAGGAAGATAAAAATAGAGTGACAGGAAGACCGGATAATGCAAAATAGAGTGACAGGAAGACCGGATAATGCAAAATAGAGTGACAGGAAGACCGGATAATGCAAATAGAGTGACAGGAAGACCGGATAATGCAAACTAGAGTGACAGGAAGACCGGATAATGCAAAATAGAGTGACAGGAAGACCGGATAATGCAAAATAGAGTGACAGGAAGACCGGATAATGCAAATAGAGTGACAGGAAGACCGGATAATGCAAACTAGAGTGACAGGAAGACCGGATAATGCAAAATAGAGTGACAGGAAGACCGGATAATGCAAAATAGAGTGACAGGAAGACCGGATAATGCAAAATAGAGTGACAGGAAGACCGGATAATGCAAACTAGTGACAGGAAGACCGAATAATGCAAAATAGAGTGACAGGAAGACCGGATAATGCAAAATAGAGTGACAGGAAGACCGGATAATGCAAACTAGAGTGACAGGAAGACCGGATAATGCAAAATAGAGTGACAGGAAGACCGGATAATGCAAACTAGAGTGACAGGAAGACCGGATAATGCAAAATAGAGTGACAGGAAGACCGGATAATGCAAACTAGAGTGACAGGAAGACCGGATAATGCAAAATAGAGTGACAGGAAGACCGGATAATGCAAAATAAAGTGACAGGAAGACCGGATAATGCAAACTAGAGTGACAGGAAGACCGGATAATGCAAAATAAGAATGAACCTAAAATAATAAGACGAGAAAAAGAAGACCTGAAAATGCAAAATAAAAATTAACCTAAAATATTACGAGAAGAGAAAAAGAAGACTGAACAATGCAAAATAATAAAGAACCTAAAATAATAAAGCACAATGGATGAACAATTCTGAAGGACTCATGCTGCATCTCATAAAGCGTCAAGAGCAAAATCATGGAATAAAATCATGCACCAAACAGAGAAGGAACCACGATTGTTGTTTCTGGCCTTCCCCCCTTGTGCTGTCTCTACCAACACCACCACCACCACCATTAACACCAGTATTCTCAACACCATTATTAACACCACCACCAACACCAGTACCGCTATCACAACCATCCATACCACCTCCCCATCACCACTACCATCATCATTAACACTACTACTATCACAACTATCCACAACACCATCACCACCACAACCATCCCTATCACAACTACCATCAACACAAAACAAGAAGCATTACTATCACCACCACCACCATCATCTCAACGAACATACTGTAGGTACTACATTATATCAACCTCACCACCATTTACAACCAACACCACTATCATCACCATCACCACCACCATTCCCACTAAGAGCAAGCAAGTACATAATGGAAGCAAAAGGATAAGGAACAATGAACATGTTGAACTAATGAACCCACCAGTCTCTACACCTCTCTCTCATAGAGGACCAAGGACACAAGATCCTGGAATATGAAAACAACCTCAGAAGAAGAGAAGGGAACCACGATAGTTGTTTGTAGCCTTCTCCTTCTACTGTCCTGACCACCACCACCACCACTAACTCAGGGTAAAATATGAGAGAGAAAGGGGTCCAAGAAAAATATCCCTCAAGTGGAAATCTCGCCTTAAGGGAGCTCAGACGGTATTGTGCAGCATAATTTACTGGTTCGGCTCAATGCTTTAAGAAAGTTTAATTTGCTTTCTAAACCTCTCTCAAGCTTAAAAAAAAAAAAACCCACAACACCACACTTCGATATCAATTTGTACAGTTTTCGGTAGAAAAATGTCCCGGCCGAAAGCTGATTCCTCTTCAAATACAGGCTCGCTATCGCTCACCAGGAAAAAAATTGACAGCTAAATGGCACGAAAGGTCATACTATTGGCAAAGACATGGGGCAAAAGGTCTGAAAACCGCCAAACTAATGGGTCGAATCACTTGAAATCACATAACTAATAGGGCTAAACATGAGCGAGGAGGAGGACTCGGAAAACCAACTGCCTCCCCTTAAGCAGCATCGTGAGGAACACTAGGTCAGTTGTGGCTTGATTTTCTTATGGACCATTACGTTAGAACGTTAGGGTGGTTGTCCATACAAGCAACGAAGCACTACACCACCAATAAGATTTGTGCTAACAGGAGAGGATGTTACGAAGTTAAGAAATGACCTGTGGGAAGATTAATCAAGCTTATTTTTCCCTAAGTTATGTCTTAACCCCTTCTGTACCGGCGACATATTTTTGTATTTTAGTATAGCTACATATAGACGATGTTGTGTAGCTTAAGGGTCTGTGGTAGTAAACAGGGTTAAGTGGGATCATTCAAAGCCTGTTAATAATTGTTGGAGGCCCTTTTTAAACTGAATAAAATCGTCTATTAGTGGCCAGAATAATGCTAAAAGAGACGTCGCCTGTACAGAAAGGGTTATTATCCTTACCAGGCCATACATAATCAACCGAAAGGGTTAAGCACTCCATCCAACCGGCCCTCAGCGTGAAGCCCTGAGTCAACTCGGCCCCAAGAAAACACTTGAGGAGGCCGCAGAATCACTACCGGAATTTTTACTTCAAACACAGGACCTCATACTGTCTGTCTGTCTGTCTGTCTGTCTGTCTGTCTGTCTCTTTGTTCTCATCGTCCACTCCTTTTTTCGTTGGTACGGTGGTCTCTCTCTCTCTCTCTTGTTCTCCTCCATCACTCCTTCTCCTCCTCCTCCACTCTTTCGTTGGTGCCGTGGTCTCTCTCTCTCTCTCTCTCTCTCTCTCTCTCTCTCTCTCTCTCTCTCTCTCTCTCTCTCTCTCTCTCTATGGTGTTTGTCTGGAGTCATTTTTGTTTTCTTCTCCCTGTGCGTGCCTTCCCTAGCCGCTAGTCAATGTGTGTGTGTGTGTGTGTGTGTTACTTTCTTTTCTTGGATTAACATCAAAGAGCAGACCATGCCTTCTAATTTACTATTCTATCTCCTCTTCTCGCTAACCTACATAATTATATATTTTATCTAATCTCTCTCACACACACACACACACACACACACACACACAAGCAAATGAGGCTGTTAATAGGTATACTTCAAAATCGATCATTAATATTACATTACATTGTATTCTCTTTTTGTTCACTATATCAATAACTTTGTTGTTGCTTATTTTCCTTTGTACTCCTTTGTATTCTCTGTATTTGCCGCCAAGCCCTGGGTGTTTTAAGGGAGGATGGCCGTATTTATATGCTCAATTTTGTATCATATTATTATTTTATAAGTTTCCTCCCTATACCTCCATCAAGCTTAAAAAATACCAGCCCAAGAACCTCCCTCAAGATAAATTTATACATTTTTCGATATAAAAATGTCCCGGCTTAGGGCCGATTTCTCTTAAATGACAGGCTCGCTATCGCTCGCCAGGAAAAACCCCACACCTAAATGACACAAAAAGTCTTAATAATGACATAGAAATGGGGCGAAAGGTCTTAAAATCGCCAAACTAATGGGCCGAGCGTATTATAATCTGAAAACGAATGGGGCTAAACATGAGAAAGGGGGGCCAGAAAAACGGGCCATCTCCCCTTAACGTGTAGGCTACTGTATGGCTGCCGTTCACTGCTTGAGACAACTTCCCCCCCCCCCCCCTCTCGTTTTCTGTTGTGCCATGGTTGCTGTTGTAATCAAGCTTGGTAGTGTTTAGTTTGTGCTTGCTTGCTTGCTCTTGCTCGTAGGCTTATGTTGTAATCAAGCTTGGTAGTGTTTAGTTTGTGCTTGCTTGCTTGCTTGCTCTTGCTCGTAGGCTTATGTTGTAATCAAGCTTGGTAGTGTTTAGTTTGTGCTTGCTTGCTTGCTCTTGCTCGTAGGCTTATGTTGTAATCAAGCTTGGTAGTGTTTTAGTTTGTGCTTGCTTGCTTGCTTGCTCTTGCTCGTAGGCTTATGTTGTAATCAAGCTTGGTAGTGTTTAGTTTGTGCTTGCTTGCTTGCTCTTGCTCGTAGGCTTATGTTGTAATCAAGCTTGGTAGTGTTTAGTTTGTGCTTGCTTGCTTGCTTGCTCTTGCTCGTAGGCTTATGTTGTAATCAAGCTTGGTAGTGTTTAGTTTGTGCTTGCTTGCTTGCTCTTGCTCGTAGGCTTATGTTGTAATCAAGCTTGGTAGTGTTTAGTTTGTGCTTGCTTGCTTGCTCTTGCTCGTAGGCTTATGTTGTAATCAAGCTTGGTAGTGTTTAGTTTGTGCTTGCTTGCTTGCTTGCTCTTGCTCGTAGGCTTATGTTGTAATCAAGCTTGGTAGTGTTTAGTTTGTGCTTGCTTGCTTGCTCTTGCTCGTAGGCTTATGTTGTAATCAAGCTTGGTAGTGTTTAGTTTGTGCTTGCTTGCTTGCTTGCTCTTGCTCGTAGGCTTATGTTGTAATCAAGCTTGGTAGTGTTTAGTTTGTGCTTGCTTGCTTGCTCTTGCTCGTAGGCTTATGTTGTAATCAAGCTTGGTAGTGTTTAGTTTGTGCTTGCTTGCTTGCTTGCTCTTGCTCGTAGGCTTATGTTGTAATCAAGCTTGGTAGTGTTTAGTTTGTGCTTGCTTGCTTGCTCTTGCTCGTAGGCTTATGTTGTAATCAAGCTTGGTAGTGTTTAGTTTGTGCTTGCTTGCTTGCTCTTGCTCGTAGGCTTATGTTGTAATCAAGCTTGGTAGTGTTTAGTTTGTGCTTGCTTGCTTGCTTGCTCTTGCTCGTAGGCTTATGTTGTAATCAAGCTTGGTAGTGTTTAGTTTGTGCTTGCTTGCTCTTGCTCGTAGGCTTATGTTGTAATCAAGCTTGGTAGTGTTTAGTTTGTGCTTGCTTGCTTGCTCTTGCTCGTAGGCTTATGTTGTAATCAAGCTTGGTAGTGTTTAGTTTGTGCTTGCTTGCTTGCTCTTGCTCGTAGGCTTATGCAATATTTTCTAGATTTGTAATTTTTTTGGGTAGATTCTTGGCACTCATGTCTAAACACATCTAGAAACTTCACTGATTTAGAAAAAAAAGGGTGCCAGTTTTTCTATTAACATTCAGGGTCTCAATTTTGAATTTCAAAATGGCCATCACCGATTTTGTTTTTTGTTAAATAATTGCCAATTAACCATAACTATTCATTCAAATGTCATACAATATTTGTTTCATTTTATCTAAACTCATAATTATAAAGGGGTCAATGATTCATTGGAAACAAAATAAGAGCACTAGAAATACTCTAAATTAGCAAAAATCCAAGATGGCCACCAAATTTCAGGCTTTTTTAAATGTAAATGTACTGTTGAACCAATGGACATAGGAAGATGTTTTTGGTGTCTAACCATATGTTTTGGCATATGAGGATTCCAATAATAACAACGTATTTATGATTGGAACACTCTTTACCAATCCTCCAAAACATTTAATATAAATAATATAGAAGATGTAATTCAATATACAATTATTTTGGTGGTTATATAACTTGAAGATGGATAAGTGTTTTTTAAAGGTATGGCAATGCTACATGTATGAATCAGGAGTGTCAATGTTACTGATTAAACGTTCCTAATTGTCATTGCTTCAATCATCTTCTAGATCTTCGCCAATCATTGGTGGTGTAATGTTCGTACAGCTGTCGCCTTCCCCACCACATTTGCAAAGTTCAGTACAGAGCACATTGTTTCCTCTGCATGAGCACCTTCGCGAACACTTTAATTTCTCACAGTTACACCTGACGAGCTGCAGCACTGAGACCGGAGCTGGTGCAACCTGAGAAAGAACCGTCAGTAGCTTGTTGTCAAGGTTTCGCCAACCCAAGGTCAGAGGGTCAAGACAAGTTGGGTTCAATACCATATCCTGGCACCAGATATTAGCCTGGACATGGGCACGGCGTATAATGTTCAATCCATGCTCCCTGAGTCGGTGGCAGTTTGTCAACTCCTTGTTCATCTTTGAGTTGCTTGAACAAAAACCATCTGAGCATCTTTGCTTGCCCAATGTGGACTCCACCTGGACAGAAAAGAGAGCAAAGAAACTCTTCACAGCCACATAGAACTTCTTCGGACGGTTCATCTCCTTCGCCAAGACCAGCTAGTGCTATCAGAATGGCGGGGCTTGCCTTCAGGAAAGTTGCAAAGCATCCCTTCTTTCCCTTTCCTTTGGATATGTCCTGTCGTATCACAGCCTGTGAGAGAATGCCAGTTGATCAAAGCTGCTGATTTCTCCGGGCCAAGCTTGTCATATATAGGCTGTAGGAAGACTTTGCGTCGTCTTTCGCTTGTACCCATGATTAGCGCAGAATGCTTGCCAAGTAGTGGTGTTCTTCGTAGAGCCAAAAGCAGCACATCTGTGTCTTGTGAATATATGTGGACATTCATCCCGTTGCTCGCAACTTCTACAGCATGATAAATCATAAGATTGTCCCGCCTCTTCCTGTGTGCTGACAAACGGTAATTGTTTCACATTCATAATTCGTCATGACCTCCTTCCGTGTGGTAGTCATAACCTTGACCGGTACTGTAGCGGATGGAGCTGAGGGGAAAGGGAGAGAGTTAGCGAAACCCTTGTGCTGCTGCCGGCGAGAAACACCTTTTTTTCTTTGGTGCCCCTTGAGTCCTTGAACGATGTAGGATTTAGTTACCTTCACCTTGCCTTTCCGCCGCTCTCTAGTCTGTTCCTTCATTGAATGCTTTCTTGGTGTAGTTATCAAATATAACTCGCACTTGACAATATCCTCGAGCCTTTGAGTCCATGAGTGTGACGAAGCATGTTCCCAAGCTCTTTGCAAGTCTTGGAATTCTGACTGCCATCAACTCCTGTACCACTCCCATTCCATCAACTACAAGACACGTCTCCGATCCCTCTTCAAACTCGATAGGCTGTGCAGAAGTTTGAGCTGTGTCGTTGGTCACCAAATCTTCCAGAAGCTTTATCACTGTGCTCTTGTCCGTAGTGGGATGAATAGATCCATCCGGTGCCATGAGAACTTGTTGGTGTAGGCAAACTCATGCATCCCAATCACCTGTTTTCCAGATCGACACTCTCACGAGATGGCCGGGCAATAACCAGCAGTCTGGCAAAGAGTGACGTGGTTGCCTTCAAGATCAACACCATCAGACCCTGTGTTCCAATTTAATGTCTTTTGCAGCAGACATCCATGTCTTTCTGCTTGACTTTGGTCATCTTGTCCCACAAATTGCGACTCCCGATGATGCGTTCCTCTACAAACGTTTGTAAGCTTCCATGCCAGTCTCCTCTGTTGCTAGGATACTTTGTTGAACTTCGTCATGATGATCTCCTTTGACATTAGTTTGAACATGCAGCCTTTACAGTCCGAGTTCTCGCTACCAGTCTCCGTTTGGAATAAGTTGCAGGGTGCTAACACTGATTTCAGCTGTGCAATGGAGCGTTCTTGGTGAGCAATTTTTGACTGAGAGAGTTGATGATGCTGTGGTGGTGCAGTTGTGCTAGTAGTAGCTACAAGTCGTTCTGACTCATCAGCAAGTCGTGCAAGCTCCGGAGCAGTGAGACGAAACTTCAAGAGCGTTGCTGGATATGTTGTTATTCCAGAGATCCCTCCTTGGCCTTTCGTTGATTTGTTGTGTTCCATCGCCTGATCAACACCAATTCGTGTGAATGGAATACGGTTGCTGGTATTCACTGCAAACTCACCATTGGTGAAGCTCTGCCATAGTTCTGGATCAGAAGTTTTTATGGCATCAATGCGTGCGATGAACTCTGGAATGTTTTGAGCATAATATAGCCTGCCATATGCAAAGAAGTACTTGCAAAGATGCTCAAGTGATGCCAAGTAGAGGTGCCAGTTACCTTCCCGCATAGCCCTCTAGAACTGTAACAGTGTCATCACCTGTCGCATATACATCCTAGCCCATTGAAACATCAACTATGTTTTGGATTGACACTCCAACATTGGAACTTCGACAAGTAACAAGGCGTTCTGTCTTACCACCACAAATCTTCTCGTTTTGACAGTAGAAACAGTGTTCCCTTTGGAACGGAGGGTAACGAGATCTTGTTAGTGAGCTGGTAGATGCAGAGGTTGCCTCGTTTGGGGTGTTAGATATTTGGGACGCGGGAGGGCGACCACCGACTTTGCTGTATGACAATACACTTGACTCTTGGGATGAAATCGCTTTGTCATATCTAGCTTTGTCTCTCTCAATGTGTTGTTTGTGTGTTGCTTTACCATGACATGATTTGTGCCACACTGCATGTTGGTTGTTCAGTTCTTCTCCAGATATGCCACTCAGTATTTTATGCAAACGAACATACTCAGGGTTTTGGTATTGAGCCCTATTTTGTATACAGTCCACCAATGGTTGGTATGATTCCAATTCTGGTTGTCGCAGATGCTCCAGCTGGTGATCACCTTTAATGTAAGTGAACTTGTCTCCTTGACACAACAAGCAGAGTCGAAAGTCAATGGAAGATTCAGTCGCACGCTTCTTCCGTGCTGGTTCTTCACTGGACGCCATGGTTAACCTGGACAAAATAAAGCAGTAAGTTATTTGGTTCACATTGGATATGCATCATTACATATTGTGAGCAGAAAATATTTGTCATATACCAGTAATAAGTGTCACATTCATACCAATATTTTGTTATAATAATGCCGAAAACCTGTTGATATCCATGCAAACAGAGTTCAGATGAACAGTTGTCTCAACTATAATACATTTGGTACCCAAACTCTTTGCACACATTTCGATTATGTGTTTAAAATAATTTTGAATACCAAAAAATCATACAGATTGGTTTAAAAAAGGTGGCCATTTTGAAATTCAAAATGGAGGCCCTAAATGTTAATGGAAAAACTGGCACCAATTTTTTTCTTAATCAGTGATGTTTCTAGGTGTGTTTAAACATAGGTGCCAAGAATCTACCCAAAATTTTGCTTTTTTTACATAAGCCCACAGACTATTGCTCGCGCTCGCTCTCTACCTCTCATTCATAGATAGATAGATTATTTGGTTTATGTGTATGGAGGAGACAAAAGGCAGGTTGCCTGTAACGAGTGTCTCCCCCAAAGTTAAAAGTGACAGAGCCAAATTCAAGGGACGTTGAAGTCAAAATGCCTGGACACATGCAGTTTAAAGCAGTCTATGTCATAAGATGAAGGAAAGATTGATTGAGGGAGAGTGTTCCCGAGTTAACTTGTTAAGTAGAAAAAAGACTGAGAAAATTTGCCAATTCTTGGGTTGGAGAGCTGTACAGAATAGGAGTGGGACTGTGTTGAAAGGTTGTTTGGTGCCTAGCACTCGCTGCACACACTCACTTTATTGAGATTGTATTTGAGGGGGGGGGGCTTCATATTCCAAGTTGTCCATACGCAATACCCCAGGCTTGGCATTCAAAGTTTAATTATTCCTGTCTGTCTGTTTGTTTGTGTGTGTGTGTGTGTGTCTGTGTGTGTGTGTGTGTGTGTGCGTTATAGGTCCTAGTTTTCATTATTTTCTAACGTGTATGAAGGAGGCAAGAATGCTGGCTGTATCAAGTCCTCCCCTCCCAAAGTTGAAAGTGATAGATCGCCAACTTTAAGGCACTTTGGAGTCCAAATGTATGTATGTATCTGCGTGTACATGTATCATTCAGTGTGTACATGTAAGTAACGGAGGGCTCACCACCAATCACAACAAGTTATGCCCTACCAAGAATTCACCTGAGACCTCTGGTGGACGCTTCCGAAGTAGCGCCAGAGCTACGACTGTCGACATCAACAATACCCCTCACCCGAGCGCCCTTCCAACCCCACAAGAACAAGAACAAGAACAATACCCCAACACCTAGGATATACACAGTTTATCTCGATTTTTTTGTGATTCTACATGTTTTAATTTTACAGTATATGACTACACTAAGTGCTTATATACTATAGTAATACAGGGAAAGTCCATATGCAGCTGATAATAACTACAAACATAATTATTGGCTGTTAAATTATCATAACAAAATAGGCGCAAAAATACTTGCTGACTTTGTATTATAAATATGTTATTTATGAGTATGGGTGATTATAAAATATAAAAAAAACAACAGTAGGCTATGCATAGACCAACAAATGTGTCAGCTACACAAATTTCGACTAACTGCTTATAATAACAAAAAAGTGAAGGAGAGGGAGACCTATACACTGTATAGGTCTGCGATGTTGCCAATTTCCCACAATGCACCGCGGTAAACATTGCGTTAAGCGCCTCTATCGGCCACTGTAGGCATTTATTGGTAGGGAGAATTGATTTGCAGTTATCAGACTCCTACAACACACCTCTCCAATGGTACGGCGTTTGGGAGGGTTAGGGGGATTCAGTGTTGGTATGGAAATAATGAGAGAGAGAGAGAGAGAGAGAGAGAGAGAGAGAGATAGAGAGAGAGAGAGAGAGAGAGAGAGAGAGAGAGAGAGAGAGAGAGAGAGAGAGAGAGAGAGAGAGAGAGAGAGAGAGAGAGAGAGAGAGAGAGAGAGAGAGAGAGAGAGAGAGAGAGAGAGAGAGAGAGGGAGGCAAGAATAAATATATAGTGAACAAGGGGAGGGGGGGGGGTGTACATGGTACAGGAGTGAAGGGAGGAAGGAGGCGGGAGAGAAAGAAAGGATAGAGCAGGGATAGAAGGAGAGAAAGGAGGAAGGAGAGGCACAAAGGATAGGTAAAGCATGAGGAGTGGAGGAGGGAAGGGAGGAAAGAAAGGATAGAGCAGGGATAGGAGGAGAGAAGGAAGGAAGAGAAAGAAAGAAAGGAGAAGTACAAAGGAAGGATAACAAGCAAGAGAAGAAGTGGAGGAGGAAAGGGAGGAAGGAAAGAAAGAAAGGATAGAACAGGGATAGGAGGAGAGAAGACAAAAGGAGAGAGAGAAAGGAGAGGCACAGAGGATAGAAGAAGCAAGAGAAGGAGTGTAGGAGGGACGGGAGGAAGGAAAGAAAGAAATGATAGAGGAGGGATAAAATGAGAGAAGACAAGAAGAAGAAAGAGAAAGCAAAGAGAAACACATGAAGGATAAAAGCAAGAGAAGGAATAGTGGAGGGAAGGAAAGAAAGAAAAGAGCAGGGATAGGAGAAAAGACAAGGAGGGGAGAGATAAAGAGAATAGAGGCACAAAGCAAGAGGAGGAGTGGGAGGAGGAGATGGAAGGGAGGAAGTCACGTGATCCTCCTCCGCCTCCTCCACCACCACCCCCCACCATCACTCATCAGCCAGACGCCTGCCATTGGTCCCTCATGTCGCCCGCACCAACCAATCACCGCCGGCCAGCCTCTCACTCAAGCGGGTTCACCACTGCTTGACAACTTGCCCGCCCAGATTTACGCTTTTACAAGAAAATTCGCGCTTTTACAATTTACACGCTTATATTAAGGGGGTAGTGCTTGTGTTTTGGTATATATATATTTATTTATTTTTTAGTTTCCTCGCTAGACCTCCTTCAAGCTTAAAAAAACACCCCCTAGACACCCTTTCAAGATAAATTTGTACATTTTCGGTAGCAAAATGTCCCGGCCGAAGGCCGATTTCTTATAAAATTACAGGCTCGCTATCGCTCGCCAGGAAACGATAAACCTAAATGGCACGAAAGGTCTAACTATTGACAAACAAATTAGGCGAAAGGTCTCAAAATCGCCAAACTAATGGAACAGACGTCTTAAAATATCATAACTAATATGCTAAACATGATAGAAAGGGGTCCAGAAAAAGCGACTACTTCCCCCTTAACCCTTTAACGCCTTCAGTACCATGACTTCCTTTTACCGTTGATTCTGGAGAGCATTAGCTAATTTTATGCAATTTAATAAGGATTATGTTACTAAGAGGATTTATTGAGATGGTATTTAGCCATTTGAGTCGTATAGGTAGATTACAAACTACAGATCTGATAATCGTGTAATTGTGACCAGAATATGAACACTACGTTGTGGTGCTGAAGGGGTTAACTTGTATACAGTTTAATAAGGACCTATGTTACCAAGAGGATTTATTGAGATCGTATTTACCCATTTGAGTCGCATCGGTAGATTACAAACTAAAGCAAAATCGTCTAATGGTAACCAGAAAATCAACATTACGTCATGGTGCTGAAGGGGTTAAACAATCCGAGGACACATTTCTGTCCCTGTTCTCTAGCTATTATTGGACGATTTTATTCCGGTTAGGAAGGGTGTATGACATTCCGAGGGTTGATTTTATTCCGGTTAGGAAGGGTGTATGACATTCAGAGGGTTGATTTTATTCCGGTTAGGAAGGGTGTATGACATTCAGAGGGTTGATTTTATTCCGGTTAGGAAGGGTGTATGACATTCAGAGGGTTGATTTTATTCCGGTTAGGAAGGGTGTATGACATTCCGGTTAGGAAGGGTGTATGACATTCCGGTTAGGAAGGGTGTATGACATTCAGAGGGTTGATTCCCGCTTTTACACTTTACACGTTTATATTAACCCTTTTATAAGATCCGATGACGCATCTTTCCCTGTTGTCTGGCTATTATTAGACGATATTATTCAGATTAGCTAGGATTTATAAAAGTAAGAGGCTTGAATTAAGGGTGTCAAACTGGAGCAATTTTGTTGGAAGGCTTGAATGAATTTTTTTTTTTTTTTTTTTTTTTTTTTTTAAGAGACAATGAACGGAGGAAGGAAAAACACAGATAAAACAAAAAGGTCCATGTGCCTAAAGGCATCCTCCATTCATAAAATGTTTGTAACAACTGGATTTAAACATTTGTAGATTGTAAGTTTGTGGAAAGTAATTCGAGGGAAGTGAATTCCAAAGAGTAGTAGCTCTGGGGATAAATGAATTCTGATAAGCAGAAGTTCTGCATTGTGGAGGAGAAAGTGTAAATTCATGGGCGCTCTCAGCTGCCCTAGTTCTACGGGGAAAGATGTGGAGAGGCGGCACAATTGAAGCAAGTTCCTCGGGACAATTGCTGTGAAAATATCTGTAGAATAATGCAAGGGATGCAACGTTTCTTCGTATGGATAATGTAGGAAGGTCCTGTGTGATTGCAGGGTTATTGATTAATCTAATAGCTTTATTTTGAATTTTGTCCAACTACCTCAATGCAACCACTCCACTTCCACCCCACAGAGGTGAACAGTAATCCATCTGAGAACGCACATGACTTTTATATAACACGGCCAACTGCTCGTCAGTGAAGAATTCTCGAACTCTGTACAGGAGTCCCAGTTTTTTAGAGGCATTCTTAGCAATGCTTCTAACATAATGTGTCCAGCTAAAGTTAGTAGTTAATGTTACACCGAGAATGTCAATACTAGGGGAAGTGGGAATATTTACATCATTAACAAATATATGGGAGTCAGTGAGATTCTGTCGGTTAGAAAATTGAATGTACTTGGTTTTCTGTGCATTAAAGGAAACTAGATTCTTTTGTCCCCATCCATTAATTCTAGAAAGGTCCTGGTTCAGAGAAATTGCAGTGTTTATTTTTGAATTTATAAGATCGGGTTGGGTGAAAGAATTGGTAAATGTGAAGGAACTGTGGAGTGTTGAGTCATCTGCGTAGGAATGTATTGGATTATGAGTGGTAGATATGAGATCATTGATATGAATGAGGAACAGAATTGGGGCCAAAACTGATCCCTGGGGAACACCAGCATTTATTGAGTGAAATTGAGAATAAAGGCCATCTACCATTACACGTATTTTTCTGTTATGAAGATAAGAAGAAATTAGTGGAACTAATGATGCAAGGCCGTAGTGTGACATCTTCGACAATAAGGATTAATGCCAGACTCTATCAAATGCCTTTGATATATCCAGTGCTATTGTATGTGTTTCACATACAATACACATATGAATCTGAGAATTAATACAAGAAAATCAATATGAAATAGCATTGATTAGGCCATTTTATCACTTCCAAAGTCAAAATTTAAACTAGGAACCAAATTTATGTCTTTACTATTATGCTTAATCCATTCAGTACCAGGGACGTTATTGTTATCGTAATCTGGCAACTATTAGACGATTTTATTCAGCTTAGGAAGGACCTCTAGCAATAATAAGGCTTCAAACTTTCTCAATTAACCCTTTTAACTACCACCGATCCTTCTTAAGCTACATAATATCGTCTAAATACAGCTGGAGTAACATAACACACACGTCGCTGGTACTCAAGGGGTTAATACTAAACATAATACACACGTCGCTGGTACTCAAGGGGTTAATACTAAACATATCACACACGTCGCTGGTACTCAAGGGGTTAATACTAAACATAATACACATGTCGCTGGTACTCAAGGGGTTAATACTAAACATAATACACACGTCGCTGGTACTCAAGGGGTTAATACTAAACATAACACACACGTCGCTGGTACTCAAGGGGTTAATACTAAACATAATACACACGTCGCTGGTACTCAAGGGGTTAATACTAAACATAATACACACGTCACTGGTACTCAAGGGGTTAATACTAAACATAATACACACGTCGCTGGTACTCAAGGGGTTAATACTAAACATAATACACACGTCGCTGGTACTCAAGGGGTTAATACTAAACATAATACACACGTCGCTGGTACTCAAGGGGTTAATACTAAACATAACACACACGTCGCTGGTACTCAAGGGGTTAATACTAAACATAATACACACGTCGCTGGTACTCAAGGGGTTAATACTAAACATATCACACACGTCGCTGGTACTCAAGGGGTTAATACTAAACATAATACACACGTCGCTGGTACTCAAGGGGTTAATACTAAACATAATACACACGTCGCTGGTACTCAAGGGGTTAATACTAAACATAATACACACGTCGCTGGTACTCAAGGGGTTAATACTAAACATAATACACACGTCGCTGGTACTCAAGGGGTTAATACTAAACATAACACACACGTCGCTGGTACTCAAGGGGTTAATACTAAACATAATACACACGTCGCTGGTACTCAAGGGGTTAATACTAAACATAACACACACGTCGCTGGTACTCAAGGGGTTAATACTAAACATAACACACACGTCGCTGGTACTCAAGGGGTTAATACTAAACATAACACACACGTCGCTGGTACTCAAGGGGTTAATACTAAACATAACACACACGTCGCTGGTAATCAAGGGGTTAATACTAAACATAACACACACGTCGCTGGTACTCAAGGGGTTAATACTAAACATAATACACACGTCGCTGGTACTCAAGGGGTTAATACTAAACATAATACACACGTCGCTGGTACTCAAGGGGTTAATACTAAACATAATACACACGTCGCTGGTACTCAAGGGGTTAATACTAAACATAATACACACGTCGCTGGTACTCAAGGGGTTAATACTAAACATAATACACACGTCGCTGGTACTCAAGGGGTTAATACTAAACATAACACACACGTCGCTGGTACTCAAGGGTTAATACTAAACATAATACACACGTCGCTGGTACTCAAGGGGTTAATACTAAACATAATACACACGTCGCTGGTACTCAAGGGGTTAATACTAAACATAATACACACGTCGCTGGTACTCAAGGGGTTAATACTAAACATAATGGACTCTGCTTTCCTTTGACACCATGCGCTTGATTAAGGTTAGTTTTTAGACTCGACGCTCATGATTCCCACAGTCTTTACTAAGCTGTGTAAAATCGTCTAGTGATACGCCAGAATAAACGGTCAAAATGCGTCATTATCTTCAAGGGCTTCTACTTCTAAGGGCAGCTCACCACACTCCTTATCATTCTCAAAGTGCCGGTAAGATGTCAGAATAATGGTTGCTGAGAAGAATAACATGGCAGGGAGGGTATAAATAAATTACAGAGGGCAACCACCAACACCGTCCACTGAGAGAGCCATCATTTGTGAGACTCACAAGATGGTGGTGGTGGTGGGGGGAGGAGCCATCTTGTTTCCATGCCAGTGCTTGCGGGGGTGGGGGGGTTTTGTGGCCTTGCTTGCGTTTGATCGCTCCTACTTTCTCTCTCTCTCTCTCTCTCTCTCTCTCTCTCTCTCTTTCTTCTGCCTGTCTGTCTGTGTTGGTCTCTATGTGTGTTTTTTTCTATGTGAGTGAGGGAAACAAAAGGCAGAACTGCCTGTAGCGAGTACCTCCCCCATAGCTGAAAGAGTGACAGGGCCAAAATCAAAGGACGTTTGAGCCAAAATGCCTGCTTGTTATCCCTTGCTCTCACGCTCTCTCTCTCTCATATATATATACTGTATATATATATATATATATATATATATATATATATATATATATATATATATATATGCGAATATGCTTACACACTAAAGGTGTGTAGAAAAGGGTAGGTTCACTGTACAAAGTTTAAAAAAATTTAGTGCTAAAATTAAATTGCATCTAAAATATATTGCATGCACAAAATAAGGGTTTAAAAAATATGTCCGAGTATCTTATTAGAAGGCTCGGACTGTTGTGTACATATTAAAATAATGTTTATGTAAAAGTGTTAAAATGCATTTCTTTACTTTCGTAGATCTTCAGTTAATATAAAAATTTGCAAGAGTGGCTGGCTCCAGAGTCAGGTATTTGTTCTGTACTCTTCCAGGCACTGCCTGGAAATCCACAGAAGAGTACATAACCTCAGGGTATTAGAGTGTTGAGCCTATAATTGGGCTTTGTAATTGAACGGGTTGTGTGGGACAGGGATCTGCCTTGCTTAGGCCAATCGGCTTTCTGCAGACTCCCATTTTCTTATGTTCTTATGTTCTTATAACAAATACCTGGCTCTGGAGCCAGCCACTCTTGCAAATTTTTATAATAACTGAAGATCTACGAAAGTAGAGAAATGCATTTTAACACTTTTACATAAACATTATTTTAATATGTACACAACAGTCCGAGCCTTCTAATAAGATACTCGGACATACTTTTTAAACCCTTATTTTGTGCATGCAATATATTTTAGATGTAATTTAATTTTAGCACTAACATGTTTTAAACTTTGTGCAGTGAACCTACCCTTTTCTACACACCTTTAGTGTGGAAACGTATTCGCATATATTTTTACCACGAGAATCAATATTTTTCATGTTTTATATAATTATATATATATATATATATATATATATATATATATATATATATATATATATATATATGCAAACATATATATACTGCATATATATACACACACATCCATAAAGCAATTAATCTAACCAATAAATAATGAATCTATCTATCATTATTTCTATCAACTTGTCTATCTTAATTATCTAGTTTAATCGAACAAATATATAATCAATCTTTCGACCCATCTATCTATCTATCATTATTTCTACCAATCGATCTATCGTACCTATCTATCCATGCACACAATATTTTCCTCGTTTCCCCTCCACCACTATTACTAATTCAGGCCGCACTGGAGTTTATGATAGAGTTTAGAGTTAGATTGGCAGGTCCAACTCTACCTAAGTTGGAAGCTAATACTGTACAATTTAGAGGGGTAAAAAAAAAAAAAAAAAAAAAGGCACCACTTCTATCTATTCAACTAACCACCCAATCCATCTATCCATTTACGTCAATACAAAACACACCATATTCATAAACAAACAACCGTATTATTACCAACAAACAAGAAAAACATTACCCCTTCTATCAAACTATTTACCAATCAATGAGTCAAGAAAAACATTACCCATTCTATCTTAACTATTTACCAATTAATGAATCAAGAACAAAAATAACCCTTCTATCTTAACTATTTATCAATCAATTAATCAAGAAAAACATTACCCCTTTTATCTAACTATTTTACCAACAATAATATCTGTCCATATATAATATAAAACAACCCCATAGTTAAGTAGACAACCTTATTCTATCAGCAAACATGAACTAAGGGGGGATGGTTGTTATTTTTTCTGGCCCCGTTTTCTCCCTAATGTTTAGCCCCATTAGTATTCCGATTATAAGATGTTCGGGCCACTAGTTTGACGATTCTAAGACCCCATTTCTTTGTCAATATTAAGACCTTTAGTGCCATTTAGCTGTCGATTGTTTCTTGGAGAGCGATAGCGAGTCTAATATAGGAGGATCGGCCGGAAAAAATAATCTACCGAAAAATGTACGAATTTATGGTGGTGTTTTTTGTAAGCTTCATGGAGGTCTAGGGAGGGAACTAAAGAAGATAATAAACATATATATATAAATAAGTAAATACATTCGCTGATCCCCCCTTAACCACTCATTCTATACAGCTTTCTAACAGCCAATTCACCTTTCCACATATATCCACACAGCACCCAAACCCCAAACATTCAAAAGGAAAAGGCCTATCATTCGTGCAATCAATACGTCCAACTAAAACAAATGCAATCAATCTAGCAATCAAACTATGTATATATCTGTACCAAAACAAAACACGACTTAATCCCCCCCCCCCCACCACCACCAGCACTACCAATGCCTTCAATCCATTCAGGCAAAAACACATTCAATCAATCTATCTTTTCCATCTATCTATTCAAAAAACAAAACACACACAGCTTATTTTCCACCTTTGCACTGCTAATTCAGGCTATTCCTTCATTCAATACATCCAGCTCAATCAAATTCAATCAATCAATCCATCCATAAATCAATCAATCAATCTATCTATCTATCTATCTATACCAAAACAAAACCCACAACTTATTTTTCCACCTTTCCCCCACTACCAATTCAGGCCGCCCTGGAGTTTATTATTATAGAGTTTAGAGTTAGACTGACAGGCCCCAACTCTGCGTAAAGTTGGAAGTTAAGGCTGTACAATTTCGAGGCGTAAAACACGTATTAGGGACTTGCAATTACAATTAAATACACAAGAAGCTTATTGCCACATACACAATTTATTGATACCATGCATGTTTGCTTTATTATCCAGTTTTATAAGACCATGAGGATTTGATGTGGAGATAGTATAGACAAAAATAAATGGATCAATTTTTTCAGTACACTTTAATGCACTCTAATATTTTATTCTAGCTATTATTAAACGATATTATTGACTGAGCTTAGGAAGGATCAGTGAAGCTCAGAGGGATAAGCGTCGGACCCACTGATTGCTAAAAGGTCCTTCGTAGCTGTATTTGATAACTTTGATGAAGAAAAACCCATTGCTTGACAGAGGTCCTTCGTAGCTGTATTTGATAACTTTGATGAAGAAAAACCCATTGATTGACAGATGTCCTTCGTAAGCTGTATTTGATAACTTTGATGAAGAAAAACCCATTGATTGACAGATGTCCTTCGTAAGCTGTATTTGATAACTTTGATGAAGAAACACCCAATGATTGCTAGAGGTCCTTCGTAAGGTGTATTTGATGACTTAGATGAAGATAAATCAATGTATCAATATTACCGGAAAGTGTAAGTCAATAATAGTTGTGAGGTATGCAATAACAACGTGCAACCTTAACCATTCCAAAATCCGATTACGAGATTTTCTTTCTGTTTTCTGGCTATTATTAGACGATGTTAATCAGATCAAGAAGAGCATATAAAAGTCGGAGGATTAATGAAGATACTCTTGACCGCCATAATTCCCACAGATCCTTCCTAAACTGTATACAATCGTCTGATGATAACCAGAATATACCGTCAAAGTAAGTCATAACCTTCAAAGCGTCAACTGTAGCTAAGATAATACAGATAACAGTTAAGGGGATAGTGGCTGGGGGGTTTTATGGGGGGGGGGGGAGGGGAGGGGGTCGTCTATTCATTAATGTATTAGTTTATTATTTAGTTGCCTTGCTAGACCTCCCACAAACTTAGAAAAACACTCTCTAGACCCCCCATCAAGATAAATTTGTACATTTTTCGGTAGAAAAATGTCCCGGCCGAAGGCCGATTCCTCTTATAATTACAGGCTTGCTATCCCTCGCCAGGAAACAATCGACACCTAAATGGCACGATGGATCTTTAAATCGACACCTAAATGGCACGATGGATCTTTAAATCGACAACGGAATGAAGCTGAAGGTGTTAAAATCGCCAAACTAATGGGCCGAACGTCTTAAAATGTCAAAACTAATAGGGCTAGTCACGAGGGAGAAAGGGGTCCAGAAAACCAACCCATTTCCCCTTAATGCCCTACCAATGACTGAAAGGCGTATAATTCACAAGTTAAGGCTTTGTGTAATGTTGAGGTTGAAAACAAATATACCTCAGAGTTGACTAGAGAGAGAGAGAGAGAGAGAGAGAGAGAGAGAGAGAGAGAGAGAGAGAGAGAGAGAGAGAGAGAGAGAGAGAGAGAGAGAGAGAGAGAGAGAGAGAGAGAGAGAGAGAGAGAGAGAGAGAGAGTTATAGTTAAACAGACAGACAGAGCTAGACCAGAAAAACAGCCAACACAGAAGAACAAAACAAGTGAAAGGGTCTAGCCAGAGGAGGAGGAGGAGGGGTGGGGAGGGGGGTCCTAAAAACAATACATCCCCTCCACAATGCCTTCCCCCCCCCCCCTAGCCCGTCACAATACAGCCTTGATGGTACAATTAGACCTCTACAATCACCCACACAATCACACAAAACAATCGCACATTCACTACCTCTCGCCGGGGGTCAGACAATGGAGAGATGGGGGAAAAGACGTGGGGGCGAAATGACGATCGTATAATGTGTGGGTGTGGGTGGGTGTGTGTGTAGGGGGGGGGGGGGAGGGGAGTAGGGGAGGAAGGGGGGAGGGGGATAATGAGGGGTGGAGGAGAATGGGAGATGAAGAAGGGAGGGAGAAGAGAGGCAATGTGAAGGATTTGGAGGGAGGGAGGAAAAAAGAAAGTAAGGACAGAACGACGGAGAATGAATGAATGAATGAACGAACGACGGAGAATGAATGAACGAACGAGAACAAGTGGTCGAAAAGAATGAATGAATAAATAAACGAACAACGGAGAATGAATGAATGAAGGAACGGGAAACAAATCAGGCGCTTGGAATAGGCCTGGCTGAAGTAAACACACTATTGAGTTATTTTATACACTGTACAGTTGCCCAAATAAGACTATATTTCGATCAATAATTGGTATCAGCACTAATCATTAATTCCTCGTTACGAGTGAGATATATACAGGTAAACATGTTCCTATCTTTCCACACCCTATTCAACATCTGACAGACATTAATACATCACACAGTGAGCAAAACATACTGACAGCGGAGACATGACTTATTATATACCTTAATAAATAACTAAATGAAGAAACTAAATAAATATTAAAATAAATAAATAAATATATATATAAATGATGCACCGACAACAGACATTTCACAAGAGCAAATCGTGCACCTTCTGAATTTCCAAAGGTAAATCGGGGAGAGTTGGTGCTTCAAGAAAATATATACCGAATAGATGCAAGGATGGATAGTGGATAGATAGATATATAGAGATAGATAGGTATATAGATGGAAAGATAGAAAAGTAAGAACGTTTGGCTGCTGTAGGAGAGAGAGAGAGACAGACAGAGATTGTAGAGTTCCCCAAACTGATAGTGGACCTATGAGCGCGTCGCCCTTCAGTGTGTGTGTATAGTGTATGGGGGTGCATGTGGAATATTATTGTACTGTTAGAATAGCTGTGGATGTAAATGTTCTCTGTAACCAGTGTAAGCAATCCTACTGATCAGGTGCTAGTATATACAAGTGTACATGCGACACTGGTCTACCGCACCTCTTATATAATGTACTGTATGTAGGTCGACACATAGAGATGGGAAGATATATTTAGAGGTATGGTACAGGCAAACTGCCATTTGGCTCCTTCATACACATTAAACAAAAAACACACACACAGACAGATTGATAGATATAAATTTAGGTAGGTACGTAAGGTACGTAGTACCCGTCTTGCAACACAATGCCACCCCTACACTGTGCAACTCTCCAACTCAAGAGTAAAACGATATTCCCAATCCTTCTTCTATTCAACAGCTGAGCTCTGGAACTCTCTCCCAGAATCAGTCTTTCCCTCTTCCCATGACATGAATTGCTTAAAACTCCGTGTGTCCAGGCATTTTGGGTCTAACGTCCCTTGATTTTGGCCCTGTCACTCTTTCAACTCTGGGGGAGGCACTCGCTACAGGCATTTCTACCTTTTGTCTCCTCCCTCACTCACATATAAAAAAAAAGGTAGGTAGCTAGATACCTGTAAGTAAATAAGCAAGCAAGTTAGTAGGTAGGAACAGGTAGGTAGGTAGGTAGGTAGGTAGGTAGGTAGGTAGACAGATAGGTAGGTAGGCAGGTAGATAGGTAGATAGAAAACGGGGTAAAAGAAGGAGAAACTGATGTAATCTGGCATTTTACAAGAGGCCATGGTGCACCTCTTGAGATTCAAAGGGTGGTAGCCAAATCGGGTAGAGGAGGGTTCGAAGAGAGATTTACATAGATACACTGGCCACACAGATCTTACGATCCCTGCGAGGTGACCAGGACTTAATCCTAATAGAGATAGCAACCCTAAGAGAAAGTGAAAGGAAAGGATAGCAAAGATGAAGGCTCTCTCCCCACCCTCCGCTCCCTCCGGCAATGTGCCGTACATGAAAATAGTTAGAAGTGAATAACCTTGCAGGGCTTGGAAATCGCCTGAAGGTATTTATAGTATAGTTAGATATGGAAAGGAAAAGGCATGCACACCTTCACTTTTTGTTATTATTTATCTACATATATACACACATATACACATATATACATATATATATATACATATACAGTATACACATATATAGACATATACACACATATACATACACATACACATATACACACACACATACATACATTTTGTTTTTCCTGCTCTCTTCAACTGAAAACGTTTTCATTTCCGCCAGGTTCTCTTATCAGTGATCAGCTTCTACTGCAGACCAACTTTTCTGTGATATGTGTCTAACCTTTTTTTAAATGTGTATATCGAGTCACTGTCAATAACTTCATTAGGGAGCTTATTCCACTCATTAATAATACTGTGGGTGAAGAAATTTTTAGTTATGTCTAGGTTCGCTTTCCTGCCTGTTAGTTTTAATTTGTTTCCTCTTGTGGAACCTTCTTTGGCTATCTTAAATAGATTATTAGAATTTACGTTACTAAAGCCTTTTAGTATCTTAAAACACTCTATCAGCTGTCCCCTTATTCTCCGTTTCTTAAGCGAAAACAGGTCGAGTTCTCTTAATCTCTCATTGTATGGTATATTTCTAAGGGAAGGGATTAACTTTGTTGCTCTACGCTGAACGGATTCTAGTTTCTCTATGTCTTTTATTAAGTAGGGAGACCAAAACTGCACAGCATACTCCAGATGTGGCCTCACAATACTTTTATATAGTGGTACAACTATGTCTTTACTATGACAATGAAAATGTCTTTTAATGAAACCTAGTGCTCTATTTGCTTTGTTAGATGCTGCGGTGCATTGGCTTGTAGATTTTAGATTTTCATTGATAAGCACTCCTAGGTCTTTTATCTGTGATACGCTCTTTATCTTTTCTCCATTCATATGGTATTCGTATTTGTTGTTTCGGGAGCCTATTTGTAGTATCAGGCATTTGTTTACGTTAAAGGGCATCTGCCAATATTCTGACCACTCTGATATCTTGTTTAAATCTGATTGCAGGATACTTCTATCGCTTTCTGATATTATTGCATTTCCTATTTTAGTGTCATCGACGAATTTGGAAATTATGTTATTGATGCCGTTGTCTAAATCATTAATATATATTATGAATAATAATGGACCCAGAACTGAACCCTGTGGGACTCTACTAGTCACCGGAGTCCATTCTGATTCCACTCCATTAATAATTACTCTTTGCTTTCTTTCGCTTAACTAATTCCTTATCCAATTAAGTGTGTTGCCTTGCATTCCTAGATTCTCGACCTTCTGAAGTAATTTATTATGAGGGACCTTGTCGAAGGCCTTCTGGAAGTCCAAGTACACTATATCAAGACTTTTGGTAAAATCATTAATCTTAAATAGGTTGTCATAAAATTCGATAAGGTTCGTTAGGCATGATTATTTTGCTCTGAAGCCATGTTGACTATTATCAATAAGATTGTTATTCTCTATGAAAAGTACAAGTTCGTCTCTTATGATTGATTCTAATAGTTTTACAATAACGGAAGTTAAGCTAATGGGTCTGTAATTCCCTGGTAGTTTTTATCTCCCTTTTTAAATATCGGTGTAATATTCGTTGTCTTCCAGTCAGTGGCTAATTGTCCATGTTGGAGTGACATGTTAAACATTTTGGTTAGGGGTTCGGCAACTTCATCTTTGACCATTTTTAGGATTTTAGGGATGAATAGGTCTGGGCCGGGAGATTTATATATTTTCAGTAATTAAATCTGTCTAGTGACGTTTGATTGGCTGATTTTGAAGTCAGGGAGCACAATGTTGCTTGTTTGATTAGTAGCTTCGTGTTGGCAGCAGTGGTAAAAACGGAGCTGAAATAATTGTTAAGAGTAGAGGCTATGTCTTTGCTATCTGTTTGTAGAACACCTTGAGTGTTAAGTATGGGTCCTATCCCGCTTTTGATGTGTTCGCTACTGTTAATGTATCTGTAAAATTGCTTAGGATTAGTTTTACTATCTTTAGCTATGCTTATTTCATAATTCCTCTTTGCTGTTGTTGTTGTTGTTCCCCAAGCTGCCTGGCCGAACAGCCCCAAGGCCCTGAGCAATTCCAAGGCCATAACCGAGTGCCCCCACAGAACCCTCCCCGCCGACCACAATAAAGCCTGGGTGACCGAAGCCACTCCATGGTGGGGGGCTGAGGAGGGTGCGGAAACGCCCGGGAAACCAAAGCCCCACCCAGGGCCCTGTACTCCTCAGCAATTATGAAGAGAAAGTTGAGGGGCAAGGGAAAAATGTGACGCTTTGGCTTCCAATCTTGGTAGATTGGGAGGTCAATCCACGGAAGAGACGCCGTCACTTGAGATCTAGAAAATATATAAGTTAAAGGAAAAGTCAGAGTAAGCTATGGGTATGGCAGAGATTGCTCAGCTCTCACTCTGATAGACCAGCCCATCACCACCCTCTTGATTTTACTATTCTTCTGGCGGCCAGGTATTGTTTACATATGGTATTATTCTTTGTTTCTCTCTTTAAGTTGTATAAACGATTTCTTTCCCTAATTGCTCTACTGATATTTATATCGTACCAAAGGGGTTTGTTTATTTTCTTACTGTGTCTTTTACGCATTGGGATATGTTTCTTTTGAGCACTCATGAATATTTCTTTAAATCTTTCCCATATATCGTCAATGTTGGTGAGACCTTCGAGATGCAGATTAATATCTTTTAGGTCATTTCTTAGGCTATTGAAGTCTGCCATATTATAGTTGGGAATAAAAGTTTCACTAGTGCTGTTTGTGTGCGACATATTAATTTGGAGCCTGACGATATTATGATCACAATTAGATATTAATTCCCCAACTTCTAAGTCGGAAATTAAATTTTCGTGGGTCGTGATTACTAGGTCTAAAATATTATCTCCCCTCGTGGATTTCTGGACTAATTGATATAAGAAGTTATCTTTAATAAATTCGGTCATTTTTCTGATGCATGGCCAGACCCTTTTAAATCTCCCCAATAAATATTAGGAAGCTTAAAATCGCCTATGATAAGGGTTTCTTTTGTTGATAGAGTTTTTTCTAAATTATTTTATCGGGCTATATCCTCTTGATAGGTATGAGTTGGACGACGATATACGACAACCACATTAATGTCTATATCCTTGTTATTAATTTTCACACATAACAGTTCTGAGTTATTAGAAGGAATTTGAACCTCAAGTGAGCATATATTTTCTTTTATATAAAGTAATACACCTCCTCCTCTCTTACCTATTCTGTCCTTATGATATAGTTTATAGGAATTGATCTGACATTCGTGTGTGAAATCGATATTGTTAGTGTTTATATACAGTAAGTTTCTGTTATCGCAATTATATCTATTTCTTCATTTAGTAACATAAGTCTTAGTTCGTCAATCTTATTTCGTAGACTTCTGGCATTAAAATACATTAATTTGATTGCTTGTTTATTCTCACTCGATCTTGTAAGTGGGGGGAATCCGACAGCAATGACACATTCGGTGGTTGGAGAGAGTTTAATAGTTTTTTTGTTCGGGTAAAGGGTGATTGAGTCGTACGGAAAATCTAGGTGATGGTACGGGGGGAGTGGGAGAGCGGTGTTTGAGGGAAGGGGGTGAGGGCGTAATGGAATAAAGGGGAGGGGAGGGAGGTGTGAGGGAGGGACGCGGGGTTTGGAGGCGAGGAGAAGGGAGTATGGGAAAGGGTATGGGGTAGGACCTTGGGGAAGGATTAGGAAGAAGAGAGATTCAGATTCAGATTATTTTATTTCCATTAAATATACAATGGCTGTTCATACAGTTGTAACATCTTAAACAAATTACATAATACATAGACACTTAGAATATCTCCCCGGAATGAGCCGCAGGATCTTTGTAATACTAACCATTCCCTGTGCTCCTAGAGATTCAGATTTAGATTCATAGTATTTTCTTCTGTTAATTATGCAACGGCTGTTCATACAATAAATTAATTTGAAACAAATTACATGATGCATAATACATTAACAGTGTCGTACAGTTATTACAAAAATAGGCAATGGTATAAATCAACATAATACATAATTTAATACAGGCGGACATAATCATGATCCGGTTCGTTGTGCACTGGGAGCTAAGGTGTCTTGAGATCGCCTCGTACCTATACATAACGAACGTATTATAGTCTGTTGGCATCTAAAGAGAGAGAGAGAGAGAGAGTGAAAGATAGTGAGCGTTAGTGATATAAACTCTGTAGCCTTAGGATTATTATAGAATGTATTTAGAAACTACCATTACGGTGAGAGTAGGAGTGGGAGTGAGAGTGAGTAATTTGGTCGGGGAGGTAAAGGGGGGTGTGACGACTGCGGAAGGGTGGGTTTTGAGTGAAAGTGAAAGTCGGGAGAGAGAGAGAGAGAGTTAAGAGTTTACAGATAAATTACTCCTACCAGAAATACGTTAAACATATATAAAATAGATTATAAATTAGAAATAGATTAAAGATATATAGAAATATATAGAACGTGATCACTTCTCACTCTATATGATCTTCTAAAATGTGCCTCTTTAGTCTGCCCTTGAATACTGGCAGGCTATTAGTGTCTTTGACTATGTTGGGCAGGGCGTTCCATACCGTAGGCCCCAATACTTGCAGAGAACTTGCCCCATAGTCGGTTCTGGCTCTAGGAACATACAGATCGTTCTGCTGTCGTGTGGTGCTGTTGGAGATATCGTTTATGGTAGAGAATTGCGAGAACCAGTTAGGATATATATTATTTTGTACCTTAAAAACAGTTACTGCTACATCAAAGGTGAGTTTTTGGGATATTGTCATCCATTCTAATTGATCAATAATAGGGGTAACGTGATCATACTTTTTTGCTCCTACAATTACTGTAGATGCAAAATTTTGCAATTTCTGGACATTATGGAGATGTGTGTGATTAGTTTTTCCGTATATCTCCAAGCAGTAGTACAAGACAGAGAGCTAACGACTGGACCACAATTTTCCTAGTTTGCATGTCAAAATTATCCTTAATTCTATTGATATAAAACAGTATTCCATTGACCTTCTTGGTCGTTTCGTTGATATGTTTTTCGAAAGTCATATTACTATCGATATGAACACCAAGATTTTTTACATGTTTACATGGAATAATGTTAGAATTATCGATGCGAATAACAGTATCATTAGGTATCCTCTTAATTAGCTGCCTAGATCCTATAAATATACATTGTGTCTTATTTGAATTTAGCATTAACCCATTTTTACAGAAATATTGCTTGGCTTTATTGGCTTTATAGAGAGAGAGAGAGAGAGAGAGAGAGAGAGAGAGAGAGAGAGAGAGAGAGAGAAAAAATTAAAGATAGAATGACATACCAGGTAGATAAAACAGTGAGTGTGTGAGAAAATGAGAGAATGAAAATGATCGAGAGTGAGAGGTATACTGTAGATAGGCATACAGGAAATAAACATAAGGACAGATACACAGATAGAAGAAAACAGGAGAAAGAGTAAAAACAAACAGAGGAAGGCAAGGCCAAACACACACACAAAATATATACTCAAATGTTACTCCTTGAAATTCAAAGGGTGAGGCCCAAATCGGGGAGAGAAGTGTCTGAAGAAGGCGGCCGAGGAGGAGGGGGAGGGGGGAGATGCTGTAGGAGGGAGACTTACAAGGAGTTACAAGGAGTAGCTAGCATCTCAGAGACATTGCGGTCCATTCCGAGGAGATACTCGAAGTGGAAAGAGAGAGACTGTTTAGTGCACGCCACTCATTACAGAGTGTGCAAAATACTATCTACTCTCTTCTTGAACTGTTCTACTTAAGAACTGTTTATAACTTCGGATGGAAGTTTGTTCCAGGTAGAACAGATCTGTGAAATTTGTGTCCACAACTACTAGTGCTGAATCTTTTCTATTCGAATTTCCAGCCATGGTTGCGTATTGTATTCATATAGAGGCTAAACATTTTACTATGATCCACATTGTCAAACCCAATAAGTATTTTAAAAACTTCAATGCGCTGACCTCTTAGTCTGCGTGTCTCCAATGGAAATATATCAAGAGCTCTCAACCGGTCCTCATAGCTCAGTCTTCTAATCGATGGAATGAACTTTGTAGCCCAGTCGCTCGCTCGCTCCAGAGAGAGAGAGAGAGAGAGAGAGAGAGAGTGGGGAGTGGGGGGTGGGAGGGAGAGAGTGTGAGAGTGAGTGAGTGAGTGTGAAAGAGTAAGAAAGGTTACTACTGATGGTGCGTGTAATTCACTCACTTGTTCGTCAAGGGGAATCCACGCAATGCGAGCTAAGCTCATTATTATCGCGCCTCCTTAACTAGGAATGTATTGCGTGAAATGCATGTTCAGTGTTTATGTATCGTTGGAATGGCTGTGGATGTGTGTGTAGTCTGTATTTTAGCCAATTGGCGACATTTGGAAACGAAGGCTTAGGGTTAATCTGTACGGTATCATTCTCTCTACGGTACCAGTCTCACCCGAAGACTTAGGTTGACCAGTACGATACCCATCTCACCTTGTAACCGATCACCAACCCCAGATGGGACATCACAACTTCGTCCACTTATACCAGGTTCCTATTTATACTGCTAGGTGAACAGAGGCTACACCATTAAGAGACTTGCCCAAATGTCTCTTCCCCGCCTGGGTCTCGAACTCGGGACCTTCTGGTTGTGAGCCAGACGCGCTATCCGTTACGCCACGGGGAGGTGTGTGTGTGTGTGTGTGTGTGTGTGTGTGTGTGTGTGTGTGTGTGTGTGTGTGTGTGTGTGTGTGACTATGAACTATGTGCGTGTAAGATTAAAGTGTCGTATTGAGTATGACCTTTCCACAAATACACATTCCTCCCCCCCCCCCCACCCACCCCCTTCTCTCTCTCATACACATACCCACCTCCCTCATTACCCCCACTCACGATATACCTTACACAAATGAAGGGGTCTAGCTCAGTATACCCCCCTCCGCTATATCAAACCTACTAAGTGCCCCTCCCTCAAACACGCTACACCGTTCAATACCCAGTGTATAGTTTCAACTCTTTCATTATCCTCAATTGGGGAATATTACGGCAACATATCTGGAATATATTAAGAGGAGATGGGCTGTTTTGTTTTGGTATATTAATTCATATATTCCTAAATTTCTTAGTTTCCTCGCTAGCCCTCCATAAGCTTACAATAACACCCCCTAGAACCTCCCTCCCCCCCCCCCCCCTCCCCCCTTTCAAGACTAATTTGTATTTTTTTTTTTTTTTTGGTAGAACAATTTGCCGGCCGAAGGCCGATTCCTCTTACAATTTCAGGATCGCTATTGGTCGCCAGGAAAAAAATCGACACCTAAATGGCACGAAAGGTCTTATTATTTAAACGACATTGTGCAAAAGGAGTTAAAATCGACAAACTAATGGGCCGAATGTCAACAAAAATAAAAAAAAATGGGGCTAAACACGAGGGAAAAGGGGGGCCAAGAAAAACGGCTCATCCCCCCTTAAAAGCATGTTACGAACTGGCACTCGGGTACACAAGGGCTCTCAATCAGGACTCGAATACGGCTCGCTGCCACAACGGAAACACACGATCCCAACCCCTGAGTACTGCCAGCCGAACAAAAAACACCAATACCCTCCAGAGTTCAATCTGCTATAACGGGGTATACAAGAACTCGGTACTAGTGTTCAACAACAGACTAATAAAGAGACAGGAATTATCTAGTCTGGTCAACAATCAAACAATGAAGTAAGAAACAACAACACCAAAGAATAGTGTTGGCCGAAGCCGAAGTAATCCACCCTTGACTAAGAACTTAAGAAGTCCTCCACCCTCTACTTCGGATCGGCACTATTACGTTACGTTAATTAATAGTCCTTAAGCATCGAGCAAGGAATATTCTGAAAAAAGTTAGATGCTTCTCGGATGCTCGTAAGAAGTACGTATCGGATTTTGAACAGTAATTCAATAAGCAAAAACACTGGCAATTAAATACTATTAAAGGTTTAAATTGGCATAAGAATAATTAAAAGAATATGCAATAGTAAATGGCAAACATTAAAAAGAAGTACTCCGCAAATGCAACGGCAATAGCCTACTCGGATTGTGCTCGTGGGCCACTAATCACTAAAGTAGCCAAGCTTGCAACACATGAAATCAATAGTGCATAAACAATATCATACATAAGGAAAGCTTCAATACTATTCTGTATCTACTAATCGAGTAAAGTCTAGCTGGGGTACTGTGGGCAAAAGGTAGCAGTGACTGAGCAAAAACGGCTCGTAGCCTAGCGAAGTCCTCACAACTGTTTAAAGTATTACGTTAAAACTAACAAGTGCACTTTGAGAAATGCAGATCCCTTGTATCTGGTTTTCTCCCGGCTCCTTGACAAAGTAAAAACAAACTGTTAATAAAATACAGGGTGGTTAGGCTCTTGCCCTCACACACTGTAAATTATTAACTCAACACAGTCAGCAGCGAAGACAACCTAGGCTTCACTGAACCGAAACGAGTATGCAGGTTTATCGCTTAACCACTGCATCAAACAACAACTCGTAACACAGAAAAGCCTTACCCCAGTCTAGCATTACCTAGACTAGCAGAAAACAGGAATAATAATAATAACACACAGGGAAATGCATATACAAGTGCAACAAACATAAATCAATCCTATTCTAAGTTAACCCTTCCAAAATAGGCTATCTAATAGGCAAGCATCTCGTGAGAACTCAAGCGATAATACGTTGGCTGACTAGCTCTGCACCAACGGGACCATGGAAGTTAAAAAAGGCAGGGAAAAGAGGAGATAAGAATGTAAGGTAGTAGAGAAAGTTCACATCAGTCAGAAGAATATATATAGTTAGCAAGGGAAATGAGAAGTCGCTCTGCCTAATGAGTTCTGATGAAAAAATGGCTAGACTTCCCTTTTTATACCCGGCCCTCTAGTGAGCCCAACGTGAACTACTAAGGACCGCCCACTGACAACCATTACGTAATTTCTCTCTCTCCTCTGGGATAGACAAAGGCTCCCCTAGCACTGAGGGGGGGGGGGGGGGGGGAGTGCTAGTGAGTTAGGCCCACCTCCCGCCTGGCGCACCCACTGACCCCCAACTGTGGCTGTTTCTCCTCCCATCATTACAAATAAGTTTTACACACAATACTTATAACTAATGATATAAAATAGAACTCGTTGACTCAGATGAAAACAAAATACATATTCATAATACTTATAGTACAACGGCTCACATGAACTAAGTTAGGAAACTCTACATAGACTACAGCCAAAGTTCCTGCCCTGACGATCCTAGCGAGAGTGGGGCATGACTAGGCGTTCTGTACAGCATGCTCACACTGGACATGCGTCACAAGCACTAGTATCGGAAAAAAAAAAATTGTTGAGACAATGAACGGAGGAAGGAAAAACACAGATAAAACAGAAAAGGTCCATGTGCCTAAAGGCATCCTCCATTCATAAAATGTTTGTAACAACTGGATTTAAACTGTTGTAGATTGTAAGTTTGTGGAAAACAACTCGAGGGAAGTGAATTCCAAAGAGTAGTAGTTCTGGGGATAAATGAATTTTGATAAGCAGAAGTTCTGCATTGTGGAGGAGAAAGTGTAAATTCATGGGCGCTCTCAGCTGCCCTAGTTCTACGGGGAAAGATGTGGAGAGGCGGCACATTGAAGCAAGTTCCTCGGAACAATTGCTGTGAAAATATCTGTAGAATAATGCAAGGGATGCAACGTTTCTTCGTATGGATAATGTAGGAAGGTCCTGTGTGATTGCAGGGTTATTGATTAATCTAATAGCTTTATTTTGAATTTTGTCCAACTGCCTCAATGCAACCACTCCACTTCCACTCCACAGAGGTGAACAGTAATCCATCTGAGAACGCACATGACTTTTATATATTACGGCCAACTGCTCGTCAGTGAAGAATTCTCGAACTCTGTAAAGGAGTCCCAGTTTTTTAGAGGCATTCTTAGCAATGCTTCTAACATAATGTGTCCAGCTCAGGTTAGTAGTTAATGTTACACCGAGAATGTCAATTCTAGGGGAAGTGGGAATATTTACATCATTACAAAATATATGGGAGTCAGTGAGATTCTGTCGGCTAGAAATTGAATGTACTTGGTTTTCTGTGCATTAAAGGAAACTAAATTTGTTTGTCCCCATTCATTAATTCTAGAAATTAGACTGGAGATGCATAAACGTAGCCGACAGAATTATAATAAAATAGTTTAACTCATAAACTACTTTCACCTCCTTCGTTTGTTCAACCGAGTAGTAAACTAACTAACTCACTCACTCACTTACACTCTCTCTCTCTCTCTCTCCCCCCCCATACCACCGTGCCTGAGGGGGTTGCTGGAGAACTGAACCAGGTTTAAGTCTGGCTTCGCTCGCAGCATCATCTCGCCATCAAATTCCACTATACGGCACCCAGTGAAGTCGACCCGATCACCCCCCCGTAGGCTAGACTGGAGCGCCGTGTTGTGGGATAACTTCACGATTTCGGCGTCGGGGTTCAAATTAAATCCTAACAAATAGAGAAATGCGGTATATAGGTTCAAATTATTCGATAACAAGTGGAGGAACACGGTATACAGTATATGTTCAAATTATACCAACAAATACAGTAGAGAAATCCGGTTTCTGAGTTCAAATTATACCCTAACTTATAGTATTGCTGGCTCCATTACTAGAGTCAGAAGTGGCTGGGGGAAGTTTAGAGAGCTGTTGCCACTCCTGACCATGAGAGAATTCCCACTTCACCTTAAAGGGAAGGTTTATACCTCGTGTGTTAGGAGTGTGATGACCTATGCTTCGAAGAAATGGCCGGTAAAAGTGGAGGATATCAAATAGAATAGAACAGAATGAGAAGATAATGGTGAGATGGATATGTGGGGTTACCCTCAGGGACGGGGTATCGAGCAAGGAATGAGCAAAGAATTAAGAAGGCGTCTGGGCATTAGCAGTGTTAGTGAAGTGATGCGCACGAGCCGACTTGGTTTGTTTGGACATGTGGAAAGAATGGATGATCAGAACTGGGTGAAGGAATGCCAGACTGTGAACGTGGGGGAGCTGAGCGCAAGGGTAGACTAGAATGACATGGGATTAAGTACTAGTAAAATGATTGTTGAACTTACCTGCAGTTGTGTATGCAGTCGACGCTAGGTGGTATTCCAAAGTCACTCACTCACTCACTCTCTCTCTCTCTCTCTAAAACACCTCATCACTCATTTAAAACACCCCCCAAACTGATAAAATAATATTCTTTCAACTTACCTGTAGTAGAGTATACAGACGACCCCATGCAGCAACATATTGACCAGGTGGTATCCCAGTGGTTCTAACCCGTGGACCAGGTAGTTCAACCGGAACGTTAACACACACAGGGGACGGTACGACTTGTGGCTTTGTTCCTGAGGGGGAGAAAGAAACAAGTGGTTAGAGTCATTGAATATGATTGACCATGGTGAAGTACTAAGTACCCTACCCTGATCATTGTAGGTAGGCAAAAAATCCCTACCCCACCTACCTAATGTAGGGTTCGCCAAGGAAGAAGGTATTCCATTTAGAAGGCGATCGGTAGAGCACATACCTCCGCCACCGTAGGCGGAGGTATGTGCTCTACCGAGTGCCCCTTCTAGTTCTATATGTAACTTTATCAGTCTGTAACCTCACAACTGTATCTATCTAATTATCTGTATCAAGGCTTCAATCACAAAAACATACACAACATAATGTATAAAACAAAAAATAACTCCTACCGCAGTAGTACGTAACTACGTCATGCTAATTACCTGTGAATATAAGGGTGGGACAAATTAGGGGGGGGGTGTCAAACGAGCAATAACTCCCCCCCCCCTTCCATCACCGAGTGCCAAAACGAGAAACAACAACAACCCTTCTCCATCATCACCCTGCACCACCACAACTACCACCACTGACACCATAACAATGGGATCTGGTTCACTACACCTACACGCAGCACCATTACACTAATTTGATTCGTTCATATACAGGTGCACGCAGACAGGTGGAAAGATGTGGGCGGCTGAGTTAACAGATTGCTTGTTTATTTGTCTGCCTGGACGTATGCTGCATGTCTGCCTTTATTAATGTCTGCCTGCCTGTATGCCTGTTCTACCTGCCTGCCTGCATGACCGTATCTGCCTGTAAGTCTGGCTGCATGACTGTATATCAGCCTGCCTGCTTGGTTAGTTGGCCATTTGTCTGTTGTCTGCCTTTTGAGTGCATGTTGCTAGGCTGGTCGTTTGGCTGACTGGCTTTTTATCTGAACTAACTGTTTGACACACTGACTCTGCATCTTTAAACAAACTAACTCACTCTCTCCCTTTCTTTATCTCTCTCTCTCTCTCTCTCTCTCTCTCTCTCTCTCTCTCTCTCACACAGTCACACGTACAAAATAATAATTATGATGTCAATATGTATGGTATAATGAAACACGATCATATGCTGCAGCACACAGACGTATTATTCGCAAGATCACTGCACGCACAAAGAACCAGTTACATACACACACACACACACGTTCCTTCATCAATCTATATAAAGAGTAGGAGTACAAAGGAGTACAAAGGAAATCAAGCAACAACAGTCCTAGTGACCCTTCTAGGCTGCTTGTCCTCCAAAGCACTGAGGATCATGTGTCCAAACAGTGGTTTAGAGTGGGTAAGGGAACATTGGAAAGGGAACTAATGTCCGTGGCAGGATTAGGAAGTTAGTAGGGGACAGATGGGTTAGTAACTGAGGGGAGGATAAAATAAAGTTATTCATTTACAAACGCAGTCAGTCACGGGCTTGATGCAAGATATTTGTCTAGGCGGAGTTTAAATGAATCAACGGTGCTGCAGTCTATAACGTCTCAGAGAAGCCCATTCCACAGGTTGACAACTCGATTGAAGAAGAAATTCTTAGATTCGTGTGAGTTAAAAGATTTACCAATAATTTTGCAACCGTTTCCCTGCGTGTAATTAGATTGGTCGATAGTGAAGTACTTACTACAGTTCATATTGTCGATGCCTTTGATGATTTTGAACACTTTAATTAAGTCACCTCTTAATCTGCGCTGGGTTAAAGGAAATATATTTAATTATCTAAGACGCTCTTCGTATGGTTTGTTCTTTAGGCTAGGTATCATTTTGGTAACTCTACGTTGAACTTGTTCTAGCTTGTTTATATCTTTTTGGTAATAAGGGCACCAGGATTGAATGCAGTATTCCAGAAGAGGGCGGACTAAGGAATTGTAAAGGGTTAGGATAACTTCTTTGGATTTATGCTCAAATGACCTGCCTATAAAGCCAATTTTTTTTTTTTTTTTTTTTTTTAAGAGACAATGAACGGAGGAAGGAAAAACACAGATAAAACAAAAAGGTCCATGTGCCTAAAGGCATCCTCCATTCATAAAATGTTTGTAACAACTGGATTTAAACATTTGTTGATTGTAAGTTTGTGGAAAGCAATTCGAGGGAAGTGAATTCCAAAGAGTAGTAGCTCTGGGGATAAATGAATTCTGATAAGCAGAAGTTCTGCATTGTGGAGGAGAAAGTGTAATTCATGGGCGCTCTCAGCTGCCCTAGTTCTACGGGGAAAGATGTGGAGAGGCGGCACAATTGAAGCAAGTTCCTCGGAACAATTGCTGTGAAAATATCTGTAGAATAATGCAAGGGATGCAACGTTTCTTCGTATGGCTAATGTAGGAAGGTCCTGTGTGATTGCAGGGTTATTGATTAATCTAATAGCTTTATTTTGAATTTTGTCCAACTGCCTCAATGCAACCACTCCACTTCCACCCCACAGAGGTGAACAGTAATCCATCTGAGAGCGCACATGACTTTTATATTACGGCCAACTGCTCGTCAGTGAAGAATTCTCGAACTCTGTACAGGAGTCCCAGTTTTTTAGAGGCATTCTTAGCAATGCTTCTAACATAATGTGTCCAGCTCAAGTTAGTAGTTAATGTTACACCGAGAATGTCAATACTAGGGGAAGTGGGAATATTTACATCATTAAAAAATATATGGGAGTCAGTGAGATTCTGTCGGTTAGAAAATTGAATGTACTTGGTTTTCTGTGCATTAAAGGAAACTAGATTCTCTTGTCCCCATTCATTAATTCTAGAAAGGTCCTGGTTCAGAGAAATTGCAGTGTTTATTTTTGAATTTATAAGATCGGGTTGGGTGAAAGAATTGGTAAATGTGAAGGAACTGTGGAGTGTTGAGTCATCTGCGTAGGAATGTATTGGATTATATTATTGGATTGGATTATTTTGTTTGCCTTGTTAACAACTTCAGAACATTGTTAACTCGGTTTTAGGTTACTCGATATTGTTACTCCCAGATCAGTTTCTCCGTTTACATTCTAAAGCTGAGTGTCATTCATTGAATAGTTTGCTTTCTCATTTAGGTATCCGATATGTAGTACTTTACATTTATCCGCATTGAAACTCATTTGCCAAATTTGGGCCCAACATGACAATCTATCTAGATTGTGTTGCATATCGTCAACTTGTTCTTTTGAGAGTACGCTATTTGCAATTTTTGTATCGTCAGCAAATTTTGAGATTGTACAGGTGAGACCCTCATCTACAGTATGTCGTTGATGTAAATTAGAAAGAGAATTGGTCCTAGTACCGATCCCTGGGGTACCCCGCTACTTACATTGGTCCATTTAGATGCCTTACCGTATATGACTACTCTTTGCTTTCTGTCGCTGAGCCAATTTTCTATCCATTTCAACACACCGTCTTGTATTCCATGCGCTTTTAGTTTTAGCAGTAAACATTTGTGGGGAACTTTGTCAAAGGCCTTTTGAAAATCAAGGTATATAATATCTACAGCTTTACTCTCATCGTAGAGGTTGAGGATATCGTGGAAGAAGTCTAAGAGGTTTGTTAAACAGGAACGTTTTTTACGAAAGCCGTGTTGAGTATCTTTAAGTATGTTATTTTCCTCTAAGTGATTTACGAGTCTGTCTCTTATGACCGTTTCTAGCATTTTACATACAACTGAGGTTAAGCTAATTGGACGATAGTTACTGGGTAGGGATTTGCTGCCTTTTTTGAATATCGGTGTTACGTTGGCTAGCTTCCACTGATCAGGCATAGTTCCAGACTGCAAGGATTTATTGAATAGTAATGTCAGTGGTTTGGAGAGCTCATCCTTAGCTTCCTTTAGAACTCTAGGCGAGATTGTATCAGGTCCAGGCGTTTTATTTACCTTGAGTTTATCTAAACAATTCAATACTTCTCTCTCTGTAACAGTGATATTGCTTAGAACATCTGAATTATCAATCTGAATCGGCAATGGTGTAGGGATATCACTGAGGTCTTCTGTTGTAAAAACTGATGCAAAGAAGGTATTGAGGGCATTACTCATTTGTACTTCGTCTTTGGTGTATTCTCCATTTTCATCGACTAACGGTCCAACAGTTGAAGTAACTACTTTTTTCTTTCTGATATAACTATAGAATTCTTTCGGGTTTGTTTTACTTTGATTCGCAATATGTAACTCTAGGGTCTTTTTACTTTGCTTAATTAACTTTTTGGCTTTGCGTCGTAGCTCTACAAATTTCACCCGTTCTTTGTCATTTTGTGAGGATTTTAATCTACCATTAGCAAATTTTTTAGCAAGCAGACAGTTTGAAATATCTTTATTCCACCATTTGGGCTTATTATTATGGCCTGGACGCCGTATTTTCGATGGTATGCAGTCTTGCACTGCTTTTAGGTAAGTGGTTTCAAATAACTTCCAAGATGTATTTATGTCATTATTGTTAATTAAAAAGCTCCAGTCAGTTTCTTTAAACATAGCTCTAAGTTTATGAAAGTTTGCTTTCTTGAAATTAGGGACTTTTTCGATGCTACTATTTGGTTCGTTACTAGTAAACTTTAAAGTGAAAGTTATCGTACGATGCTCGCTGTTACTGAATTCATCACCAACATTCAAATTCTCTATTAATTCTTCTTTTGTTGCAAGTACAATGTCAAGAACGTTATTACCACGGGTCGGCGTTCGAACAAATTGATAAAGCGAACTCTCTTGCAAGTTCGTATACAAGTCATGTCCGGAGTGTGAAGGAAGAGTATCGCCCCACTTGGTCACAGGTAAATTAAAGTCGCCAACAACTACGGTATCTTGTGAGTTACTTACATCTGCAATTTGTTTGTAAATTTCTTGGTCAGTTTGCACTGATTGAGCTGGAGGTCTGTATATTAACGCAAATATTATTTTTGTACCTTTATTATTCTTTATTAGCACAAAAGATGTGTCAACGTTCACAATTTGAGGTTTTGACAAGAGGGTAGGGTTAAGACTTTCTTTGATATAAAGTAAAACGCCACCTCCATTTCTATTTATTCGGCTTTTTTCAATCATTACATAACCGGGAAGTGAATACTCTGCTAAAAAGTATCTATCTTCTGTATTGAGCCAAGATTCTGTTATGCCAATCACATCATAATTTTCTGTAAACACTAGCTCCTCTAAATCTGAAAATTTATTGCGTATGCTACGAGCGTTTGCATAGAAAACCTTTACATTTTTTATTTTAGAACTCACGGAACGCTCTTTAACAATATTTTTGGTTCTTGTCGGATCTACATTTATGTTCATGGCTGTCCTCGGTCCTCGCTGTCTTCGGTCCTTATCGCTGGTGGTCCTCGGTTGCCTATGTTTTTTGCTTGGCGTTAGATGATTTATGTCACTGCTGCTTCTTCTCGGATGGCGTTTTTTGATCCATGGCTGCGGACTGCTTCGTGTAGGAGACGACCCATGCGTGCTAAACCCACAGGGTTTAGATGAGTGCCATCCTTGCGGAACAGAGTAAGCTGGTTATAGAAATTATCCCAGAGGTTGATGAATTCAACTTCTTCCTTCAGACACAAATATTTTATTCGGCTATTTGTGCTGAAGGCCTTGTCGTAAAATTTGTCAGGTGCGTCGATCTTGGGGAGAATGCCTGAGATGATGATATTCCTTGACTTGTTTTTGTAGTGCTGGATCATCTTGCAATATTTCTCCATCAACTCTTCGGATCTGGTGCGCATGACGTCATTTGAACCAGCATGGATGACAAAAAGGATATTTTCGTTTGCATCCTTTGTGGTATCTTCGAAGGCTTCCACAATGTCGTCCAATCGAGCTCCTGGGATGCAAAATATTTTTCGTCGATTTGGGACTCTGTCGCAGAACTCTTTGACCTGTCCTCGTAGGATGGAATCCCCAACGAGCCTGGTCTCTTCTGGTTCGTCTTCCATCTCTACCAAGATCTCAAATCTGTTTGACATTGTGACTGGTAGATGAGACCTTTTCTGCGTTGGCCGTGCACCGTTCCTCACTGGTGTAAATCCGGAAACATGTGGTGGCGAGACTCTGCATACAGGTCGGGGAGAGGAGTGGTTAGAACGGGGGAGAGGGGTTGGTACTGTTCGTGCTAGCAGGCTTCTTGCACGAGGAGTGGGGGAGAGACTAAGGTGAACAGGGCGGCTGTCCTGGTTTGATGTCGGCTCAGGTTCATCAGAAGCATCTCCACTGCAGGTGTTGGATTGTTGGCAGATGACATTGGGGCGGTGGTAGATGCTGGAGTTGAAACAATTGGAGTTAGTGATACTCCAACGTTGAGTGTTACAAACTCTTGAAGTGATTCCAGCTTCCTGGTGAGGGCGTTGATCTTGTTGTGGGCTTCATCCAATTTCGCTGTCAAATCCTCTCGTTGCTGGCAGAGTCGGCAGACTTGTGGATCGGCAGGAGCAAACATGGAAGCACCATACCTACCGGCGCAGTTCGTACAGGCACGAGGCATGGTGACGATCACTTTCTTCAGATCACTTCACTCACTTAAAAACACTTAACTCACTTTAAAAACACTTTTACGTATTTTGTTAGTTGCTTTCTCCTTTTATCATATTTCTAAGTTAATTGTCTCTCTCCTTCTTTCTCTCAATGTCTATAGAACCAATCTTCTAGCTTATGTTATTACTTTGCATTGCATTTTACTAACATACTCTCGCTTGCGTTTTCATTCTCTCTCTCTCTCATTTCCGGCCACTCGAGCTATCTTTCAGACTCAACTTCCGATATCTCATCTGTCTTGCATATTCCCCAGAGTCTGCTTCAATCACTCACCACGAAAAAAAAAAAAAAATTTGTCACTTCATTATTCTCCGTTTTCATTAATTTCCTCGCTTTTGTCTTGCGTGTCCTCTCCGTCTCTTCTTCTGCTTCCTTTGTCTTAGTTTATTTTCGCTTTTCTACTATGTGATAGTATTTTTTGGATCTCTATGTGTTCTGTACTGACATTGACAGTACATTCTTTAGTTTACAATATTATTGGCTTGTGCATTAGCGGTTTTAGCTAGATATTATTTGGGGTGCTTTCCTTATTTTACAGTCTTTATATTTTAATTATATTAATTTGTAAATAATATCTATAGCACTTTACCTAGCATTATATATATATATATATATATATATATATATATATATATATATATATATATATATATATATATATATATATATATATATATATATATTATGCCTTTTTCACTTAGTTAAGAAGTCTTCATCGATTTTGTTTCTGTTTTGCTCCGCCCTTTTCTATCCTCCTCCTCATTCCTATTCATCCTCGCTTCATCCTCATGTCTCTCTCCATCTACTTCCTCCTCCTCCTCCCCCTCCCACTTCCTCTTCCACTTTTGCTACCAAGTTAATTTGAACGGAGAATAACTGCACTTCATTTGCCTCCTCCTCCTTTACCCAATTATGACTCTCCTCCTTTCCTTTCTTTCTTCCTTCTTTCCATCCTTCCTTCCTTCCTTCCTCCTCCTTTCCCAAATTATTCTCTTTCCCCTTTTCCTTCCGTCCTCCCATTTCCCCCTACTCTTCTTTTCTCTCCAATTACTCCTCTTCCGTCTATTCATTTTCCTTCTGGTCCACCTCCTCTCCTTAACCTTTATCTTCTTCCTTTCCTCTCCTCCTCGTATTTTCTCTCCAACCACTCCTCTTTGACCTATTCTTTTTCATTCTCGTCCACCTCCTCTCCACCTCATTTATTTGTTCTTCTTCCTTTCCTCCTCCACCTCTTTCCTTCATTCACTCCTCTTATCTATACACTCCTCCTCTTAGTCTCTATTTACTCCTCCTCTTCCTCCTCCTGTCTATTCACTCTTCCTCCTTCCTCTATTCACTCCTCCTCCTCTCAATTCACTCTTCTTCTTCCTCCTCCTCCTCGCTACTCTATTCATTCCTCCTCCTTTCTACTCTATTCACTCCTCCTCTTTCCCGACTCTATTCACTCCTCCTCCTCCTCTAACCCCCCCCCCTTCCTCCTCCCTCCATGTACTTGTAACCTTAATAAGTCCAAAGTTAAGGGTTGGCGGATTAAATTAGATGCATCACAGAAAACGAGGCTCCGGAGAATAACATGGCACTATTTAAGTCTTCTTTTATGGCCTGGTATTTAGCAAACACACACTCGCTTCCTCCCTCTCCCTCACACACACACACACTCCCTCCCTCTCTCTCACACACACACACTCCCCCCTCTCTCTCTCTCTCTCTCTCACACACACACACACACACACACACACACACACATATACGGCGCTTAGTATCTGTATTGGGAGCGCTCGCTCTGGTGTCGGGGGTTTGATCCCACGCGCCGACAGAGGAATTTCCCTAGTTGTTGTAAGGCTAGGTCTGGGTTGGGACCCACAAAGTCTCCTGCCCACGTCTTACGGGGTATGTAGGCGCTCTCGTTATCAGCCAGGATTAGTCTGTTGATCCCTTAAGATAAGATCTAGGTTAAGTTTGTGTATTTTCAGCCTCATTAACTAACCCTGACCTAACCTACTTCTCCCTGACTTAAGGGAGCTCAGACGGTATTGTCCAGCATAATTTACTGGTTCGGCTCAATGGTTTAAGGAGGGGGTTTAGTTTGCTCTCTAAACCTCTATCAAAATTAAAAGAACACCCACAAGACCCCCTTTCGATATAAATTTGTAAATTTTTCGGTAGAAAAATTTCCCGGTTTTAGGCCGATTTCTTCTATAATTACAGGCTCGCTGTTGCTCGCCAGGAAAACAAATGACACCTAAATGGCACGAAGGGTCTTAATATTGGCAAAGAAATGGGGCAAAAGGTCTGAATATCGCCAAACTAATGGGGCGAATGTCTTGAAATCTCATAACTAATAGGGGTAAACATGAGGAAGGAGTACAAAGGAGTACAAAGGAAATCAAGCAACAACAGGTCTAGTGACCCTTCTAGGCTGCTTGTCCTCCAAAACACTGAGGATCAAGTGTCCAAACAGTGGTTTAGAGTGGGTAAGGGAACATTGGAAAGGGAACTACTGCCCTGCCACTAACGTGGCAGGACTAGGAAGTTAGTAGGGGACATATGGGTTAGTAACTGAGGGGAGGATAAAAAAGTTATTCATTTACAAACGCAGTCAGACGCGGGTTTGATGCGAGATATTTGTCTAGGCGGAGTTTAAATGAATCAACGGTGCTGCAGTCTATAACGTCTCGGGGAAGCCCATTCCACAAGTTGACAACTCGATTGAAGAAGAAATTCTTAGATTCGTGTGAGTTAAAAGATTTACCAATAATTTTGCAACCTTTTCCCCGCGTGTAATTAGATTGGTCGATAGTGAAGTACTTACTACAGTTCATATTGTCGATGCCTTTGATGATTTTGAACACTTGAATTAAGTCACCTCTTAATCTGCGCTGGGTTAAAGGAAATAGATTTAATTCTCTAAAACGCTCTTCGTATGGTTTGTTCTTTAGGCTAGGTATCATTTTGGTAACTCTACGTTGAACTCGTTCTAGCTTGTTTATGTCTTTTTGGTAATAAGGGCACCAGCATTGAACGCAGTATTCCAGAAGAGGGCGGACTAAGGAATTGTAAAGGGTTAGAATTACGTCTTTGGATTTATGCTCAAATGATCTGCCTATAAAGCCAATTATTTTGTTTGCCTTCTTAACAACTTCTGAACATTGTTGACTCGGTTTTAGGTTACTCGATATTGTTACTCCCAGATCGGTTTCTCTGTTTACATTCTTAAGCTGAGTGTCATTCATCGAATAGTTTGCTTTCTCATTTAGGTATCCGATATGTAGTACTTTACATTTATCCGCATTGAAACTCATTTGCCAAATTTGGGCCCAATGTGACAATTTATCTAGATTGTGTTGCATATCGTCAACTTGTCAACTTGTCAACTTTTGAGAGTACGCTATTTGCAATTTTTGTATCGTCAGCAAATTTTGAGATTGTACAGGTGAGACCCTCATCTATGTCGTTGATGTAAATTAGAAAGAGAATTGGTCCTAGTACCGATCCCTGGGGTACCCCGCTACTTACATTGGTCCATTTAGATGCCTTACCGTTTATGACTACTCTTTGCTTTCTGTCGCTGAGCCAATTTTCTATCCATTTCAACACACCGTCTTGTATTCCATGCGCTTTTAGTTTTAGCAGTAAACGTTTGTGGGGAACTTTGTCAAAGGCCTTTTGAAAATCAAGGTATATAATATCTACAGCTTTACTCTCATCGTAGAGGTTGAGGATATCGTGGAAGAAGTCTAAGAGGTTTGTTAAACAGGAACGTTTTTTACGAAAGCCGCGTTGAGTATCTTTAAGTATGTTATTTTCCTCTAAGTGATTTACGAGTCTGTCTCTTATGACCGTTTCTAGCATTTTACATACAACTGAGGTTAAGCTAATTGGACGATAGTTACTGGGTAGGGATTTGCTGCCTTTTTTGAATATCGGTGTTACGTTGGCTATCTTCCACTGATCAGGCATAGTTCCAGACTGCAAGGATTTATTGAATAGTAATGTCAGTGGTTTGGAGAGCTCATCCTTAGCTTCCTTTAGAACTCTAGGCGAGATTGTATCAGGTCCAGGCGTTTTATTTACCTTGAGTTTATCTAAACAATTCAATACTTCTCTCTCTGTAACGGTGATATTGCTTAGAACATCTGAATTATCAATCTGAATCGGCGATGGTGTAGGGATATCACTGAGGTCTTCTGTTGTAAAAACTGATGCAAAGAAGGTATTGAGGGCATTACTCATTTGTACTTCGTCTTTGGTGAGGAGGACTCAAAACACTAACTGCCTCCCCTTAACCTAACCAAACACACACAACTATGCCTGACCTAACCTACTATCCCTAACTATATCCATCCTATATATATATATATTTCCCGTCACTTACCCTGACCTTCCCTTACATGAGTAGCTCCGCCCCAAAGATCAAGACCCTGACCCTGACCCCCCCCCCCCCCCCTTCCCTCCGTATTTCTTCCGGGAATACATTAGTGTCAAAGACTTAAAATATATACTTACACTGCCTTTCAACCTGCTGTATACATTATTGTCTGACCAACCTGTCCTACCATACAGCCTACCCTGAGCTATCATACAGCCTACCCTAACCATCCATATATGTTTTGTCCATGACCTTTCCAAACCTGTCTTGCCCCGCCATAGACTTTGACCTTTCCCTCCTCCTCCTCCTTTCCTCTTCCACCTTGTCCTCCCTCGTCCACATCCCTTCTCCCTTCCTCCTCTCCTCATCCACCTTAATCCCCTCCTCCTCCACCTTCTCCTCCCTTCAACCCCACCACCTCCTCCCCACTTTCCTTCTACCTCCTCCTCAGTCACCACCTTCCTCCTCCCCTCCTCCACCTTCATCCCACTTCCTTCCTCTTCCTCTTCTCCTTCTTCCTTCCCAACCGAGGAATACAGTAGTGTAAATGAGTCCTGGGCCCTCACTTGCTAATTGGTTCAAGGTGGAAGAACAGGAGGACAGTCAGAATTACGTGGAATACGGTGGAAAACTAGAAACCATGGATGATGATGATGATGAGTGGTGATGATGATGATGATGATGAGGATAATGATGAGGATTGAGGAGGAGGAGGAGGAGAGGAAAAAGAAGAGATAATGGGAAGAAAACAAAACAAGTGACATAAGAGTAGAGAAACAACAAGAAAATCCCCATAGTTAGGCCTATATGGAATACAAAAATAAAATAGAAAAAAGGAGGATAGGATGATGATGCTACAGATGATGATGATAATGATGAGGGGAAGAAGAAAATGATGAAGTCAGTACAAGAATAACAGTGATTGTGAAGAAGAGCAATTAAGAAGCCCCGGAAGAAAACCAAGACATTCATTAGCGTAAATGAGTCCTCACTTGTAAATTAGCGATGGAAGACGAGGGAAGAGGAAGGCGACGAAGCAGGAACATGGGAACATAATCTGATTAACTAATTTAACTTGCATCACCAAACACCACCCGATGACAATAATGAAAGCATGTGCTCCACCCGGGATTCGAACCTGGGTCACCACATACATATCTTAAACACTCAAACCATTACACCATCAAGACAGTTAATTTGGAAAGATGGATTTTTTGTAAATAAGAACAAGAAAAGTAATAATTATAAATATGAACAAAATTAACAGTATTCAGTATTATGTTATGGTAATAAAATTGATAAATTGAGTCTTGAGCCTCACCTGTTAACTGGCTTCAGGAGGAGATGCAGAAGAAGAAGGAGGAAGAGGAGATGAAGGCCGAATATGATGCTTAACACGAAGGAAGAGGAGAGATGGAGATGAAGAATACGAAAAAAGAGATTAAGAAGATAAGGAGAAGGAGGAGGATGGAGAAATAGGAGACAGCGGGAGGGGTAGATGGGATAGGAAGCGTTAGCATGTGAGAGAGAGAGAGTGTGTGTGTGTGTATGTGTGTGAAGAAAAACTAAGAAGATTGTGAACTAGAAAAAGCAAGGGGAAAGAGTAAAGCATCAAGTGTATATATATATATATATATATATATAAACAAAAAACAAAAACCAACGGGGAAGCTTAAGACAGATGATGGCACCCAGTAGAGCAGACGATCTCTTTCCGTCCCTCCTCTTAGTGATGGAGGAAGACGAAGAAGAAGCGAGGAGTGGAAGTGGAAGAAAGCAGATAATGAAGAAGACAAAAGAGGAAATTTGGACGCTGGAAACGAGGAAGATAGTGCAGAAAGGAAAGAGCAGTCAATATAATTAATCAAGAAGAAACAATAATGGAAACGAGTAAGATGGCGAAGAAAAGAAAGAGCAGTAAACATAATCAACAAGAAGACAATTAGGCAAATGAAAATTGTTAATATACAAAACAAATATATATATATATATATATATATATATATATATATATATATATATATATATATATATAATTAAAACAATATATATACAGTATAATACAAAACAAACATAAAAAAGGGGTGTAGGGTGGGGGCAAGAACTACAATAAGTTAGGGGTGTGAAGGAAACAGAAGAAGCAGAATAGGGAGTAAAAACAATCTAGAATAGTGAAAAGGGAGAAGACGACTTGACAAGAACAAATAGGGGAATAAAGGTGATGATGGTAACCAAAATAAAGGTGATGATGGTAACCAAAATAAAGGTGATGATGGTAACCAAAATAAAGGTGATGATGGTAACCAAAATAAAGGTGATGATGGTAACCAAAATAAAGGTGATGATGGTAACCAAAATAAAGGTGATGATGGTAACCAAAATAAAGGTGATGATGGTAACCAAAATAAAGGTGATGATGGTAACCAAAATAAAGGTGATGATGGTAACCAAAATAAAGGTGATGATGGTAACCAAAATAAAGGTGATGATGGTAACCAAAATTACAAATAAGAATAAAAATACGATACAAAAACATACGGAGAAGTACGACGACGAATTGGGAATAAATATCAATACCATTTAGGGGATATACAAGTGATAATAGTAAACGATACTCTCTCTCTCTCTCTCTCTCTCTCTCTCTCTCTCCGTGATGGATGAAGAGGACTAATGACAGGGTTGTGGGGAAAATAGTGGCACGCCGAATAAAGACGGGGGTGCGCTGAAAGGCAGCGCAGAAAGGGGGGCAGAAGGGGGCGCTTAAATATGGATGGATGGCTAGGGAAGTAATGGATGGGGGGTAGTTGATTGATGATAGACTGAAGGTAGATAATGTTAGGGGGCTGAATTCTGATAAAGTGCAATTTTGTAAGCTTCTAGACCATAATTGCCCGTAAACATTGCTCGAAAAACTGCTCGTGTGACTCCGGCTTTACTCCAGATATTATGTATACTGAATGGCATCAACGAAATAGGTTGGTGTATTAAGGGGGCCCACCTCATTTGTTTTATCTCTCTCTCTCTCTCTCTGTTGTATCCATTCGGCCCTATTCAGCCTACTGTTTTAAGACGTTTATCCAAGTCCAGGTTTCGATATTTTCATGGCGAGCGGTAGCGAGTCCGCATATTTAAAACAACAAGTTTGACAGCCGCCTAAATTTGTAAATTTTTCGACAGAAAAATTTCTCCAGCGAAGATAGATTTCTCCATACAATGCTGGCTCGCTATCGCTCGTCAGGAAGAAATCGACACCTGGACGGGGATAAACATTTTAAAATAGTTGGCTGAATGAGATCGAATGGATACAAGCCAGAGAAAGAGAGAAAAGGGGATAAAGCAGGTCACCCCCTTAACAGGTCAGACATCACCAGAAGTAAACAACGAAGTCAGAAAAATAACATGTCCTCGTCAGACGTCATAAGTTCGAACCTCTGGCGTTCGAAACATCAGGATTCTTCGGTCCCACAACCCTTAACCTATTTTTTATTTTTTATTATTTTTGTTTATTTTTTTTTTTTTTTGGGGGGGCTACTTATTCTTACTTTATTTTATTTTGTATTTCCTCGCTAGACTTCCATCATGATTTTAAAAATATACCCCTTATAGGCCTACCTCCTTTCAAGATATATTTGTAAATTTTTCGGTTGACAAATGTCTAGAATTCGATAATGGATATTAATCGTGATCGTGTACTCACTCTTTAACTGTGTTGGTGGTGTAATGGTTTAGATGCTTATGTTCTGGGTGTGGTGTCCCGAGTTCGAATCCCGGGAGGACCATATGCTTTCATTAGTTTATTCAAGTACATTGGGGTTTGTAATTGATGATTAATGTTAAGAACGGGGTGTTACTTATTCCTATAGGTTCAGGAACTTGTATAGCGAGGCCGGTCCTTAGTGATCTTGGGCCCCATTCAATGTTCTTTCCTCCCACTAAAACATTACGCTTTCCATAATACTATCTTTCATTATCTCTCTCTCTCTCTCTCTCCAGACTAACTCATTTCTCACTCTCCGTTATGCACTCTCTCTCACTTTCTCAATCTCACCCTCTCTCTCTCTCTCGTTATCTTTATCCCATCGTTTGGTCATTTCCCCCTTTTTGTTAGCCATTCCTCTTCCGTTCGACTCTCTCTCTCTCTCTCTCTCTCTCTCTCTCTCTCAGTTACCTCCATCCCACCGTTTACTAATGTTTATCCCATTCTCTCTCTCTCTCTCTCTCTCTCTGTTACCTCCATCCCACTGTTTACTAATGTTTATCCCATTCTCTCTCTCTCTCTCTCTCGCAGTTAGCTCCATCCCACCGTTTACTAATGTTTATCCCATTCTTTCTGTTCTGTATTTTGACCTTTGTCGGCGTCTCTGTTTCATCTGCGTCTCTGTGTGTGTGTGTTGGGGGGGGGGGGGGGGGGCCCCCCCACACACACACACATCCTTCCCTCCCTTTCTCTTTGTCTTTGTATCTTTAAATCTGTATTTAGCTATGTCACTGTTTGTATGTCTATCTTGAGTTTGCTTTCACTATCTTGTATTATGCTATGCTCT
>CM064578.1:26064485-26119334 GCA_032716605.1 Paralithodes platypus | reverse complement strand
CATGTTAGCCCCATTGGTTTTTCACATTAAAAGACGTTTGGCCCATTAGCTTGGCGATTTTAAGAATCTATCGCCCCATTTTTATATGTCAATGTTAAGACGTTTCGGGTCATTTAGGTGTCGATATTTTCCTGGCGAGCGATAGCGAGCCTGTAATTCAAGAGATACCGGTCATCGACTGGAACACTTGTCTTTCCGAAAAATTTACACATTTATCTTGAAGAAGGGTCTTGGGAGTGTTTTCTTAGCTTGATGGAGGTCTAGAGAGGAAACTAATACAAAAACAAAAGATACATAAAGTGATCAAATAAAAACGACGCATTTACCCTTAAAACAGGTCAGGACATCACCAGACGCAACAAACGAAGCCAGACAAATACCTTGTCCTCGACAGAAGTCATCAGTTCCAACCTCTGGTGTTCGAAACATCAGGATTATTCGGTACCACAAGCCCTCAATATAGTGAATTAAATTGGCCACACCCAATCAGATCAGTTACAAGAGAACCCAGGGAATCCCTCTGACTCAAGCAAAGACTAATTTTGTCAAGGGACTGGAATTCTCGGAAAGGGGCTCCAGTCATGACGCCATTCTTTGACTTACCAAGGGGTGTGCTGGCTTAATAATTCAGAAGGGTCTGAAGTCTTATTTTAACAACACTAACTATACTCTGTTTCCTTCCAGCTGACGGTAAAATGCCATGTCTCATTCATTTTTTACCCTATTATCAAGATATTGTAGTGAAATATGTTGTTAATGAAAACTTGGTATTAATATGATGAACAAACATAGTCAATTTCACTTTTCTCCATGAACCCCTTTTTTTTTTTTTTTTTTTTTTTTTTTTTTTTCGAGAAATAAAATTACTGTAGGGATTCAATGTACCGTCAGCTGAAATGAAAACGACTAGGTGATGACCATCCTCCAGGGCAATGCCACCAGTGTCATGAGCTCAGTATGACTCGGCCATGCCACTGTGTGAGGCCCAGGGAGGCGTGGTGTATCTCTAAGCTTCCAAACCTAGGGTGTGTTCGAGTGTTTGGGGCAAGCACAAAGTATTATGGAAAACATGTATATGACCTCTAATATCGGAGGTGAAGCCATTGATTTCAGGGGCTGATGAGTGATTGGTGCTTATGAATGCTTGTGTGCTGGCTATATGTGGGGGAAACTGTTATATGTGTTCTTCTCCTGTCACCTCTTTTTCTTTTCTCGAGTCTCTTGCTGATTCGCCCTACCCCTTGTGGGAAGTAAGGGCTGCTTACTGACTGATAGACTGACTGTATCCATCATAACTTAATTTTCCTTACTTTATTTACTTAACCTTACAATATGCATATATAACAGTTGTTTTCACAATACGTAGACGGGAGGTCTTAAAATGAAGTGGGCAGAGGGGGTAAACAGTTTATACTGGCTGGAATAGAGGTAAGGTGTGGGGGATATTTGGATTGATGATGGTGATTGTTGTTTGGACTCCAGATATTTTAGAATCTGTACACGCCTCGAAATATAAAGGGGTTATAAGTAGAAAGGTGGATATATAGATGATGGGTAGATGCATTAGGTTATAGAGGGGGTTATAGAGGAGGGAAAGAGGAAAAGAGTGGGAGGGAGAGGGGATGGGAAAGAATGGGAGGCGGAGAGGAGGAAAAGAGTGGGAAGGGGCAAGAATGGAAGATTTTCAATTATTAAGATCACTCATTTTACAACGTTAATACCCTTCGCCCAATTTTCCTGGTCAATCTTAAGAACTTTCGTGCCATATACGTGTCGATGTGTTTTGTCCATAGCGAGCGATAGACGAGCCTTCGTCTATTAATATGTATGTAATGGTCTTCTGCCGGGACATATGTAACATATTTAACTGCAAGAGGGAACTTGAGTATATAATTTTTACGATTGATGGAGCGGTCTAGAGAGGAAATTAATAGAAAAATAATAAAAGATAAATAAATACGTATACATAACATACGCCCATCCCCCCTTAAAGGTTGAGTAGTGAAGCTAACCCACTATCCCTTCAATCTAAAGGACTTTGACTAACTCCCCCCCCCCCTATCTCTATCTCTATTTCTTTCTCGCCTTGCTCACTCTCTAGCTCTCACCACCACCCTCCACTCTCTCTCGTTATCTTTTATCCATTCGTTTGGTCATTTCCCCCATTTTTGTTAGCCATCCCCCCTCCATTCGTCTCTCTCTCTCTGTCTGTTACCTGTATCTCACCCGTTTACTCGTTTTTCTTCCATTATTTCTGTTCTATATTTTGCGTCATTTGTCGCCGCGTGACTGTTTCATCCCCCATCCCTCCCCTCTCGCCTTGTCTTTTGTATCTTTATATATATATTTAGGCTGAGTCACTGTTTTCTATGTCTATCTGTGAGTTTTCTTTCACTATCTTGCATTTAGCTATGTTCTATTCCTATGGTTGTATGTACAGTATCTAGCCTATTTTGCCATGTAGTTACTGATATATGTTTATATATATATAAAGAGAGAGAGAGAGAGAGATAATTATTGTTCATAGGTACATACGTAACTATATAGTATACCCTCTATCGACACCCGCAATACATATATGAATACCGATTATAAGTTAGAGAGAGAGAGAGAGAGAGAGAGTGTGTGAGAGAGGAAGGATAAGGTTTCAGTGAGATCTGGAAAAAAAAAATAGCTTTCCAAAAAATTGAGAGCCAGAGGCTATGTCGGACACTATAAGTCTTGCAAAGAGAGTGTGAGTAGAGTGTGTGTGTGTGTGTGTGTCTGTGTGTGTGTGGGCGTGTGTGTGTGTATACATGTAGATATCCACGTTTCCACGGACGTATGGTTGGGGTGACGGGTATAGAAACCAAAAGATGAGAGAGAGAGGGTAGGGACGGTTGTATTAAAATGGGTGTATATATTATGTGGAACTATGTGAAGTATATGCCTGTATAAGTCCACCCCCCCCCCCCCCTCCCCCAAAAAAAATAATAAGTTACCGGTGGTGTGAGGGTAGTGAACCCAATGATGTATAAAGAGTGGGGTGTATGACTGTATAAATAATGTATATAATATGTATGTAAAGTATATGCATGCTATAAGTAATTAAAGCATCGTGAGAATAATAAAATTAATCAGTGATAGGCAATATGGTTTTAGGACGATGTCGTCGATCAACTGCAGACATGCTTTGCCTTCTTACGCATCAAATCAAAAACCCAAGCTACAGACCAACATGGGGAACACCACATTACAATAGCACTGGATATATCAAAGGCATTTGATAGAGTCTGGCATCAATCCTTATTGTCGAAGATGTCACACTACGGCCTTGCATCATTAGTTCCACTAATTTCTTCTTATCTTCATAACAGAAAATACGTGTAATGGTAGATGGCCTTTATTCTCAATTTCACTCAATAAATGCTGGTGTTCCCCAGGGATCAGTTTTGGCCCCAATTCTGTTCCTCATTCATATCAATGATCTCATATCTACCACTCATAATCCAATACATTCCTACGCAGATGACTCAACACTCCACAGTTCCTTCATATTTACCAATTTCTTTCACCCAACCCGAGCTTATAATTCAAAAATAAACACTGCAATTTCTCTGAACCAGGACCTTTCTAGAATTAATGAATGGGGACAAAAGAATCTAGTTTCCTTTAATGCACAGAAAACCAAGTACATTCAATTTTCTAACCGACAGAATCTCACTGACTCCCATATATTTTTTAATGATGTAAATATTCCCACTTCCCCTAGTATTGACATTCTCGGTGTAACATTAACTACTAACTTGAGCTGGACACATTATGTTAGAAGCATTGCTAAGAATGCCTCTAAAAAACTGGGACTCCTGTACAGAGTTCGAGAATTCTTCACTGACGAGCAGTTGGCCGTGATATATAAAAGTCTCAGATGGATTACTGTTCACCGCTGTGGGGTGGAAGTGGAGTGGTTGCATTGAGGCAGTTGGACAAAATTCAAATAAAGCTATTAGATTAATCAATAACCCTGCAATCACACAGGACCTTCCTACATTATCCATACGAAGAAACGTTGCATCCCTTGCATTATTCTACAGATATTTTCACAGCAATTGTTCCGAGGATCTTGCTTCAATTGTGCCGCCTCTCCACATCTTTCCCCGTAGAACTAGGGCAGCTGAGAGCGCCCATGAATTTACACTTTCTCCTCCACAATGCAGAACTTCTGCTTATCAGATTCATTTATCCCCAGAGCTACTACTCTTTGGAATTCACTTCCCTCGAATTGCTTTCCACAAACTTACAATCTACAAATGTTTAAATCCAGTTGTTACAAACATTTTATGAATGGAGGATGCCTTTAGGCACATGGACCTTTTTGTTTTATCTGTGTTTTTCCTTCCTCCGTTCATTCTCTTAAAAAAAAAAAAAAATAAAAAAACGTACGGTGGTGTGAGGGTAGTGAACCAATGATGTATAAAGAGTGGGGTGTATGAATGTATAAATATGTATCAAATTTATGTAAAGTATATGCATGTATAAGTACGTAAGATGGTGTGAGGGTAGTGAACAATTATGTATAAAGAGAGGGGTGTATGAATGTATAAATATGTATATAAGATGTATGTGAAGTATATGCATGTATAAGTACGTAAGGTGGTGTGAGGGTAGTGAACCAATGATGTATAAAGAGCGGGGTGTATGAATGTATAAATATGTATATAAGATGTATGTGAAGTATATGCATGTATAAGTACGTACGGTGGTGTGAGGGTAGTGAACCAATGATGTATAAAGAGGGGGGTGTATGAATGTATAAATATGTATATAAGATGTATGTAAAGTTATAGCATGTATAAGTATGTACGGTGGTGTGAGGGTAGTGAACCAATGATATATAAAGAGGAGGTGTATGAATGTATATGTATGTATATAAGATGTATGTAAGTATGAGTATGCATAAGTACGTATGGTGGTGTGAGGGTAGTGAACCAATAGAGGGGGAGGGGAGGAAGAGGGTGTATAAAGAGGGGGTGTATGAATGTATAAGTATGTATATAAGATGTATGTAGGAATGAGTATGTATAAGTACGCATGGTGGTGTGAGGGTAGTGAACCAACACAGGGGGGGCGAGGGGTGGGGGGAGGGGAGGAAGAGGGTGTATAAAGAGGGGGTGTATGAATGTATAAGTATGTAAATAAGATGTATGTAAGTATGGGTAAATGCGTATGGTGGTGTGAGGGTAGTGAACCAATAAAGGGGGAGGGGAGGAAGAGTACAAAGTACAAAGGAGTACAAAGGAGTACAAAGGAAATCAAGCAACAACAGATCTAGTGACCCTTCTAGGTTGCTTGTCCTCCAAAACAATGAGGATCAAGTGTCCAAACAGTGGTTTAGAGTGGGTAAGGGAACATTGGAAAGGGAACTACTGCCCTGCCACTAACGTGGCAGGACTAGGAAGTTAGTAGGGGACATATGGGTTAGTAACTGAGGGGAGGATAAAGTTATTCATTTACAAACGCAGTCAGTCGCGGGTTTGATGCGAGATATTTGTCTAGGCGGAATTTAAATGAATCAACGGTGCTGCAGTCTATAACGTCTCGGGGAAGCCCATTCCACAAGTTGACAACTCGATTGAAGAAGAAATTCTTAGATTCGTGCGAGTTAAAAGATTTACCAATAATTTTGCAACCGTTTCCCCGCGTGTAATTAGATTGGTCGATAGTGAAGTACTTACTACAGTTCATATTGTCGATGCCTTTGATGATTTTGAACACTTGAATTAAGTCGCCTCTTAATCTGCGCTGGGTTAAAGGAAATAGATTTAATTCTCTAAGACGCTCTTCGTATGGTTTGTTTCTTTAGGCTAGGTATCATTTTGGTAACTCTACGTTGAACTCGTTCTAGCTTGTTTATATCTTTTTGGTAATAAGGGCACCAGGATTGAACGCAGTATTCCAGAAGAGGGCGGACTAAGGAATTGTAAAGGGTTAGGATAACTTCTTTGGATTTTATGCTCAAATGACCTGCCTATAAAGCCAATTATTTTTGTTTGCCTTCTTAACAACTTCTGAACATTGTTGACTCGGTTTTAGGTTACTCGATATTGTTACTCCCAGATCAGTTTCTCTGTTTACATTCTTAAGCTGAGTGCCATCATCGAATAGTTTGCTTTCCCTCATTTAGGTATCCGATATGTAGTACTTTACATTTATCCGCATTGAAACTCATTTGCCAAATTTGGGCCCAACATGACAATTTATCTAGATTGTGTTGCATATCGTCAACTTGTTCTTTTGAGAGTACGCTATTTGCAATTTTTGTATCGTCAGCAAATTTTGAGATTGTGCAGGTGAGACCCTCATCTATGTCGTTGATGTAAATTAGAAAGAGAATTGGTCCTAGTACCGATCCCTGGGGTACCCCGCTACTTACATTGGTCCATTTAGATGCCTTACCGTTTATGACTACCCTTTGCTTTCTGTTGCCTGAGCCACTTTTCTATCCATTTCAACACACCGTCTTGTATTCCATGCGCTTTTAGTTTTAGCAGTAAACGTTTGTGGGGAACTTTGTCAAAGGCCTTTTGAAAATCAAGGTATAATATCTACAGCTTTACTCTCATCGTAGAGGTTAAGGATATCGTGGAAGAAGTCTAAGAGGTTTGTTAAACAGAACGTTTTTTACGAAAGCCGTGTTGAGTATCTTTAAGTATATTATTTTCCTCCAAGTGATTTACGAGTCTGTCTCATATGACCGTTTCTAGCATTTACATACAACTGAGGTTAAGCTAATTGGACGATAGTTACTGGGTAGGGATTTGCTGCCTTTTTTGAATATCGGTGTTACGTTGGCTAGCTTCCACTGATCAGGCATAGTTCCAGACTGCAAGGATTTATTGAATAGTAATGTCAGTGGTTTGGAGAGCTCATTCTTAGCTTCCTTTAGAACTCTAGGCGAGATTGTATCAGGTCCTGGCGTTTTATTTACCTTGAGTTTATCTAAACAATTCAATACTTCTCTCTCTGTAACGGTGATATTGCTTAGAACATCTGAATTATCAATCTGAATCGGCGATGGTGTAGGGATATCACTGAGGTCTTCTGTTGTAAAAACTGATGCAAAGAAGGTATTGAGGGCATTACTCATTTGTACTTCGTCTTTGGTGTATTCTCCTTTTTCATCGACTAACGGTCCAACAGTTGAAGTAACTACTTTTTTCTTTCTGATATAACTATAGAATTCTTTCGGGTTTGTTTTACTTTGATTCGCAATATGTAACTCTAAGGTCTTTTTACTTTGCTTAATTAACTTTTTGGCTTTGCGTCGTAGCTCTACAAATTTCACCCGTTCTTCGTCATTTTGTGAGGATTTTTAAGAGGGTGTATAAAGAGGGGGTGTATGAATGTATAAGTATGAATAATTATAAGATGTATGTAAGTATGGGTAAGTACGTATGGTGGTGTGAGGGTAGTACAAATCAGAGAGGGGGGATGGAGGGTGCAATAAAAAGTGTGGAAGCCAAAGAACCCAGGAGGGGGGCTGGGGGTAAGAAAATCACCCCACCACTGAAAGGGTCGGTTGGTTACAGACTGGCTGGGAAGCGAGGTAATTTATTGCAACCTAGACTGTGGACAATCAAGGTACAGAATATACCTTGCAAAAATGTGACATTTTCGCGGTTTCGAGGTTCGAACTTGGGGGTTCGTTCTCCGATTTTGGGGTCCCTTACTGCAAAGTTCCATTTTCGTGTCCAGTCCAGATCTACTGTAGTCTATGGTATATATAATAATTGGCTCTATTGATACGGAATACTTTCAACTCTTGAAGAAAATGGTTTTCAACTATCAATATTGAAACAAATACACGAAGCAGGTAGAGAGGCAGCATACGAGAAAAGCAATAATAATATTATTAATAATATTAAAATATATATATATATATATATTTATATATATATATATATATATATATATATATATATATATATATATATATATATATATATATATATATATTTTCTTTAATACATACGAGGTTGAAAGAAATGGCAATTTCTGCGTTGGAAATGTTATTATTCAAAGTTTCCAGGTCTCTGATGAGTTTTCGCTGGGTGGCAGGAAGTAGATGAAGGAGATGAGCAAAATTCATGGTGGTACAGGGTTACAATAAAGTACATGAAGATACAGGATATACGACGCGTTTCACTGGACAACCAGCATTATCAAGTAAGGAAGGAATGATATAAAAGGTAAACAGGGAGGGTATATATAGAGGGTGGAGGATCAGAGGAGGTGGAAAACAGGGGGCAAAAGTCTGCTATTGGTGGAAGGGTTAACTAGGAGAGAGAAAGGGGGTAACCGCTTCACGCATGCGCACTGGATGCGGGATGGTGGTCAGTAGGGGGGGTCGAAGCTGATTGGCTGCGTGTCGAGGGGCGTGGCCTAAGTTGTGTGGCGCCTGCAGAAGACGAAGCTGAAGGAGGTAGCGCGGGGGGCTGCGTCAAGGGCACCGGGGGGCGAGGAGGGGTGTTAGGTCCTGTAGGGTAGTGCCTTTTGGCAGAAGGAAGGATCTGAAGGTCCAGAGTTTGGTTGTTGATGTTGGGATGTAAGGCTTGGATATAAAGCTTCGAGTATAGGTAATCTCCTTGGGTCACTTTCTTTATTGAGTATGGTGGTGTGTTTCTCTAACTCGTTGCGTGTGAGGTGAGGGTGGTTAGGGGTGAGATAGTGGTCTTTGATGGCTCCAGCCTGAAGGTGAAGAGTTAACCGACGTGAAAGACGAGTCTGCGTCATACCAATATAGGAATGAGGTCCACAGTCCTGATAATTACAGGTATGTTGGTAAATGACGTGATCGTCGGTCATCGGGCTCTTTATCTTGGTGGAGGCTGGTTTGTTGCGGAGAACGAGGTTGGAGATCTTGGGGGATTTGTAATAAATTATTAATTTGATTTTGTTTTCCGGGTTGGTTGGGTGGACATGCTTGGAGATTATTTCTTTTAAGGACGGCCTCGTCATTTTTGTGTTCAGAGGACATGTAATTGCGGTAGAAGATCTTAATTTCATTGGGGGGGTCAATGTTGGGAGGGCTTTGGGTGTACCATTTTTCAAGATGGTGGTTGATGGTGCTGGAGATGTCGGAGTTGGAGTATCCGTTATTTACTAAAACTTGGGATAGTCTTTCTAGTTCCTGGTGGGTGTCGGCCCAGGTAGAGCAGTGCGTGAGGGCTCTCCTAACATAGGCGGAGATGGAGGATTAGAAGATAACGGCGGGGGCATTCACTATCGCCGTTGAGGCATTGTCCTGTGTTAGTTGGTTTAATGTAGACGGTGGTTTTGAACCCATGGTCGTTCAGAGCTACGAGGATGTCGAGGAAGGGGAGTTGTCCATTGTTTGATTTTTCAAAGGTGAAGTTAAGTCCGGAGGAGGTCATGAAGCGACGCTGGAGTTCCTGTAGCTCGTGGAGGTCCTTGATTTGCACGAAGATGTCATCCACGTATTTACAGTATCTACACGTATCTCGTAGCTCTGAACGACCATGGGTTCAAAACCACCGTCTACATTAAACCAACTAACACAGGACAATGCCTCAACGGCGATAGTGAATGCCCCCGCCGTTATCTTCTATCCTCCATCTCCGCCTATGTTAGGAGAGCCCTCACGCACTGCTCTACCTGGGCCGACACCCACCAGGAACTAGAAAGACTATCCCAAGTTTTAGTAAATAACGGATACTCCAACTCCGACATCTCCAGCACCATCAACCACCATCTTGAAAAATGGTACACCCAAAGCCCTCCCAACATTGACCCCCCCAATGAAATTAAGATCTTCTACCGCAATTACATGTCCTCTGAACACAAAAATGACAAGGCCGTCTTAAAAGAAATAATCTCCAAGCATGTCCACCCAACCAACCCGGAAAACAAAATCAAATTAATAATTTATTACAAATCCCCCAAGACCTCCAACCTCGTTCTCCGCAACAAACCAGCCTCCACCAAGATAAAGAGCCCGATGACCGACGATCACGTCATTTACCAACATACCTGTAATTATGAGGACTGTGGACCTCATTCCTATATTGGTATGACGCAGACTCGTCTTTCACGTCGGTTAACTCTTCACCTTCAGGCTGGAGCCATCAAAGACCACTATCTCACCCCTAACCACCCTCACCTCACACGCAACGAGTTAGAGAAACACACCACCATACTCGATAAAGAAAGTGACCCAAGGAGATTACCTATACTCGAAGCTTTATATATCCAAGCCTTACATCCCAACATCAACAACCAAACTCTGGACCTTCAGATCCTTCCTTCTGCCAAAAGGCACTACCCTACAGGACCTAACACCCCTCCTCGCCCCCCGGTGCCCTTGACGCAGCCCCCCGCGCTACCTCCTTCAGCTTCGTCTTCTGCAGGCGCCACACAACTTAGGCCACGCCCCTCGACACGCAGCCAATCAGCTTCGACCCCACCTACTGACCACCATCCCGCATCCAGTGCGCATGCGTGAAGCGGTTACCCCCATTCTCTCTCCTAGTTAACCCTTCCACCAATAGCAGACTTTTGCCCCCTGTTTTCCGCCTCCTCTGATCCTCCACCCTCTATATATACCCTCCCTGTTTACCTTTTATATCATTCCTTCCTTACTTGATAATGCTGGTTGTCCAGTGAAACGCGTCGTATATCCTGTATCTTCATGTACTTTAATGGAACCCTGTACCACCATGAATTTTGCTCATCTCCTTCATCTACTTCCTGCCACCCAGCGAAAACTCATCAGAGACCTGGAAACTTTGAATAATAAAATTTCCAACGCAGAAATTGCCATTTCTTTCAACCTCGTATGTATTAAAGAAAATGTATTACCTGGCTCTACCAACATATATATATATATATATATATATATATATATATTGTATATATATATAATAAATACATAGCAAATATAATAACTAAATTATAGGTTTGATTCCCGAAGGGAAGTAGAGAAAACCAAATATTTAGTAGGGGCCCCGGAATCATTGACGATGTTGCCTATTATTATAATAGTCTCCATTCAACATTCACATCAGTCGTTTGAATCAACCGCCGCGAGTAAGAATAAGAGTCATCTTCATAAGTGCAACACTACTTCTCTTATGGTGTCGTCAGAGATCGGGTACCCACTACGAAAACACTTCGTAAAAAATAAGAGAACAAAAAAGGAAAAAGAATTTTCCACTTTAACACTGTTATTCACAAGCATCCCACATTCGGTGGATTTTCTTGCGTTGTGGCTTCTTACCGCCTCTCGCCAAGCGCAACAATTCTTCCTTCAATGATATACCAAGATAAACTCAAAGTATCAGTGAATGGGAAGGGGATGGCTGGGAGGGACTTCGTCGTCAATTATTCCGGGGCCCCTACTAAATATTAGGTTTTCTCTACTTCCCTTCGGGAATCAAACCAATAATTTAATAGTGGCCCCTTCATCATTGACGATGTTGCCTGAATTCCAAGACTGGAGGGGGACATTCGTAAATATCAAACTCAAAATAACCGCATGGTTAAGTCAATAAATCTTATAACAGGAAAAAGAAATATTAATTGTTTTGTTGTGCATACAACATTATAAAATAGGAAAGAGTGGGAGCAGTGCGTTGCTTCAAAGAAGCCTGCTCCAACAACAGAGTCCTCTTCCATGAGGTATTTGTTGTACCGTGTGACACAGAGTTAAATGCAAAAAAAAAAATCGTCACCTCGACTTGTAACCTGTGCTGAGCTCAGTTTGGTCCATAGGTCAATTTATTGAGTCACTTCGACCAATACTAAACTTAGTGAATCTAGTGCAAACTAGGATGGAACATGTATTAGTCCAGGCAATTGGTGGAAAAATAGGGGTATACCCACCACAAATTGCAAATGTTTTGACCCATACATTTTTTGAAAGCTTACACTCCAAGGAATAACATATTAAAAGTTTACCAACAAAAAATTTGTGGAACACCCTTTTTGGGGAGTAAAACCAAAATGGCCACCACGAGTCCCAAAAATCTTTGTGTTTCCATATCTTTCCACCTAATTCATGCATTTTAGTTCTGTAAAAGGCTTTATTATATATTCCTGGCACAAGGAATTCAAAAACAGATATAAAAAAGTCATAGAAAAAGTATTAAGGTGACATTTAAAGAAATATTTCTTCAATAGAATGGATACACTTGTATATTTCTGTATACAACTTTTATATTTCTGTGTAGCTTGAACCTCTTTACTATTAACTTCTATTATAAATGAAAATTAATTTTATACTGAAGAGTTCTACTATATAAGTGTTTTGCAAGGAGTGTACAGTGCAAGTTTTATATTATATAGAATTAATGTAGCACATTTTTCCTTGCAGAGTCTGGAACAAGTAAGAAGAGATACGTAAGAGCAAGTAAGAAGCAGTGAAGAGAAAATAGGTGATGGTGTTGGTGATGGGTTGAAAAACATATATATACTTTTCCGCATTGATGAAAACTGTACAATATGACTGAGTGTGTTTTTGCTTGAAACCCGTACTGGAACTTGACAAGAGTGTGCCTTTGACACAGAAAGGTGTTGATGGGATTTTGAAAGCATGTGAACAGAGAGGAGATAATATAAATGTTGTTGTTGGTCAGTCTGTACATACAAAGTGCTGAGCAGATTACATTAATCCAAAAGCAGTGTTGCTACAAAAGCGAAAGCATCAGGACAATCAAAATGAAAACAGTCATCACTCACTTCGTTCAGACTCTAGTTTTTCGTACAAAGACAATTGCATTTTATGTGGATGCCCTGATGTCTATGATGGCAAAAGACAAGACCACAAACTTATACCAGTCAGAACTATGGACTTCCGTCACAAGTTGCTTCAGGCATGTGAATCCTTCCCTGGAACCTGGGCAGATGCTGTCAGGGGGAGAGTCCTGTAACCACATGACTTGCCAGCTGCAGATGCAGTCTATCACACTGCCTGTAACATAAACTTTCGCACTGGCCGCAGCATTCCGAAATTATTTGATGATGTTAGCCAAGCTTATGGTCCATGGAAGCGAAAGACTCTAGTTAGAAGTGGAAGACCCAAAGATTTACAGAGACATGAGGCATTCCTTATGACAATGGAATACTTTCAGAACAATGATGACGAGACAGTTTCAATTCAAGATTTGGTGGAGAAAATGAAAGAATTGCTCATGGATACTGATGTAGAACCATATGGATACACTCATATGAAAAATAAGATACAGCAACACTTCAATGAGAAGGTAGTAATAGCAACAACACAAGGGAAAGATAATATAGTTACACTGCACACAACTGCCTCACAGATAATTGACAAATTTCACCAGGAATCCCAAAATGATAGAGATGAAGAAAAGAAACACATCATAGAAACAGCTGCAAAATTGATCAAGCAAGACATAAAAGAAGTCAAACAGGTTAATGACACATACCCAGACTTGGATGATTTGTCAACAGAGACATGCCTACAATTCATACCTCAATCCCTTCTAAAATGTTTGCATAGTTTGCTATGTGGCATGAAGGCTGACAATAAGATAGCCTCCATTGGTCAAGCTTTAATGCAAGCAGTACGACCAAATGCCATCACTGCCCCCTTACAGTTGGGTTTAGGGGTGCAGATGCATCATCTGTTCCAGTCGAAAATGCTAGTTGATTCACTAAGCAAACATGGATTTTGTAGTTCATACAGTGAAGTAAAGATATTTGAGAGAAGTGCAGCAGTAGCACAAAAGACTGACATTGCCGGAGATATGAGCGAGGGCACATTTCTTCAATATTCAGCAGATAACATTGATCACAATCTTAATAGCATTGATGGTTATGGAACATTCCATGGCATGGGTATAATTTCCATGATGACACCCGCAGCAAAGCACTCGTTAGCCATTCCAAGAGTCAAGGTGACGTCAGATGATATTGCCAACGTTGGCAGAATTTCTATCAAGCACTTTCACCAGGACAAAGACAGCTTACACCAATTAAAGTATGAAAACTTAAATGATCCTGGTATAGAAGAACCACTTCACATGGCACATCTGTTGTGGGAATCATCTTTGATTCTGAAGTTACCACGTCCTCAGTGGTCGGGCTTCATACAACTCATCAACCAAGGAGAACATGCAGGTGAAACTTTACTCATGTTCCTCCCCATGATTGCAATGGACCCCAATGATCTCTCGTGCATCTATTCTATCTTGAGCTTCATCTCCTCTCATGCAACCAAGTACAAACTTTGTCCAGTTGTCACATTTGATCAGCCTTTGTGGCTAAAGGCATTCACCATGGTTGAGAGTCAGCCAGAGCTTCAACCATCCGTGATTAGACTGGGAGGATTCCACACTATGATGAGCTATCTGGGCAGCATTGGACATTTGATGAGTGGTACTGGGCTACAGGAACTCCTTGAAGTAGTGTATGCACCCAACTCAGTGGTCCACATGATGTCTGGGAAAGCAGTTAGCCGGGCAGTGAGGGGACATCTTCTGGTGGATGCAGCCCTTAATGCACTGTTAACTTCATCAGCATTAGATGTCAACTTGTCTCATGTTCTTGGATCAGATTATCTTTGCCCATGCCCTATTAGGCTGTGACACCACTTCAAGAGTATTTGGAATATGCAAACAGAAAGCTGTTACCAAACTTTACAGTGATGATAATTTCAGAAAAGCTGCAGTTACGTTCATGTCATGCTCTTCAAATGCAAAGGATGTTGAGAAATCAGGAGAGTCAGCTCTGATTGCCATATACAATGGAGGACAAAATGACAACTTGGATGATCTGAGGTACCAACATTTTTGTGAGAAAACAGCAAGGAGTACCATTGCAGTAGACCCAGGCTCTCTTCCTCCCACATCATCAGCAGCAAAGTTCCACAGCCTCAGAGTATACTAACAAGTGCAGGTGTGGCTGGGTCATGAGACCGATATACCACCAGAGCAGTGGGGTTGGCGTGTTAATGAAGGTAGACTGGTGCCAGTGATGACAGACAAACCTCCAGCTCCATCTCAGTTCCTGGAAATGATTATATGTAACTGTAAGACCGGCTGTGCCACACTTCGGTGCACATGCCGGAAGTCTGGTTTAGACTGTACAATTGCATGTGGTGAATGCCATGGCTCATGTTCAAATTTTTCTTTAATGGAAGACAGTGACTCTGATGATACTGATGCCTTGGTTTAACATGTCTGAATTACAAACTAATTATGATAATTTAATTGCTGTGATTTGATAAGTGGACTGTATAATTAACTTCATGTGTTATATTTATGTAATTAACAAGAGCATTATATATGGAAATATTTCACTATATGACACATTTTCATCTTATTTGTTAACCTTGTAGTGTTTTTTCATATTTCGTGTGACAGAAATGTATGAAATAGCTTTTTACAGAACTAAAATGCATGAATTAGGTGGAAAGATATGGAAACAAAGATTTTGGGACTCGCGGCGGCCATTTTGGTTTTACTCCCCAAAAAGGGTGTTCCACAAATTTTTTTTTGGTAAACTTTTAATATGTTATTCCTTGGAGTGTAAGCTTTCAAAAAATGTATGGGTCAAAACATTTGCAATTTGTGGTGGGTCAAACCTTGTTTTGCCTGGACTATATTGAGTCATTTCGACCAATACCAATTTTTCGTAATCTAGTGCAACTAGCATAGAAACCTGCAATTTACATATATAGCAATAATGAACATCTCGAGTCACCTTGACCAATACCAACCTTTCTTAATCTAGTGCAACTAGCAAAGAAACCTGAAATTAACATATACAGTATAATGAACAGTAGTGTAACACAATCTTATATTATTCGTAAACTACATGAGCTTTAATTAAGCTTTGCAAACCTAAAATGAATACATCAGATTTAATAATTAAACAAATGTTCCCGAGCTTCTTAGCTCGTGCATATCTATTTGGGCTTGGCCCGGCGTAAATAACGCCTAGCTTGCCCTGCATTAACTAGCAATCCTGTGGAAGGGGGTTCATCTCTTGTACTGGGATCCGCATACCCCCCCCCCCATTTTCTTAAGCCCCTATTGGGCGTACACATCACAGTATTAATGGCTGGAATTACAAGTAAAACAAACAGAAGGAGTGTGCCCTTGTGCAGACCATAAGAAAACGGGCTGGGCCGTAATAGAAAACCAAGTTTGTAACCAAAAAGGGAAAAAACACATGCAAAGAAGAAAGTCTACACCGAGGGCGCCTTCTGTGACTACCACGTCCTCTGCCCCCTTGGTGTGGAGCGAGGACACGTAGGATCCGGGAAAAAAACTTAGAGAGCTAGAAAAACAACTGGCTATATCAGTTAGTCCGCCGGGGGATGTCAAAAAAAAATTAGTCTAAGAGGATCGAGCTAGATACCTGGGGGGCATGAGCCGTAGGACCTGAATGGGCCCGACCCCGGCTTCCCCCGGCGGTAAATATACCTTATTCTGAACTTTTTTCATCTCATACAACTACAAAACAGTTCACGATTACTTAGAGGTCAGAGAAAGCTCCGGTTAAGCGCGGCTGGCCATATATTAAGGAGGGACAGGCTTGTAGTCTAAGCCGGAGGGAAAACAAGGACCCTGGGATTGAAGGGAAAACTGTCACCTTTGAAGAGTGATTGTTCGCGGCAATTACAGACAAATTTATGAGAGCTGATATGTTTGGAATGCTAAGGATGAGACTGACATAGAGAGATCTCTGGTGCGTAAGGACTGCTAACAGCGTTAAGTTATCGCTAGGCCTTACTGAAAGTATAAGCCTAAGTAACGAAAAGCGCACGCTTTTGCCAGATAAATGTAAGCCGCTCTACTGCCCGTGTGTAAGGAGAACGTGGCTGTAATTTCATATGGAACAAAAAAAGGGCGAGAGAGCCCATAACGGTTTTCGTCTATCACATTTAAGAAGAAAAGTGGGGGAAAGTAAATAACTGATTCGGCCTTAAGTGGCTATCATAAAAGTTGGGACCTGCTGCTGAGCCATCCCTGACCCCGGTAAAACATCTCGGTACGTGCGCACAGCTCGAATAAGCATATGGAAGAGGAAGAAGTCCCCTATAATATTGGAGATGGGAATAACATCCCGCCGGGACGAACTTCCAGCCCCCCGCGGCGGGACTCTTCCCAAAAAGGGACAGCCCCAACAAGGCTTGCTGAGAGCTTAAAAATGCGTAATCATGAAGTGAGCTTAGCGAGAGTGAATACTTATTCGCGTTGTACCGCACGTAACTTAAACAGAGGGACATCCTGGGGAATTGACAAGTGAAACTGTAGTAGAGACCCCTGTGGATACCGTCCTCCAACCCTTCCAGATTTACTGACTAGTAGTACATCATCCTAAAGACACCCTGGTAGCCGCTTTCCGGCAGACGGTTGTCTGGCTTATAACCCAAGTTAGTGTGAGAGAGGCAGCCGCTCCTGGTGTGTGTCCGCCGCAGGGTTAACGGCGTTCGCACACCAGACCTGGGCCGGGCATCGTGTGTCTCCCTCTTCTGTGTAATGATTAGGTATCACATCCCTTATGCAGAGGGTTGTATCATTCTGTTATGCAACGCCGGGTGAGGCAAAGTCGCGTGACTTCCTTTCTGGCGAGCACATTGCGGTGACCGACGCAGTCCAGTCGCGCAGAAGAGATAAGGTGGCACAGCCACCCTTAGGAACTAACACCTCGTCGAACCTCGGAACCCTATTGCACGAGCACTGCCGAGGGAGAGAGGAGGACGGAGGGAGTACACACGAACCAGTCCCTAAAGCATTTTTTAAATGTACTAGATAGTGGGAGGGGAAACCGTCCGTCGGCCGCTTGACCCTTCGGGGAGACCTAATGGGGGTTCTCTACATTCGATATCATCATAACCTTCACATCTGTCTGTCTAGCTAATCATGAACTTCGCGGTGAAGACCGGAGAGAACCAAATCCTATAATAAGCATTCATAGGTACCCCTGAGCCATACCGAGTCTGAGGAGCTGTCGTGACCTGACTGCCTCAACTACGGCTGTCCGGATTTCTGTGAAAGTTCTCGCTGGAGAAGGTAGGAGATAATGTTGAGAAGCCTTAGCGAATTCCTCCTTCCGCCGTGGGGGTGTATCCCTAGGAAACAGGAAGCTAAAAAAACTTCCTGTGGGGCTTATCTCTGACGAGAAAATTACCTTTGGAGTTCAAGATGTTCAGGAGCAATGAGGGGCAAAGGAAAATCCTCTGCAGTTAATTGAGGGGCGATGAAAAAATAAAAATAGGGAGGGGGACCCCTCCCGGTTGTTGTATCAGCTAGTCAAACTCGGTAATGGAGGGGGAACTGGGGACAGAGGGTTAGATGGAAAAACTATCGCAAATTGTTGAAGTTCCTGATCCCACGTTACCCATGGTCCATCGCCCACCTCACCCAGAATTGGGTGAGGTGGGAAAGCGGCCGGAGGCAAGTATTTGACCGCTTATCCGGCGGGTATTCCGGGTATGTGTTGTCCCGCCGCAATACCCTTTCTTAATCCTGACAACTAGCATCCAAGCGAAAATATTTCTATTTCCCGGCATAGGGACATGGCATATGTTATGTCGAGAATATTTGGGGAGATATTTAAGGCTTAGGAAACAACATTGGATAAAAACTGAGATGATCGATTGTACTACTATCGAGTCGATCTGAGAAAAAAAACCTGGGACTGATGCTACCAAGATCGCCCATCCGTTCGTGGTATGTTGACCGGGAGACAGTGAAACCCGGCGGGCTAAGTCCCTAGAGTTTATAGTGAGAGAAAATATTCCCCTCACACTACCGGTCCTAAATTATCGAAATAGATGAGGATCCTTCCTCGATTTCAACATTCAAGTGGTATTGAAAGCTAGAGGTTATTGAGTAATGAAATTATGCCTCTAACTTAACATCCACTTTGGCCTTACTGAGTCCGTAATGATTTATTTGTAATCATGCCTAACACAGGGCGAAAGCGCCGGGAGGGCTGGAATGATAAAACAAAAAGAGACTTTAATCTATGGAATAAGCGAGAAAAGGTCTACTAGGTATACCGTGTACACCATTGCCAACTCAATTCAGAAGGGTTAGACTAACACTAGATCTCCAACCCGCCGCAACGGGATGCAGGGATCAGCCACTTATACATAGTGTTTTGGGATAAACCTGAACTGTTCCCACTAGGCCTGGAGCCGTGCAGTTTCAAGTACCTATAATAGGAAACAACCCCTGTAGAAACCCAGTAAGCTGATGTCTATAGAGAAGCTTGTAAAACGGTCCATACCCCGGCAGTATAAAATAACACATTGTACTTGTAAAAGTTATGTCGTTAAGTTACCAGTGAATGCATCCAAATTCGTTATCCGTAAGATCTCGTAACCTAACACAGATTCGTGAACAAAAGAAGGTAAAAATTTGTTTGCATCTTTTTACTTCATTGTAGGATGAGAGACGTCTCGCCGGCTGAAGTTTAGCGTAAACAATCGAGCCGTCTCGTCGGCCTAATTGGTTGACAATTATGAGCCGTATGACTGGCGTAATGAATCGCAAGAACCATTAACCAAGATATTGATCGACTTCTCTTAACTTAGATTCTTTAAGGAAAGAAAAATTTACTTACCCTAGTTGGAGACCTAGGTTCCATTACTCGGGAGTGTCAATCTAGAACGATGTCCGGCGAAGCCTGGAGGGTTCTTGTATCAGGGGAGTGAATGGGGGGGGGTGTCAGGTGTTACCTCACAGGTCTGAGTCATAACCAATGGCTCATTGCTCAGCTAAGTGGTGAGGATTGATTGCCTAGATGTAACGTTATCCCTGATTCTGGGAAATTTTGTTTTCAAAGTTAGCAACTGTAAACAATTCCCATACTGTGGCCATTTAGGTATCTATTGATCATGGCCGCAAGGCCCGAATGATCTATACAAAAACTCACCCAATCCGCACCAGGATCTATGCCCGCCGGGAATTGCTGGGAAATCCAGCGGCAACTTTGACGCAGCCTGTCGCAATCTTAGAGTGCAAGTAATTAAAATGTTAAAATTCAAAATGGGAGGTCCATGTGGAGGCAAAAGTGAAAATTTTGACTGAACCACCGACCCCCCGCCCCCTTTTCTCCCTTCCCCACATCGGGAACAGGATGGTCCCCTACCATGCTGATCTGGAAAGAATTTCCAGGAATCAATGCTCATAAGGATAACCTGAGAGGTGTTAATAACATGCTAGTGCAAGTCCGCCGGAAAGTTAGAAAAATAGCCACTATTAGTCTAACCTTCGACCGGACCTGATTCTGTCAATTAGTGGAAATATTTGGTGTAGAAAAAGCTTACCTGTGACTAGTGTCACTGGCACAAGAACCGTGTAGATTATAGCATATAATCTGTCCTTCTTCACTGTATCGCCGCAGGGCGATAAAGCCGGAGGTCCTGTTTATATAGACACCCTCACTATGGCGGAATCGCTGAGCGATTAGCCCTTTTATGACACCCTAGGTTGCCCGTGAAATAGGCTCAAACTTGTGTCATATGTCAGAGAGGGTAAGTCTTATTGCACTCGGCTAACAATCAGGGCGAATTCCCTCGGCGGGCCGAGCACAGTGCTACTTTATTAAGTAGCACTTCCCGTCGGGAGGCATGTATGAAAGCCCACACGCCGGGACATTCGGAGGGTTTGTTAACTATTTACAAAATAGAACCCGGCGGCCCTGCTAAGAAAAAAACGCCGGTAAAACCGTCCAAAATTCTCTAAAGGCGGCGACTTCACACAGAAGACGGAATGCCAATGTACGACACGAGGCATCGTTGTTTAGGCCAGTTTGCGGCGGGTATGTGCGTGGCATTATGAAAAATTGCTAGCAGGCGCCGGTACGTTTACACACCTCGCCGCCATGAAAGACAGGGTAACACAACAAAGGGCCGTTCACATAGAAGACGGAGTGCCATCCTATGACATGAGTCATCATTGTTTAGGCCAGTTGGCGGCGGGTATCTGCACGCTATTTTGAAAAATTGCTAGCAGGCGCCGGAACGTTTACACACCTCGCCGCCGTAAAAGACGGGGTAAACACAACAATGGGCCGGGCGGCACGCCGAAATCTTTATCTTTGCCGGACATATCTCCTTCCGCCGGCCATACCAGGTCGCCGGAAGGAGGTAAACACCACAAAGATCACAAGATAGGGGGAAAGAAGAACACAACCACACGCCGGCACTGAAACTAGGGTCGCAGAACCGAGGCCGGCGGGTCAAGAGAGGAGTTCACTCGGTGAAAAGCACAACAACGAGAGAAAACCACCCTACTCTCAAACCAACCCTGACATAAGGACGTCTCCTTGGACTCCCGGGAAGTGTGCAACACTAACCCACAGGGAGCGCAAGAAAAGGGGACACAAAATAATTCACACATAGAGAAAAATTAAATATACCCCCCCCCCCCCCCAAAAAAACTAACCTAAAGGCTTAAACATGAGAAAATAACTTTCAAAATGAATAAACACGAAAGAGCAGCGAAAGCAGAGCAAAAGGCTCAGAGAAAGCCCCCAAACGGGACCTCTCAGCAGACACGGACGCCAGAAGGTCCCACAACCACGTGTGACAACCGTAACCCGGCGCGTCTGCTAAAAGACAAAGACGGGGTCCCAAGACCCAAAGCTGAACAAAGGAACAGCTAGCGAAGAATAAAAGCCTCCTAACTAAAGTGAAAGCAAAAGAACTAACAATGGCTCAGGGAAAGCCCCCAAACGGGACTTCCCGGCAGACACGAAACGCCGGAAGGTCCCACAACCACGTGTGACAACCTTAACCCAGCGCGTCTGCTAAAAAGACAAAGACGGGGTCCCAAGACCCAAAGCTGGACAAAGGAACAGCTAGCGATGAATAAAGGAGCCTCCTAACTAAAGGAAAAGCAAAAACTAAGGCGCATAGCAACAATTAAAACCACGCGTGTGGTAATAAGGATGAACACAACAAGTAAACGCCTGAAAGTACCCTAATTTAACACTTCCTGCGGGCCAACAATACTCAACCCGTGCTAGCTAATCTAAACCCTTGCTCACTATCCCCCAGATATATACAAATGAGTAGGGACTCACTAGAGGAAAGCGAACGTCGAATGAAGCCGGAGCTCGGGGGCACTAGTGTTCACGGTTGGCCCGCGAGGAAGAGAAGGAAGAATTGTTGCGCTTGGCGAGAGGCGGTAAGAAGCCACAACGCAAGAAAATCCACCGAATGTGGGAAGCTTGTGAATAACAGTGTTAAAGTGGATTTGTTTTTTTCCTTTTTTGTTCTCTTATTTTTTACGAAGTTTTTTTGCAGTGGGTACCCGATCTGTGACGACACCATAAGAGAAGTAGCGTTGCACTTATGAAGATGACTCTTATTCTTCCTCGCGGTGGTTGATTCAAACGAGTGATGTGGATGTTGAATGGAGACTATTATACTAATAGGCAACATCGTCAATGATGTCACTATCGAATAAAACACTGAATAAACAAACATATGCAAATGAAAACAAGAACAGATAATTATATTGTACACCAAAATACGAACAGATACAAACAAATAAATGACTACAAAGGTTGTATATAAAAGTTGTCACCTGAAGGGGAAGGGGAAATACAAAAAGAAAAGACTAAAAGGGTTATTGGATATACACACACACACACACACACACACACACACACACACACACACACACACACACAGGTAGGCAGAAGACAGATAGAGAGGGAGTATGGAAAGATAATGAAGTAAACAAATAAATATAGAGTAATTATACACAGAAATATACACAATCAAGCAATAGAGGCAGCAAAGAAAGTAATGCCCAAGCACAAGAATATACAATCACAGTGGCAAATCAGACACACTTAAGATATAAGAGGGTGAGAGTCAAGAGCGAAGAAAATATATTTTTGTCTTAACCGTATCTGGTTTCCTTCCTAATATCTTCAAGAAGCAAAATATATATAACCAAATGAAAGAAATAAAACAAGAACAAAAGAGAAGAGAAGAAAGAACGAAGAAGGAAAATATGAAAGGGTTGCTGCCGTCAGAGTGATAATATTAGACGAAGCCATTTACAGAGAATCGTTTTTTAAAGAAATCAAGCAATAAGAGAAGAGACAAATAGAAGAGAGGAGCGAAGAGGAAGGATGAAGCAAGGGGAAGGAAGGACAGGGTTTCTGCCGTCAGAGTGAAAATATTGGACGAAGATATACACAGAGAAAACAAAATTACAGATTTCAAGGAAGAACGAAGAGAAGAGAAGAGGAGATGGGAGAGGAAAATAGGAGAGGTTCGTGGAAGTTGGAGAAAGGATGGAAGAAGAGCAGAGAGAAAGGAGGGCAGGAAAGGGGGGGGGGGGGGATGCCGTTAGGATGAAAATAGTACTCATGTCCCAAAGCTCAGACGCCGGAAGGAGGGAAAAAAAAAAAAAAAAAAAAACTAAATCACCATGCTCCTTCTTTACAAACCCATATTTAGAGAGAGGGAGTGTGTGTGTGTGTGTGTGTGTGTGTCAGTAATGTGATGACAGGCAAGTAGGAAAAACAGACGAACAGGTTGCAAAAAGAAAAAACACTCCATTTCATTGGAGAGAGAGAGAGAGAGAAACGAAAAAGAGGTTGCAAAAACTGCCCCGTAAATCATCCTGCTCACCCCATATTTCTCCCTTATCTTATACAGGTATCAGGGCGGGTGTAGAATTGGGTGTTGTGGGGGTGTAGGTGTGTAGATGCAGGTAAGTGTGTAAATGCAGGTGTGTGTAAGTGTTTAAATGCAGGTGTGTGTGTAAGTGTGTAAATGCAGGTGTGTGTAAGTGTGTAAATGCAGGTGTGTGTGTAAATGCAGGTGTGTGAGTACAGGTATGTCTTCTCTCTCTGTGTGTGTGTGTGTGAGTGAGTGCATGTAGCATGCGTCTGTATATGAGTGGATTAAAGTGTAGAATAGTGTGAAAGTAATACAAGTATGTAAGTAAGTAAGTGTGGTTATGAGTGTATAGACAGATTTGTGGAGGTGGAGGAGGGAGAGTGGGAGAAGGAGGAGGAGGTGGTGTTAGGGATGGAGGAAACACAGATGGATAGTGGTGGAGGCTGATAGTTTGGAACATAAGGAGGGAGTGGTGGTGATTGTGCTGGAGATGGAGGACAGGAAGGGTGGAGGAGGAAAGGGTAGGTGGTGGTTGTGATAGTGTTGGAGGAGGGATAATTGGGGTAGTAATGGCATTTGGAAGGCAGGAAGAGGTAGTGGGGAATTGGTGGTGTTAAAGTTGGAGGGGTTGTTGGTGGTAGTGGTATTTCTGATTGATGGTGGTGGTAGTATTCAGTAGGCTAGCGGTGTTGGTAATGGTGGTTGTTGTTGTTGTATTTAGTAGTGGTAGTTGTTGTTGGCTGTGTTTAGTAGTGGTTGCTGTTGTTGTTGTTAGCGGTGGTGGTGGGTAATGTTGCTGATGGCAATGGTGGAGAGGTGGTGGTTGTGGTTGTGGTTGTTGTTGTTGCTGGGTGGGTGGTTAGCGTGTTGGTTTATGGAGTAATGCTGGCAACAGACATAATGCATAGGTGTTTAATGGGTCAGAATAAGCCCATAATCGACGCTATTCTAAGAACACAAGGGTCGGCCTTCTAAAATACCTCCCCCCTGATACTTCCTCACCTATCTAACCCTTTCACTACCACGATGATGATACCCTTTTTTGCTAATTAGCGTTATAATAATACGATTTGTATTAAGCTTCGGAAGAACCTGAGGCATTCAGAGGGTTGAGATAGTGTTAGTTTTGAGATTACAAGACATTCGCCCCATTAGTTTGTCAATATCTTTCGTGCCATTTGAGTGACGAGAGCGAAAGCGAGCCTATATTTTATGAGTAACCGGCCTTCGGCCGAATAATATGTAGGCCGAAAAATGTACACATTTGTCTTGAACCCTGGGGCATCTTAGGGGTATTTTTCTAAGCTTGATGGAGGTACAAGGAGGAAACTAAAAATAAATATATATAAATTCTCTCATTAGCTCAAGGAATCAATGGGGTAAACATATCTCAACCCTCTGAATCCCACAGGTTCTTCCTAAGAATCGTATAAATGTAACCAAAATTTAGCAGAAATCACACTTCAATAATATGCAGTAGCAAATAAATAAGCAAAAGGTTTGTTATACTTTCCGCCACTGTTCACCAATTTGCCGCTGGCGTTACTCGTGTGATAACAGCCTAATGCCTTAATCACACGAGCAGTTTAAAGGGGGGATGGTTGGTTGTCAAACTTCACTCACACACTCTCAGGGTTACAACAGACTTCCTTAGTATTTCGTCTCTCTCTTTCTCTCGCTCTCTCTCTCTCTCATAACTTGAGTATTCCATTGGTCATCCCTTATTTGTTTGCATGAGCTGTAGCTAAGTGCTAGTTTAACTGCCCTGTAGTTGCTTTGCATATAAATTTGCTGTGTTTTTGACTGATAAACGTTTGTTTATCGAGACTGCCTTTGTTTACATTTGTACCGGTTAGTGACGACCGACGCTCTAAAGTAAACAGACGCTCTAAAGTAAACAAACTATTTGCTTGTTTCATATTATAAAGTTCTATCACTTATTGTAGATATTTTAGCCCTCACTGTAGTTAAGTGCTTAGCAAACCACCCAGTAGTTATCTTGCATGACATTGTACTGTAGTTTTACTGATAAACGTTTGTTTTTCAAAATTCTATTTGTCAAGTACAGTAGAAAGACGCCGCCGATACCAGCGCCACCTGTGTACGCATAAACAAACCCTCTTCTTGTATTTTATATATCTAAGTTTAGCCAATACTGTACTTGGTTGAACTTTTTATCTTGGTTATCTATATAAATCGCACACCAACATTTGTTAAGATAGTTTTAATATTGGGTTAGAATAATTTAGTTACTGTAATACTTTTTGATAGCCTATTTATTAAGCGCATTTCAGATACGTGTCACCATATTAATATGCCTCTCACACTCTTGCCAGGGATATTACTAACTCCATTATTATTATTATTATTGTGTCGACCACTGTATAAACTAATATACAGGCTATAGCCTAATTGTGTTCTATTGCTAACATATTCTTTTTGTGATTTACAGGAATTAATTGTATCATATTGCTAACATAATTTTTGTTTTTACTGTACTGTATACTGTTTTCAAGTTTTCTCACTAGGCTAAATTAACCCTCTCCCACTTATATTCCAGTAAATGTTGTAACAATTTTCTAGTCTATTTGTGATTTTCAGGCTTTAACTGTGCCATACTGCTAACATAAAAAAAAAAAAAAAAATCAGGCATAAATTGTGTTCTATTGCTCACATATATTTGTTGTGATTGACAGGCATATTAATTATATCATATTGCTAACAACAAATTTTGTGATTTTTAGCCATTAATTGTATCACATTGCTAACATAATTATTTTGTGATTTTCAGGCTTTAATTGTACCATTTTGCTAACATAAATTTGTGTGATTTTCAGGCATATTGTGATTATATTGTCATGGCGCCGCAACGAACCTGCACGAGTTGTTCCGGTAGGTTTGGCCCTACCATGTTTGTTGATACTACCTACCTAAGGTCACCTAAGTTTGTGTTTGCCACTCTCCTAGCAGCACCGAGGAGCGCGTCGCCCCTCGTTGTGGGTTGTATTTTGGTGCAGCAGACTATTTGAGGAGACAGCACGCTCCCTTTCGAAGATGGGCTCGTTTGGCCCTTTTTGCAGTTCTACATCGAGGGCTCTCTTGAAGTTGTCTAAAGAGACGCCCCTCATGTCTCTTACTCACCGTGGGAGTTTGTTGAAGAGACGTGGGCCTCTGTGTGATAACCAGCCCTCTCGCAGAGAACCCATAGCACCCCTGTTATTCATCCGGGGGATATTGCATTCCCAGCCCCTCCTATCACTGAATTTCATGACTATCGGAGTATGTAGGTTTAGTACTAAACCCTCTGCAATTTTCCATGTGTATATTATTAGGTAACGTTCTCTTCTACGTTCCAGCGAGTACAGTTTCAGTGCTCTTAAACGATCCCAATAGTGTAGCTGTTTTACCGAACTTATATGCGTAGTGAAATTTCTTTGTACACTCTCTAAGTCATTTATTTCACATGCTTTGTATGGGGATGTTAATACGCTACAGTATTCAAGCTGCGGTAACACTAGAGATTTGAAGAGCGTTATCATAGGTAATTCACTGTGTGTTTTAAATGTACGCAGATTCCAACCCGTTAAACATTTCGCAACCTCAACTTTGACCTTGTTATGTTCTTTGAAACCCATATTTTCAGACATTAACACCCCAAGGTCTTTCACACTGTCTTTCTGTTCTATTATGTGGTTAGACTCTGTTAGGTAGTTTGTGTTCTCTTTAACGATATTATTATCTCCGTACCTTATTAATTGGAATTTTTCTTCATTGAATTGCATGTTGTTTTCCTTGGTCCACTGGAACACTACATTTATGTCTTCCTGCAGCTGGCCCGTGTCCTCTTGTGTGTTTACTATCTTGCTTAGTTTTGTGTCATCCGCAAAAGACGACACCGTACTGTGTCTTGTGTTGGTATCTATGTCGCAAATTAGAATGAGGCACAGAAGGGGCACTAGCACTGTTCCTTAGGGCACTGAGCTTTTGACATCCGAAGGCTCAGATGTGACTTGGTTTACTGCTACTGATTGTTTTTGGTTTACGAGGAAATTGTATATCCACCGTCCGATTTTCCCCGTTATACCTTTTGCTTTTAGTTTGTGGGCTATTATACCATGGTCACATTTATCAAATGCCTTAGCAAAATCGGTGTAGATGACATCAACGTTTTTCTTTTCTTCTAGCGCTTTAAGAATTTTGTCATAATGTTCCAAAAGTTGTGAGAGACATGATCTTCCCACTCTGAACCCATGTTGACCAGTGTTGTGTAGTTCATTTGCCTCCATGAATGCTGAGATTTTGCTTCGCAGGACTTGCTCGAAAACTTTAATGATGTGGGAGGTTAGAGCTACCGGGCGGTAGTTTTTTGGTAGTACTTTACTCCCTCCTTTATGCAGTGGAGCAATTATTGCGTTTTTTAAGCTATCTGGTATTTCACCAGTGTCTAGACTCCTTCTCCACATTATAGCCAGGGGTTTTGAGAGGTTTTCCATACATTTCTTCATTAGGATCGAATTCCATGAGTCCGGGCCTGGTGCCGAGTGGGATGGCATGTTGGAAATGGCCTCTTCTATGTCTTTTGGACCGAAATCAATATCCAGCATCTGGGGGGTTTCCGCGTGGGAGGTTTCCATGAAAAATATATTTTGGTCTCTGATGGCTTTTGTTTCATCAGGTTCACTGAAGGCCATTTCATACTGCCGGCGTAAGAGTTCGCTCATTCCCTTTTTGTCCCCTGTGAATGAACCATGCTTAGTGGGCCGATGTTTGATGTTGATTTAGCCCTTTGTTTGGCATATAAAAAGAAGTACTTGGAATTTTCCTTTAGGCTATACCTGCAATAGCTTTCCTCTCTTCTTCCTTTTGTTGTAGTTCATATGATATTCTTAGTCTTTGTTCAATTTCCACAATTTCTCTATCTATTTTGGTATTTTGTCTATCCTGTAGATTTTGATGTGTGCGCCTTTGTGTGAGTAATTTTCTTCTTCTGTACAGCTTCCTTCTTTCCCTATCCTGTTTGCTACTTCGTCTTGTTTGTCTTGCAGGTATATGGTGGTTACAAATTTGGGTCATGGTTTCTGTTATTAGGACTAGACATTCTGCTGGTGTCAGGTTATTCATTAAATCTTCCCAGTCTATTTCCTCCATTCCTTGATTTACCTCTTCCCACCTAATATTTTTGTTATTGAAGTTAAATTTACTGAAAGGGCCGGTTTTTGGGCTCGATTCTGGGGTTGTCTGTACACTTGCTAAGGTTGTTTTGATCTCAATTAGTTTATGATCTGAGTATGTTGTGTCCGATACGTTAATGCTGTGTACTAGAGAGTCGTTGTTAGTGAAGACCAAGTCTAAGATATTGTTTTCCTGTGTGGATTCGGCAATATGCTGGGTAAGACTAAAAAAAGTCGCAAAGTTTAAAAAGCTCTCTCGTATTTGTATTTGCTTCTCCTGTGTTATTTGCCACTACCTGGTTTTCTAGATGTCTCCATTTAATGTTTGGTAGGTTAAAGTCTCCTAGCCACATAATATTTGGTGTTGGGTTCCCCAGGGTTTCCACTTCTGATCTTATTTTGTTGAGCTGGGTTTTGAATTCTTCTAGGGATGAGTCCGGAGGCCTGTATGTTACTATAACTGCTAAATTTATGGATTCTATTTTAACTCCCAGTATTTCCACCACTTCATTACTGTTATTTAGGAATTCAGTACATATCAGTGAGTCATGTATATACAAGGCTACACCTCCACGTGTTCTATGCATTCTGTCCGCCCTGTGTAGGTTATAACCAGGAATCTATACTTCACTATCCTCTTGATCTTTAATGTGAGTTTCTGTGAGAGCCACAAATATAGCATTTCCTTCTTCTAGCAGGCCCCTAATAAATGGTACTTTGTTTGTGGTTCTGTTTTTTAGGCCTTGTATATTTACAAACAAGAGTGGGAAGAGATTGTTTGGAGTACTATGTGTTTCTAATAGTCTTCGGGAAGTATTCGCCACTGTTTGGGGTCCAGGAGGTGCTCTATATATTCTATGTGCTCTTCCATCTCCCTCGATCTCTTCATCTTCATCTGCCATTTCCCTCCTTGCTTTCTTCCTCTGTCACGTCCTCGCGAAGCTGGAGTTTTTTTTATTAGCATTTGAGTTGTTTCTGGCTATCCTCAAAGTCCCCCTAATATGGAAATCTGAGCATTTGCTATCATAGCATTTCTTACTCCATATGGACCTACTAAAGTTCATATTTGTAGATTCTGCCAGCTCCGAGAGAAGATGGCAGATGAATTGAATGCAGCTCATCGCAAGATCGATGCCCTGACTACGAAGCTGGAATCCCTTCAAGAATTTGCCACACTCAACGTAGGAGTGCCCTCGGCCCAAGAAACCACTATGATGTCAACCGCCATTTCAGTGCATGCAGTACCGGTACCGGTACCCACACCAGCAGCTACCTTAGATGTTACAGAAAATAATAATGACTCTACTCTCACTCCCCCCCCAGGACAACTTTCAGTTAGTGAGAAACAATGTGCATCCCAGTACCAGTACCAGGAAGGTCATCCCGACAACATGCCAAAACCGCTTCAAAATTCTTGCTATTGACGAGGAAGAGGAAACAGAAGAGGTTCGGCTTGTGGGTGACTCCATGGTCCGTGAACAACTAGCGGATTTCTGCGCCAGGGCACCCAGGACCAGAAAGCGTTTTTGTATCCCGGGTGGCAGCGTGGACGACATTGTTGCGGCTGTGGAAGAGGTTTCCAGGCTCGCCCCCGCAAGCACTATGTACGTCATCTACCTTGGATCTAACGATGTCCAACGGACGCGGTCAGAGGAACTACTTTGCAAGTACCGGCGGCTGATCAGGTCCTACAAGAAAAAATCGAATAGAATCTCTATTTCAGGAATTGTTCCCCGGATTGATGTAGAAAACCGATTCTACAACATAGCTACAAGTACAAATCGCTGACTAGCCAACCTCTGCAGGGAGGAGGACATCGGCTTTGTCGACACGTGGGATCATTTTTACTATGATAAATCTTTGTTTTCAGGAGATGGTGTACATCTCAATAAAGTAGGAGCTGCACATCTTGGTCGTCTGCTGAACGATGCAGTCAAGGATTTCCGTTAAAAAAACGGGGTCAAACGGGGGCATCCAGGCAGGGTAGTGTAACTCAAATACGAACTGAAAATTCAGACAATGCACAGTCAGTAACATCCAACTCTAATACTCTTAAGGTGTTGTATGTAAATGCTCGTAGCATACGCAATAAATTTTCAGATCTAGAGGAAATCGTGTTTACAGAACATTATGATATAATCGGCATTACAGAATATTGGTTAAATACGGAAGACAGAGACTTTTTAGCCGAATATACGCCTCCTGGTTATACAATGTTTGAGAAAACTCGGGTTAATAGAAATGGAGGAGTTCTGTTTTTTATAAAGGAAAGTCTTAATCCCGTCTTAATGTCAAAACCTCATATTGCGAATATAGACATATCTTACGTACTATTCAATAATAACCGAGGACCTAAAATAACACTAGCTTTATTATACAGACCCCCAGCTCAAGCAGTGCAAACTGACAGTGAAGTTTATGAACAAATTGCAGAAATAACTAACATGCAAGATACCGTAATTCTTGGCGATTTCAACTTACCCGTGAATAAATGGGGCGATATTCTTACTTCACACTCTGGACACGACCTCTATGCTAACTTGCAAGAAAGTTCCCTTTTTCAATTTGTACAATCTCCGACCCGTGGTAATAATGTGCTTGACCTTGTACTCGCAACAGAAGAAGACTTGGTAGAGAGTTTATATGTTGGTGATGAATTTAGTAACAGCGACCATCGTATGATAACTTTCAATTTAAAGTTCAATAGTAACAATCCAAATAGCAGCATTGAGAAAGTCCCTAATTTCAAGAAAGTAAATTTTCATAAACTTAAATCAATGTTTAAAGAAACTGACTGGAGCTTTCTGACTAATATTATTGTTAGTCAGAAAGCTCCAGTCTTAAATATTTCTTGGGAGTGTTTCACAACCACTTACCTTAAGGCAGTGCAAGACTGCATACCATCGAAAATAAGGCGTACAGGCCATAATGATAAGCCCAAATGTTGGAATAAAGATATTTCAGACTGTCTGCTTGCTAAAAGGTTTGCTAATGATAGATTAAAATCCTCACAAAATGACGAAGAACGGGTGAAATTTGTAGAACTACGATGCAAAACCAAAAAGTTTATTAAGCAAAGTAAAAATACCCTGGAGTTACGTGTTGCGAATCAAAGTAAAACAAAAAAGAATTCTATAGTTATATCAGAAAGAAAAAAGTAGTTACTTCAACCGTTGGACCGATAGTCGATGAATATGGAGAATACACCAAAGATGAAGTACAAATGAGTAATGTCCTCAATACCTCCTTTGCATCAGTTTTTACAACAGAAGACCTCAGTGATATCCCTACACCATCGCCGATTCAGATTGATAATTCAGATGTTATAAGCAATATCACCATTACAGAGAGAGAAGTATTGAATTATTTAGATAAACTCAAGGTAAATAAAACGCCTGGACCTGATACAATCTCACCTAGAGTTCTAAAGGAAGCTAAAGATGAGCTCTCTAAACCACTGACATTGCTATTCAATAAATCCTTGCAGTCTGGAACTATGCCTGATCAGTGGAAGCTAGCCAATGTAACACCAATATTTAAAAAAGGCAGCAAATTCCTACCCAGTAACTATCGTCCAATTAGCTTAACCTCTGTTGTATGTAAAATGCTAGAAACACCCATAAGAGACAGGCTCGTAAATCACTTAGAGGCAAATAACATACTTAAAGATACTCAACGCGGCTTTCGTAACAAACGCTCCTGCTTAACAAATCTCTTAGACTTCTTCCACGATATCGTCAACCTCTACGATGAGAGTAAAGCTGTACATAATATATACCTTGATTTTCAAAAGGCCTTTGACAAAGTTCCCCACAAACGTTTACTGCTAAAACTAAAAGTGCATGGAATACAAGACGGTGTGTTGAAATGGATAGAAAATTGGCTCAGCGACAGAAAGCAAAGTGTAGTAATAAACGGTGAGGCACCTAAATGGACCAATGTATGTAGCGGGGTACCCCAGGGATCGGTACTAGGTCCAATTCTCTTTCTAATTTACATCAACGATATAGATGAGGGTCTCACCTGTCCAATCTCAAAGTTTGCTGACGATACAAAAATTGCACATAGCGTACTCTCAAAAGAACAAGTTGACGATGTGCAATACAATCTAGATAAGTTGTCACGTTGGGCGCAAATTTGGCAAATGAGTTTCAATTACCGGGTAGATTGGACTCGTTAGCCTTGGTCAGCAACCCATCTAGGGGAGACAACCTTATAAAAATCCGGATGGATGGGACTCGCCAGCCTGGGTCGGCAACCTGTCTAGGGGAGTAAACCTGATAAAAATCTGTACTGCTTATCTATGGGTAAGGCAGGTTAGTGGATGGACTTAGCCGATCACCACTGTAGAAAAAATAGTGCTAACAAAATACACAGAGGGCCTCGGAGTCGGGCGGATCCTAAATTGAGTGGTCAATCCTGTAAGTCCTTCAGTAAACTGGCTCGGGTTGCTCCCTCTTACATGGAATAGGTCCACTTGGGGGCATTCTGTGTATGGCCACCCTCATTAAGGGGAGTGAGGCGTCCGGCAATAGATAGATAGATAGATAGTTTCAATGCGGATAAATGTAAAGTACTACATATCGGATACCAAAATGAGAAAGCAAACTATTCGATGAATGGCACTGAGCTTAAGAGTGTAGACAGAGAAACCGATCTGGGAGTAACAATATCGAGTAACCTAAAACCGAGTCAACCATGTTCAGAAGTTGTTAAGAAGGCAAACAAAATAATAGGCTTTATAGGCAGGTCATTTGAGCATAAATCCAAAGAAGTTATCCTAACTTTTTAAAATTCCTTAGTCCGCCCTCTTCTGGAATACTGCGTTCAATCCTGGTTCCCTTATTACCAAAAAGGTATAGACAACCTACAAAGGAGTTCAACGTAGAGTTACGAAAATGATACCTAGCCTAAAGAACAAACCATACGGGGAGCATCTTAGAAAATTAAATCTATTTCCTTTAACCCAACGCAGATTAAGAGGCGACTTAATTCAAGTGTTCAAAATCATCAAAGGCATCGAAAATATGAACTGTAGCAAGTACTTCACTATCGACCAATCTAATTATACCGGGGAAACGGGTGCAAAATTATTGGTAAAACTTTTAACTCTCACGAATCTAAGAATTTCTTCTTCAATCGAGTTGTCAACTTGTGGAATGGGCTTCCCCGAGACGATATAGACTGCAGCACCGTTGATTCATTTAAACTTCGCCTATACAAATATCTTGCATCAAACCCGCGACTGACTGCATTTGTAAATGAATAACTATATTTTATCCCCCCCTCAGTTACTAACCCATCTGTCCCCTACTAACTTCCTAATCCTGCCATGGACATTAGTTCCAGGGCAGTATTTCCCTTTCCAATGTTCCCTTACCCACTCTAAACCACTGTTTGGACACTTGATCCTCAGTGTTTTGGAGGACAAGCAGCCTAGAAGGGTCACTAGATATGTTGTTGCTTGATTTCCTTTGTACTCCTTTGTACTCTCTCTCTCTCTCTCTCTGTCTCTCTCGATGATAATCACCTATACGAAATATTGCAACAAACCCTCAATGCTAACGATAGCATAATACTCGGATACTATAATCTACCTAACATTGACTGGTGCCTTATGACAGGAAATAGTTACAATATTGCAACAAACCCTCAATGCAACGATAGCATTAATACTCGGATACTATAATCTACCTAACATTGACTGGTGCCTTATGACAGGAAATAGTTACAATTCGCGAAAAATTATTAATTTCATACAAGACAATTTTCTACATCAATGTGTTTCTGAACCGACACGCGAAAAAAAAATAGATCTCGTTATCAGTACAAATGAAAACTTGATATATAAACTTGACGTCGGTGAGCACTTATCTACCTCTGACCACAAGCTCATCAGAATCGACATAAATTGCAAATATACTATTGAAAAACAGGAAATGAAAATTCCAGATTTAAAAAATGCAAATTACAACGAACTTAGGAAAGCCCTCAGTGACTTGCATATTCAGCTTAGTAATATTGACAAAACAAGTGAACTGTGGGATACATTTAAAGATATATTCATAAGTGCCCAGAATAAATATATACCCACTAAAATTAAAGTAAATACTAGCAAAAACAAACCTCCTTGGTTCAATCAGAATATTTGCAAGGCGCTAAGGGAGATAAATAAATATCATAAATTAACTAAACATGATATAACTAATGAACACTTCAGCTGTCTAAGCAAACAAAGTAGAACAAAGTAAAGAAGTTAATCAGGACCGAGAAGCGTAATTACGAAATTTATATAGCAAATGAAAGTCTAAAAAATCCAAAGCAATTGTACGGTTACATTAATGGTAATAGAAAAATTAAAAACGGAATAGGGCCATTAATAAATAATGACCAGACAGTAACAGGAGATAAACACATTGCTAATTTGCTTAATGAATATTTTTGTTCCGTTTTTACTAAGGAAGAACATAACACTACTCCTGAAAAAAACGCAACAACGCATGAAATAGGAAAGGAAACTTTACCATAAGCAAAAGTGAAGTGTTATGTAATCTGAACAATTTAAATATTAATAAAACCCCTGGGCCAGATAATATTCAACCAAGAATTCTGAAAAACGTGAAAGAAGAAATAGCACAGTCCTTAACTAACATATTTAATTTGTGGTTCAATCAGGAAACCGTACCTAGTGATTGGAAAACTGCAAATATCACTCCAATATTTAAGAAAGGAAATCAAGCCCAAGCAAGTAATTATAGACCAATCAGTTTAACTTCAGTCATAGGAAAATTTATGGAAACAATTCTGAGAAACAAGAGAGTAGATTATCTGGAGTCAAACAAATTAATAAGAGAAAGCCAACATGGCTTTAGATCCAGTAAGTCATGCTTAACAAATTTGATAGAATTTTATAATAAACTATATACACATAACGACTCTACTAAATCATTAGACATAATATACTTAGATTTCCAAAAGGCATTCGATAAGGTACCTCATGGAAAATTATTGAAGAAATTGGAAAATTCATGCCTGGATAAAAAGCTGGCTGACAAACAGGAGGCAGAGAGTGGTGATAAATGGAGTAGAATCTGAATGGGAGCCTGTTTATAGTGGAGTGCCTCAGGGATCGGTCTTGGGGCCAGTTTTGTTTCTAATCTATATAAATGACATCGATGTTGAACTAAATAATATCTCAAACTTCGCTGATGACACAAAGATAGGAAAATCAGTATTAACTGAAGAAGAGAGACATAAACTGCAATCTAATTTAAATAAAATAGTGGAGTGGTCGGAAAAATGGAAGATGCAATTCAATTTTGACAAATGCCAGGTCTTGCAAATAGGTAATAAAAGCAAAACATATGAATAAAAGATGAAAGGTCAGCCAATCAAAACAAGTGCATTAGTTAAAGACTTGGGGGTTCTTATACCTGAAAACCTAAAGACCTCAGATCAATGTGCAGCAGCTGCGAATAAGGCCAATCGAGCATTGGGATATATTAAGAGAAATTTTATTTATACAAATGAGAACATTATAGTACCTTTATTTAAAAGCATAGTGAGGCCTCATCTTGAATATGGTGTGCAATTTTGGTCTCGTTATCTGAGCAAGGACATTGGGAAGCTCGAGTCGGTGCAGCGTAGAGCGACAAAGTTGATTCCGTCACTAAGAAATAAATCTTAATATGGAAGACTATAAAAATAAAATTTATTTTTACTTAAGAAAAGAAGATTGCGAGGTCAATTAATCGAATGTTTCAAGATACTAAAGGGATTTGACAACATTGATGTAGATTCACTTTTCCAAATAGATAATAGTTCATTAACTCGGGGAAATAAAATGAAATTAAAAACCAGGAGGGCAAATCTCGATGTCACAAAGCACTTCTTCACCTACAGTGTGGTCATCGAGTGGAACACATTGCCTGAGAAAGTGGTACAATGCATGACAATTGACACATTCAAAAGAAGCCTAGACATTAATTTTGAGGAGGTGGAAATAATATAGTATAAAAATAAAAAAAAGGAGCATCATTAGTATATAGACTATATAACATATTTCGCATCTTCGTTCTTTACTATAAATTTCCCAGTAGAAGTTTGTATTTATGTTCTCATTCTACTGGGTAACTTCTTTCCCCAACTTAACTTCATGCCGACCAACGGTCGGAGGGAGAGGTGGTTGGGGAGAGAGCCTTCTTCTTTGCTATCCTTGCCTTCCACTTTGTAGCAAATTCTATTTTAGCATTAAGTCCGGACTACCTAGTAGGAACTGCAAGGTCTGTGTATCTATGTAACTGTATGTAACTCACTCACACACACACACAAAGCGCGCAAAATACAAAAATACACAATGAACTCCAAACACACTCACAAACAGACCTCCACCTCACTTCGCACACGTACAAGCACACACACACTCATTTTGCACCTGAAACCCATAGTACTGCATGATTCGCCCAGACAAATGCTAGGAACGGCAAAGAACTAGAAGGACAAGAAACAAAAATCCGCGAAAAAATATTATCGGTGGAAAAAATACCATCAAATTTTTTCGTTGCCGTCTGAGTTGAATCTGATTAAGGGAGCCCACCTCGCTTTTTTCTGTTTTTCTCTTCTCTCTATTTATTGTATTCATTTGGTCCCATTGAGCCTACAGTTTTAAGAAGTTTACCCCCATCCAGGTGTCAATATTTTTCTGGCGAGCGGTAGCGAGCCAGCATATATACATTTTCGTTTTGACAGTAAGCTAAATTTGTAAATTTTTCGAAAGAAAAATTTCTCCGGCGAAGCCGGATTTCTCCATACAATGCTGGCTCGCTATCGCTCGCCAGGAAGATATAGACGCCTGGATGGGGATAAACGTCTTAAAACAGTTGACTGAATGGAGCCGAATTAATACAAGCCAGGGAAAGAGAGAAAAGGAGAGAAAGATAATTAAAAAAAAAACGGTGACCCCCCTTAAGAGGATTTTTTGAGGCAGCCAATATATTTTTCCCTCCGAAACGTAGATCTCATTTCCATTGTCTTTTGTCATTTGTTTCCGTATCGAATAAATGGGAAAATGCTGAAACCAAATACAATGGGCTGATTTGTTTGTTTTTTCTTAAACAAAACAAATGGATTTGATTATTTTCCCGCCTGGTGACTGGGATATATTTTTATATTTATATACTTTATATATATATTTTGTTGTCATCATTCAAATGAAGAGATACGTAGGAGAGTGGGGCAGCAGGAACATTTGTCACCCAGAGTGGACAGAAGGGTGCTGAGCTGGTATGGTCATGTTGAACGAATGGGAGATGAAAGGCTTACAAAGAGAATATGTGAGTCAGGTACAAGGGAAGATAGAAAGGCAGGAAGACCCCCATTGAGATGGAGAAACTGTGTAAGAAAAGCTTTGGATGATAGAGGAATGACTATAGATCAGGCAGGGGAAGTGGTGGTGTACAGGAGTGAATGGAGAATGCTTGTGAATAGTTGCGTGAACACGTGGTCATTTGGAGTAAGGGGTCGGGCGCAAGTTGGACTAGATAATAGTCCATCAGGCGCCTGGTCCGGGGAGACGATTAATATGAAGAGTGCGCCTGGAAGTGTGGTGGGAGGGCTTGTGGCTTTGGCTCCGCTGCATGTCTGCCTGCCGAGATCGGAACCTCTCCGGGTGGTCGGGGGCCGGGGGAGTGCTGGAGCGACCTTAGTGACCCTGGTCTCTGGGTCTTCTCCTGGGTGACCTGGATGTGTGTGAGTTTGTGCTTTTTATCTGTGTTATTTGTTGTTTTATGTTGTTTTTGTGTTTTCCCTGTTCTTGCTCTGTCTTGAGTCGGCTACCCCCAAAATAGGGATTGGGCCTGAGCATATAGATAGATAGATCATTCAAATTATGTAAACAAAAATCTTAATATTTAGCGCTTCAATGTGATGAAGCCTCCTTAATTATTGATTTCACGAGATCGTTTTATTCAACCCAGAAAATCCCTGTATGAATCGGAGGGTCAATCGATACAGTTTGTACCATGTTCACACCTATGAATGTATTATACCTTCTCTTGCACAATCATCATCATCAACAGCAATATCTCCTATTCCTCGTTTCTACTCTTCACAATCTTCCTCCTCCACCTCTTCTCCTTCTCCACCTTATCTTCTCCTTTTCCACCTCTTCCTATTTTCCTCTTCCTCCCCCACTTCTCCTTCTCCTCCTCTTTTTCTCCTTCTCTCTTCTTCTGCTTCTCCTCTTCTTCTCCTTCTCCCCCACTTATTCTCCTTCTCCACCTCCTCTTCTCCTTCTCCACCACTTATTTTCCTTCTCCACCACCTCCTCCTCCTCCACTTATTTTCCTTCTCCACCTCCTCCTCTTCTTTTTCTCCTCATTCTCTACTTTGTTTCCTCCTTCAATTCTCCTCCTCCACCTCCACCACTTCTCCTAAAAAGAAGCCTTTTACTCCTAAGTTGAGTAAATCGTAAATTATTTGCCTGAATACAATTTAAATGTACTCCAAATCGAATTGAAGTGGTTAATCTGGTAAGCGGGCGAGATAGTGACTATCTTGATAATAAGAGGGGATGAGCGTATTAATTTTATTTGCCCATTTATGTACTTTTTATAAAAAAAAAAAAAAATCCTCCCTAGTCATCCACCAAGCTTAGAAAAACACCCGCCCAAGACCATCCTTCATGATAAATTTTTAAATTTTTCGATACAAAAATGTTTCGGCCGAAGGCCAATTCCTCTTTAATTACACGCTCGCTATCGCTCGCCAGGAAAAAAAATTGATACCTAAATGACACGAACAATCTTAATATTGACAAAGAAATGGGGCGAAAGGTCTTAAAATCGTCAAGCTAATGGGCCGAACGTCTTATGAACTGGAAACTAATGGGGCTAAAAATGAGGAAGAGGGGGCCCAGAAAAACAAGCCATTTACCCTTAATGATTCTGCTATTACATATTTTCATGGCCAAATATACCGGTAGTGCTAATTGTGAAAACCTGGCGTGACAAATATGATGCAGAGATGTAGCAGTTTTATATATGCCCATTAATTATCAAGAACTCGGATGTTAACCCCTTCTGTACCCACACTATCTTTAAACTATATTCTGGAAACTATTCGAAGATTTTATTCAGTTTAAAAAGGGCTTCCAGCAAATATCAGGCTTCGAACTATCTCGCTTAATCCTTTTGACTACCACCGATCCTTCTTATACTGCACAAAATCCTCTAAATATATATAGCCAGAATAACATTAAAAACATGTCGCTGGTATAGAAGGGGTTAACCCTTTCAGTACCGATGACGTCCTTTATTTATAATCTGGTAACTATTGGACGGTTTTATGCAGTTTAGGAAGAACGTCTACCAATGAAAAGGCCACAGACTATCTCAATCCTTTCAGCTACCATATATCCTTCCTAAGCTTCATCAAAGGCCACAGACTACCTCAATCCTTTCAGCTACCATATATCCTTCCTAAGCTTCATCAAAGGCCACAGACTACCTCAATCCTTTAAGCTACCATATAACCTTCCTAAGCTTCATCAAAGGCCACAGACTACCTCAATCCTTTCAGCTACCATATATCCTTCCTAAGCTTCATCAAAGGCCACAGACTACCTCAATCCTTTCATCTACCATATATCCTTCCTAAGCTTCATCAAAGGCCACAGACTACCTCAATCCTTTCAGCTACCATATATCCTTCCTAAGCTTCATCAAAGGCCACAGACTACCTCAATCCTTTCAGCTACCATATAACCTTCCTAAGCTTCATCAAAGGCCACAGACTACCTCAATCCTTTCAGCTACCATATATCCTTCCTAAGCTTCATCAAAGGCCACAGACTACCTCAATCCTTTCATCTACCATATATCCTTCCTAAGCTTCATCAAAGGCCACAGACTACCTCAATCCTTTCAGCTACCATATATCCTTCCTAAGCTTCATCAAAGGCCACAGACTACCTCAATCCTTTCAGCTACCATATATCCTTCCTAAGCTTCATCAAAGGCCACAGACTACCTCAATTCTTTCAGCTACCATATATCCTTCCTAAGCTTCATCAAAGGCCATAGACTACCTCAATCCTTTCAGCTACCATATATCCTTCCTAAGCTTCATCAAAGGCCACAGACTACCTCAATCCTTTCAGCTACCATATATCCTTCCTAAGCTTCATCAAAGGCCATAGACTACCTCAATCCTTTCAGCTACCATATATCCTTCCTAAGCTTCATCAAAGGCCACAGACTACCTCATCCTTTCAGCTACCATATATCCTTCCTAAGCTTCATGAAATCGTCTACATATAGCTAGACTAATATAACAAAAGACGTCACCGGTACAGAAGGGGTTAATAGTCTAATTGCCACCTGGTTAAATAAAATACAAATGTTTAGTACAGCAATACAAAACGAGTTTTTGTGGGGTTCATATTATTTGATTCCAAAATAACATACGGTACAATACATTTTGTTAATTGCTGTTGTTGGTGTGTGGGTGTGTGTGTGTATGTGTGAGAGTATGTGGCTGAGTATGTGAATGAGTGTGTGTGTGAGTGTGTGAATGAGAGAGTGTGTGTGTGTGTTGCAATCAGAGTGGAAATTGCAATTTGTTAATCACGAAGGACCATTTATTCTACCTTTATTGCACTTTTGAATTCGCTCGCAAATGAAAAATGAAATTGCAAAACAAAATAACATATTATATTATCTGTCTATTTTTGCTGTTTACATATGTGTGTATATACTGTACAGAATATATATATATATATATATATATATATATATATATATATATATATATATATATATATATATCAACACCAGCGCTGGTACAAACATCTTTATTTTGGTAACGTTTCGGTTTAAGCATAAACCATCTTCAGACCTGAACTGAAATAAAATAAGAGCCTATATGAATGACAGAGTAATTTTCTAATGTTAATATTCTTATTATTAACTAAATTTTAAAAATCTAGAATAAAACTTAAAATTAATAGTTATAAAAATAACCTAATACATGTTAGAACTAGTAAAGTGAAAGAATAAAATGAGAGACGAAGAAATATTATGTGAGCAATAAAAGGAGGGGGGGGGGGACCAAAGCTAATAACAAATGTTTTCATAAATATAAGAACTAACCTTTACATATTAGAAACAGAGTAGAGGAGTGAAAGAGTCGTGCACACCCAGGCTGGGTTTATGTAACTGGGTGAGCAGGGTCTCCGACAGGAGTCGTGTGACTGTGTTTGGGGCAGTGGTGAGAATTGAAAAATCGGAGGATTTTATGGGGTGATCAGATAATTCAGAGTGGTTTCGAATGGCAGAAAAGGAAGGATTTGAAAGAGGTCGGTTAGTTCTAAATGACCTACCCCGATGCTCCGAGATCCTGGCGGTGAGATGTCTCTTGGACTGACCAATATAAGTCGTATTGCATCGACTACATATAAAGGAGTACACCACCGAGGACTGTAGAGAATCGGGGATTCGGTCTTTAATTTTAAAGAAGTGAGACAAAGTTTGGGGAGATTTGAATACCACTCTCAGTGATATTTGCGGGTAATGTTCACGAATCAATTTAGCGGCTTTATTTCGAATTGAATATGATTGTTGCCTAGAAATGGGATAGTGAAATAAACAATGGCTTTCTGAGCTGTAAGGATCGGAGTTGAGGAGGTTCTTAATTTATTTAGTTGCTTACCAATCAAGGTATTTGTAAAATGTATTGGAAAGCCATTAAGTTTCAGTGTTTTACGTAATAATTCAAATTCGAGGTGGACGGACATGTAAGACGAACATATATGGTAGGCTCTGGTGACTAAAGTAATAATTAGATGTTTCTTATATTGTATGGGAATGCTAGAATTAAATTTTGTTGTAAGTCCTGTAAAGGTTGGCTTTCTATATATAGAAGTACTAAATGAGCTATTCTGTGTTTCCACTAGAACATCTAAAAATGGCAATTTATTGTCTTCCTCTGTCTCGCAAGTGAAAGTCATGTTTTTGTGTCTCGAGTTTAAGTAATTCAAGAACAGGGGAACGTGGTCGGGTGAACTAAAAACGACAAATGTGTCGTCGACATAACGGTTATAGACAAGAGGCTTGAAGCTATCTGGACATTCACGGAGCCATTTTGATTCATGAAACACTAAGAATGCGTTCGAGAGAGTTGGAGCGAGTGTATTTCCCATAGATAAGCCGTCGTTTTGTTTGTATATGTTATCATTGAATAGAAATGTGGAATCCTTAACAGCAAGGGAAAGCATTTTATGAAATTGCGATTTATCTAAGCCATTAACTATGTTATTATTTTCAGTGAATAATTAATTGGTGCAAATGTCAATAGTTTCATCGAGGGGGATATTCGTGAACATTCGATGAAACTATCGACATTTGCACCAATGAATTATTCAATGAAAATAATAACATAGTTAATCGCAACAAGAGAGTATTGCTTCTATATATATAGGCCTATATATACATTTTTTTTTTCTTCTCACTACAGCATTTTTAGGACCATCAGGTTACTCGATACGCCATAAAGTCACAAAATTGATTCGTTGCTTCTATCCCAAGTGTCCCTCAGAATAATATTCAAACCTTCCAATACTTTGTCACATCATTTCAAATTCAAAGATCGTATCCCGGATGTTCTGCAATCCTCTATTGTTTATCAACATAAATGTAGCTGCTGTAATGCAACTTATATAGGCCAATCAAAACGGCACTTAAACACGAGGGTTGCGGAGCACCTGGGTCGATCTTATAGAACTGGACTTCCCATTTCTAAACCATCCTTTTCAGCCATTCGAGACCATTGTGAACCATTAGGCCATTTCATTAACAATGTTTTTTTTCAGTAATGTTCAGTTGTTCTGGTGACACCACCCGTTTAATTGCAGTCCCTCCTCACTCACCATCTTAAGCCCACCTTGGGCACCCACGAATTCTTCACCAACCTCTTATGTTTTTAAGGTATTGTGTATATTTGATCATATAATATCTACACGTAGTTCATTATATGGTTTAGCTGTTGCTGTTGTTTGTTGTGTTTTTCTCTCTCTTTTCGCGATTTCTAACTGTTTATGTTTTTCTAAATCATTATTAAATATATTTGCTTTAAATGTCAACATAATTTATTAATAAATTTATTTCTTATTGCTTTAGGTCTGATGATGACATATGTTAATGTCGAAACGTTATCGGTACCAGAATAAAGATGTTCGTGTTCACCTTGGTGTTGCTTGCCCTTATAAGACTCCGCTTCCCCCGAGGAGAATCTATTGTCACTACTATATATATATATATATATATATATATATATATATATATATATAATATATATATATCATATACAGTATACTGTATATATAAAATGAGAGAGAGAGAGAGAGAGAGAGAGAGAGAGAGAGAGAGAGAGAGAGAGAGAGAGAGAGAGAGAGAGAGAGAGAGAGAGAGAGAGAGAGAGAGGGATCAATCAGCTACGGTATTACGAAGATTTTGTAGCGAAATAGGTTGCTCATTATGAATCTTGGCATTACTATGACATAAGAGACATAGTACTTTCATATTTACCATTAAACATCGATAAATCAGTTGTTACGGGATTCAATTTACCGTCAGCTGGAATAACACCGACAATAGTATAGGAATTATGAGGGTTAATTTGAGCAATGGAGGATTAACATGGGTATATTAGAGCAGTTCGAGGATTCAGAAAAAGCCATGATGTCCTTGAGTGTACAGTCGCGCTAATAAGTCATGTCTCGGCACCATGTATGTTTTGATCAATAATTGGTATCAGCAATATCTAAGCGTAATTTCTTCATATCGAGCGAAATATACAAACATGTTCCAACACTTACCCACCCTATTCAACATCTGACAGACATTAATACAGCACAGAGCAAGCCAAACGTGATGCCAGCTGAGACATGACTAATTAGCGCGACTGTACAATATGACACGTGTTCTGTACAGCTTGCATTATCCCAATTCCCGCTATGCTTCACCATAATGCGAACAGCGAGGGCCTTAAGGGGGGTCACCGGCTTTTTTAGATTTGTCTCCCATTTTCTCTCTTTCCTTGGGTTGTATCCATTGAGCCCCATTCAGCCAACTATTATAAGACGTTTATCCCCATCCAGGTGTTGATTTCTTGCTGGCGAGCGATAGCGGGCCAGCATTGTATGGCGAAATCCGGCTTCGCCGGAGAAATTTTTCTATCGACAAATTTACAAATTTAGTTGCTGTCAAAACAAAAATACATTATATATATATATATGCTGGCTCGCTACCACTCGCCAGGAAAATATTGACACCTGGATGGGGGTAAACATCTTAAAACAGTAGGCTGAATGGGGCCGAATGGATACAAGCCAAAGAGAGAGGGAGAGAAAGAGAAAAAAAGCGAGGTGAACTCCCTTAACCCTTTGGCTGCGGGCTGTTTTGGGCTATTTAGCGCCTATTCAGGCAGTCCTGAATGATAAATCAAGCATCTGCATTGAATGAAGTGTATTCTGCCGAAAACTAGGCGAAAATAGCTTCAAAATGACACCAGAACGAACCGTATACGTGGTCTGGTTCACCCGCAGTGATCCCAGTGAAATGCAGGAACCCTGCTATTATGTAACACTCGCTCGCTTGGCTGCACTTATGAGAGAGACAGAGAGAGACTCGCCCGCCACACAGCCCTGCTCAGTGAGCCGCTCGGTGCTCTGAGGGTCGGAGGTGGGCCCCTCACGCTCCCACCCACTGACACTCGATTCTTACGTTTTTTACAGGCTTTTAACCCTTATCTAGCGGGGGGTTTTGGGCTTATTTGGGCATATTCAGGCCCTCCTGCATGATAAATCAAGTATCTGCATGAAAAAATATATATATTTAGCAAAAAACTAGGCGCTAAAAGCTTCAAAATGAGACCAGAACGAGCTTGTAGCACTCGTGGGTCTCATGCAGTGATACCAGTAACATGGGAGTCTAGCGTATAGCGGCATATTTTTCCCAGCTATGCTCACTACTGGCTACACTGCCGGCCTCTCGAGAACACAGGAAACATGAGTTAATGGGCGGCGGTAAGCCCTGGGAGTCGGCTGTCTGGCCCGCTGCTCTCCCGGTCATTTGCACTCGATTTTAACCCTTTAAAAGCCTTAATAATGCTCCTAACTTGCTGCAAATTGGAACCGGACTTAAGTCCGACCCCGATCTTTAAGGGTTAAAGCCTGGAAATTGCTGTAACTTGCCAAAACATTGCAGAACGTCACCCGCAGTGAATGGGTTAAATCAAAGTGATAAACCACTCCCATTACTCCCGTTCTCAATAGTGCATACCACCCTCCGTTATGCCAGAAAGTGATGGGGTAGAGTCAGTAGAGTCTTTATTACGGATTTATAACAAAATTGATCTTTTTTAATATTGTATCGTCTCTCTCTCTCTCTCTCTCTCTCTCTCAGTAATCAATAACAATTACCGGGATCACCCAGAGATAATCCCGCTGCATTAGGGTGATCAGGGCAGCTTTGTATAGGACACTGTTTAACACATTACATCAACAACAACAAACAACAACAACAGTAATAACAACAACAAGTGAGTGATGAAGGTTAGTGGCATCGGCCTTCTGAGTTTGGGCAGAGACATTCAGCATACTGCTTTAGGACTTTTCGAACCATTCAACCTACTGTTTAGACGTTTCAACACATTTAGTAACTTTTTCTTTCCTGGCGAGCGATAGCGAGCCTGCATTTTTTAGACAGCAATTTATATGTGCACCGGTATATTTTTCGGTAGACAAATGTCTCTGGCGAAGCCATATAACTCCTAAGATTGGTGGCTCCCTATCGCTCGCCAAGAAATTACAGTCCGCTAAATGAGGCGAAACATCTTGAAAAAGTAGGCTGAATGGGGAAGAATGAATTATACTCTCTCTCTCTCTCTCTCTCTTTCCCCCCAGAGATAATCCCGGTACATTAATAGGGTGGTGATCGGGGGCAGCTTTGTGTAGGACGCTGACCAATACATTACATCACAATATGCCCCACGCACAAACGATCACACGCTTTATATGTACTAATTATAATACAGAAAAAAAAATATAATAAAATAATAATAATAATATTAATACCAAAAAAAAAAAAAAAAAAAAAAACAATGACCTAAGTTTTTAGTTTTTTATATATACTAATTAGTAAACTGAAAACAATATATACTAATAATTATGAATACATAAAAAGAAAACAACAATAATGACTTAAGTTTTTAGTTCTCTTTTAATATACCGGTACTAATTAGTAAACTAAACAAAATATATACAAATTATGAATATATAAAAAGAAAACAACAGCAACAATGACTTAAATTTCTAGTTCGTTTTATATACTAATTAGTAAACTAAAGATATATATACTAATTATGAATATATAAACAGAAAACAACAACAACGATGACTTCAGTTTGTAGTTATCTTTTTATATACTCATTAGTAAATACATTTTTGTTTTAGTAAATCTCTTATCGGCAGCGTTTAGACGATTTAATGCTCCTTAGGAAGGGTCTCTACGAATCAAATATAATAAAATTATATTTTTATATTATTCATATAAAAGCACGATGAATTGACTTATCAAGCCTCTTTTTGTAATATTGTATTTTGTTTGCTGCGTTTAAGAAAGCCCACCTCGCCTTTTTTCTCTTTCTCTCCCTCTCTCTTTGGCTTCTATCCTTTCGGCCCCATTCAGCCTACTATTTTAAGACGTTTACTCCCATCCAGGTGTCAATATTTTCCTGGCGAGCGGTAGCGAGCCAGCATATACTGTATATATTTTTGTTTTGACAGCAAGCCAAATTTGTAAATATTTCGATAGAAAATGTCTCCGGTGAAGCCGGATTTCTCCCAACAATACTGGCTCGCTATCGCTCGCCAGGGGGAAATCGACACCTGGATGGGGATAAACGTCTTAAAAACAGTTGGCTGAATGGGGCCGAATGGATACAAGCCAGGGAACGAGAGAAAATGAGAGAAAGATAAAAACAAAAAGTGAACCCCCTTAAAGGATTTTACGCTGCTTAAGAAGGATATGTACGAATCCAACGGCATCAAACTAGCTCTAACATTAATTCAAGAAACGTTGACGATCTTACTTTAATATAATTTAGGCATATATATATATATATATATATATATATATATATATATATATATATATATATTATAGAGAGAGAGAGAGGTACATAGATACACAGACCACACAGACCTCAAGGTCCTTACTAGGCAGTCTGGCCTTACACACTATATATATACTGTATACTGTATATATATATATATATAGATATATATATATATATATATATATATATATATATATATATATATACACATACATACATACATACATACATGTGTACATACTGTACATACATACACATACATACATACATATATACACACATTCATGCATATATACAGTATATATACATATACATCCATATACAGTACATACACATATACACACACATACACATATACATACATATACATACATATACACATACACACACATATATATATACATATACATATATATACTTTTTATTTTTATTTATTTTTTCATATCACCCCAGCCCTCTGTAGATAGAGGTCAAGCCTTCCCTTGAAAGCGTTTATTGTGTTGCTCTCCACCACTCTCGCTGGTAGTTTATTCCACTCTGTCGCCACACTGTAGGTGAAGAAACTCTTTGTGACATCTAGGTTTGCCTTTTTGGTTTTTAATTTCATTCCATTTCCGCGAGTTTGAGTATTATTGTTTAATGTGAATAGCGCATTTATATCGACTTTGTCGAAACCTTTTAGTATCTTAAAGCACTCAATAAGCTGACCCCTCAACCTCCTCTTTTTTTTAATGAGAACAGGTACAATCGTTTAAGTCTGTCTTCATATGGTATATTTCTTAATGAGGGTATCATCTTCGTCGCTCTACGCTGTACTGACTCGAGTCTTACAATGTCCTTGATCAGATAAGGTGACCAGAACTGCACACCATATTCAAGGTGGGGCCTCACCATACTTTTAAACAGTGGCACTATTACGTTCTCATGTTTATATGTAAATTTTTGTTTAATAAAGCCCAATGATATGTTTGCCTTATTTGCAGCTGCTATACATTGGTCGGAAGTTTTTAGGTTTTCAGATATTAGTACCCCTAGGTCTTTTACTACCGTTGCGGTTTATATTTGTTTGCCATTCATTTCGTATTTGTATTTCATATTTCTGCTACCAACCTGCAGCACCTGACATTTGGACATTGAAGAGCATCTGCCATTTGTTCGGCCACTCTGATATCTTGTTTAAATCAGATTGCAACGCATTTCTATCTTCTTTGTTCAGGACTGTATTTCCTATTTTTGTATCGTCGGCGAATTTGGAAATGGTGTTGTTTACCTCTACATCAATATCGTTAATGTAAATGAGAAACAGGACCGGTCCAAGGACTGAACCCTGTGGAACTCCACTAGTGACAGGCTCCCACTCGGAATCCACTCCATTTATCACCACTCTCTGTCTTCTGTCTGTAAACCAATTTTGTATCCAAGAATGAATTTCACCTTTTATACCTATCCTCTCCAGTTTAGCCAATAGTTTTCGGTGTGGCACCTTGTCGAAAGCTTTTTGAAAGTCCAAGAAGATTATAGCTAGTGATTTCGTCATGTCGTTATATGTGAATAGTTTGTTATAAAATTCAATCAAATTTGTTAGGCATGACTTATTTGATCTAAAGCCGTGTTGACTATTTTTGATTAGGTTGTTTGATTCGAGGTAATCTACTATCTTATCTCTAAGGATTTTTCCATGAATTTTCCTACAATTGAAGTTAGACTAATTAGTCTGTAATTACTTGCTTTGGCCTTGCTACCCTTCTTGTATATTGGCGTAATGTTCGCATCTTTCCAATCACTCGGTACAATCCCCTGTAGTAATGATAAGTTAAATAGTTGTGTCAGGGGTTTTGCTATTACGTCCTTAACACCTTAAGAGCGGCCTATGCGGTTTATTTATGTGTACCGCCCAGCGGGGTGTTTTTAGCCAAAATAGGGCTGTTTACGTGATCATTTTCATGCCTAAATAAGACCCAGAACGTAAAACAAGTATCTATCCCTGAAAGGGCATAAACAGAGCTTTCGAATGACACCATAACGATCCTTGTATGATGGATAGTTTTCTTGCAATAACCGTGCAACGGGAGTGCAAAAAGCAGGTAATTCGGTACTTTCGGTACATAATTGAGTATGTAGCGAGTGAGAGAGGGAGGAGGGAGCTGAGATTTGTGTCAGTAGGTTCGCCGCGGTGGTCTGGAGCAGTCATACGCTCGCTAGTCTCCTGCCACCACTTGTCTCTCTCTCTCAGCCCATTACGTGCTGAAATTGCCACTCGACCTATGTCGAGCGCCGCCACATAGTCCAGCTTTATTTAACTCGACTTAAGTGGTGAGCCGCTTTTTAAGGGTTAACATTCTTGATTATTTTCGAATGGAGCATGTCGGGTCCCGGGGTCATATTTACATTTAAATTACTCAATTTGCTTTGTACTTCGCTAACACTGATGGTGAAATCTCCTATCACATGAGTTGAGGTGTTATTTTCAGGGGTATGATCCATAACTTCTTCTGTGAAAACTGAACCAAAATATTTGTTGAGCTTATTTGCCGTGTTTGTGTCACCTGTTATCGTCTGGCCATCTTCTATTAGCGGTCCGATTCCGCTTTTGATCTGTTTATTTTTATTTACGTAACTGTAGATTTGTTTGGGGTTTGTGGCACTCTCTCTGGCAATAGTCATTTCGTAATTTTGTTTGTTCACCCTAATATTTTTTTTCACTTCCCTTCTACTATTTTTGTACAAGTTTTTAATTACTTCAGTGTTTGTGTTATTTTTTACAAGTTTGTGGAGTTGATTCCTTTTCCTTATTGCCTCGCCAATGTCTCTACTGTACCAAGGGGGCATACTTGATTTCGTATTACGTTTTGGTTTCATGGGTACAAATTGTTTATGCGCTTCTGTAATTGTAGACTTAAAATGTCCCCATAGTTCATTTACTTCGTTTATATTTATGAGGTTTGAGTGTATGTTTGATAGCGATTCCTTAAGTCCGTCATAATTTGCGTTTTTAAAGTCCGAAACCATTCCTGTTGTTTTTACTGTGGAATATTTGCTTATAACTTTGATTCTTAAGATTTTATGATCGGACGTTGCCAGATGTTCACCTACATTCAGGTTTGATAATAGATTTTCTTGGGTAGTGATTACGAGGTCTAATATATTCCTGTCTCGCGTCGGCTGTTTTACGTGTTGAGTCAAAAAATTGTCCTGGATGAAGCTTGTCATTAGGCGTGACTCAGCATTTTTTCCGGTCAGGGTATTCCAGTCAATGAGGGGGAGGTTATAGTCACCTAGTAAAACTGTTTCGTCGGAATTAAGGGTTTTCTCTAGTATTTCATAACAAATGGTTAGTCTCGGTGGTCGGTATGCCACAGTGATATTTAAGTTCATGTTTTTTGTATTTATTTTGACGCACACTATTTCTGCATTACTTTCGGGGAGAGTCACCTCAACTGGGTTTAAGTAGGTTGCAACGTACATTGCAACCACCCCTCTTTGTTTTCCATTGTTACGGTCTTTATGACAATTTTTATATGGCTCAATGTGACGTTCATGAAGTAGATCTTTATTTTTAAGGTTCAGGTGTGTTTCTGTTATACAAATAACGTCAAATTTCTCATTTAATAATACATTTGAGTTCGTCTATTTTGTTTCTTATTGAGCAGGCATTTATGGATATTATTTTTATATAATTTCTCTCAGCATGCGCTGGATTTGTTTTTCTTATTGGTAAGGATGGGTTTGGGGTTGTGACTTGAAGCCGCGGCTGGTTGTCAAATTCATTCAATTGGTTGGGTTGGTTTGGATGGGGTTGGGTGGGTTTTTTTATTTTTTGTTGTGGTTCAGATGGGTACATTTTCGCAACTTGTGGACCATTGGGGTTGACGGTTTCATGTAAATGGTTGTGATGGACTTGGAAGGGTTGGGCGGGGTTATTTATTTCTCTTAACTGTGCGGGTGGGTTAGGATGCGTGAGTTTTAAACCAAAGGGGGTATTTATTTCATTAGTTTGATTGGGTGGGGTTGTGGGAGGGCATTTCGGGGGGTAGCGATGTCAATACTCAGAGGAGTCTATTAGCATAATTATCTCTCGGTCCTGACTGGTGTTGTTTTCATGGGCAATGTAGGTTGCGTGATTTAGGGTGTCACTCATGTGCTGAACGCATTTTTCTGATAAATGAATGCCATCTCCGCTGTACAGGGTCGAGTTCCCTACACAGTTGGTCCAATTGTCCACATACAGTACCTTCTCTTTTTCGCACATGACCTTGACTGCGTTGTTAATTTCTATGGCTCTATTTTGTCCGTATGAGCTTGTTTTAATCCGGGGTATGACGCCGCTTACCACACATGTCATGGTCTTCCTTTTCATGACTTTAATTAGGTTCTCGAAATCTTTTTCTATGGTCTTAATTGGGGCCTTACCTCCGTCAAAGCAGTCATTTGAGCCAACATCGACGACTACACAGGTGCCCTCTGGTATGGCGGAGTTAGTTATGTCTTTCAAGATATGTTCGACTTTACCGCCTGGAATGACCTTTACTGACCTTTTTCCTCTGTTCTTGGTGGCAAAGGCAGCTCCTTGACCTCGCATGAGACTATCACCATAAACTTGGGTGAGTTTCTCCTTCCCGCTGACTCCGTGATTTGATGTTTCGTTGTTTTCCCGTCATGAATGTTCTTGCCTTTCGAGCTTGCTTTCACGTGGTCAGTTACCTCGTGTTCCTTGTTTATGGCGAGAACAGCAAATCTGTTTTTGATAGGGATACCTGGTGTCGTTTTCCCATTCCCTTGGGATTTGTTCTTGTTACGCCTGTTGACTACTGTCTGAAATAGATCATTGGATGGGTTTTCGTTTTGAGGATTTTTAACAACGTCGACTTGCTTACTCTCTATGTCATTTACTCGCTCTTTTAGTAAGAAATTTTGATGCGAAAGTACACCTACAGTCTCCTTTAGTGTGAGATTATCTCGCTTCAGTTCGTCAGCCTGTGCCTTGTGTGCTTCTAATGTGCACTCCAAGAGCAAAAAGTTTTCACCGGTTAAACACATGAAACATTTGGCATTTGGATACCCGTGACGCGGATACCATTCCTTGTAGTAATTCTTGTTACAGGAGGGGCATGTAGCTCTGATCGGTGCCGTGATTTGGGGTTAGTGAGGGAGAATTTGCAAAAACGAAAGGTACAAAATGTTGGAGTGGTCACTTCCCTTAAAGAGTTGTTCCGATGTTGCTGATGCAGGTTACAAGGTGTTTGCGGGGGGTGAGGGTACTTCTTGTTACGTCGGCACTTTAAAAAGAAATTTGGGACGGGTTTTGGGAGTGGGGGAGATGGTCCTAGGAGCCCTTATTTTATACACCTATTTCCCATCACAAACCGAGGTTTGAAGGGGGGGGGGGGGGGGCCCCCCGGCGGTACTTTTTGACACTTGGCGGCAGGAGCGGTGCAGCCGGGTGGGGGGACGAACTAGGGATGAGAGGAAAAGAAAGAGATAGAGAGTGGGGGGGGGGGGGGAGAAATGAACTTGGGATGAGAGGAAAAGAGAGAAAGAGAGAGAGAGAAGAGGAGGTGAGAGTGAGGGAAAATGAGTGAGAATGAGAGAGAGAACGACAGGGAGTACTAAGGAGTACAAAGGAAATCAAGCAACAACATATCTAGTGACCCTTCTAGGCTGCTTGTCCTCCAAAACACTGAGGATCAAGTGTCCAAACAGTGGATTAGAGTGGGTAAGGAAACATTGGAAAGGTAACTACTGCCCTGGAACTAATGTCCGTGGCAGGATTAGGAAGTTAGTAGGGGACAGATGGGTTAGTAACTAAGGGGGGGATAAAATAAAGTTATTCATTTACAAACGGAGTCAGTCGCGGGTTTGATGCGAGATATTTGTTTAAGCGGAGTTTACATGAATCAACGGTGCTGCAGTCTATAACGTCTCGGGGAAGCCCATTCCACAATTTGACAACTCGATTGAAGAAGAAATTCTTAGATTCGTGTGAGTTAAAAGATTTACCAATAATTTTGCAACCGTTTCCCCGAGTGTAATTAGATTGGTCGATAGTGAAGTACTTACTACAGTTCATATTGTCGATGGCTTTGATGATTTTGAACACTTGAATTAAGTCACCTCTTAATCTGCGCCGAGTTAAAGGAAATAGATTTAATTCTCTAAGACGCTCTTCGTATGGTTTGTTTTTTAGGCTAGGTATCATTTTGGTAACTCTACGTTGAACTCGTTCTAGCTTGTTTATATTTTTTTGGTAATAAGGGCACCAGGATTGAACGCAGTATTCCAGAAGAGGGCGGACTAAGGAATTGTAAAGGGTTAGGATAACTTCTTTGGATTTATGCTCAAATGACCTGCCCATAAAGCCAATTATTTTGTTTGCCTTCTTAACAACTTCTGAACATTGTTGACTCGGTTTTAGGTTACTCGATATTGTTTCTCCCAGATCGGTTTCTCTGTTTACATTCTTAAGCTGAGTGCCATTCATCGAATAGTTTGCTTTCTCCTTTAGGTATCCGATATGTAGTACTTTACATTTATCCGCATTGAAACTCATTTGCCAAATTTGGGCCCAACATGACAATTTATCTAGATTGTGTTGCATATCGTCAACTTGTTCTTTTGAGAGTACGCTATTTGCAATTTTTGTATCGTCAGCAAATTTTGAGATTGTACAGGTGAGACCCTCATCTATGTCGAGAGAGAGAGAGAGAGAGAGAGAGAGAGAGAGAGAGAGAGAGAGAGAAGGGGGGGGGAGTGAGAGAGAGAAAATGGGAGTGAGAGAATGAGAGAGAGAGGACGAAAGGGAGAGAGAGAGAGAGAGAGGATTTGTTTATTGGGGGGCTGTATTCACCCGGGTGGGGCACTCGTCGTAAAACGGAAGAGCAG
>CM064578.1:26058427-26064385 GCA_032716605.1 Paralithodes platypus | reverse complement strand
TCTTTTTTAATATTGTATCGTCTCTCTCTCTCTCTCTCTCTCTCAGTAATCAATAACAATTACCGGGATCACCCAGAGATAATCCCGCTGCATTAGGGTGATCAGGGCAGCTTTGTATAGGACACTGTTTAACACATTACATCAACAACAACAAACAACAACAACAGTAATAACAACAACAAGTGAGTGATGAAGGTTAGTGGCATCGGCCTTCTGAGTTTGGGCAGAGACATTCAGCATACTGCTTTAGGACTTTTCGAACCATTCAACCTACTGTTTAGACGTTTCAACACATTTAGTAACTTTTTCTTTCCTGGCGAGCGATAGCGAGCCTGCATTTTTTAGACAGCAATTTATATGTGTACCGGTATATTTTTCGGTAGACAAATGTCTCTGGCGAAGCCATATAACTCCTAAGATTGGTGGCTCCCTATCGCTCGCCAAGAAATTACAGTCCGCTAAATGAGGCGAAACATCTTGAAAAAGTAGGCTGAATGGGGAAGAATGAATTATACTCTCTCTCTCTCTCTCTCTCTCTCTCTTTCCCCCAAGAGATAATCCCGGTACTTTAATAGGGTGGTGATCGGGGGCAGCTTTGTGTAGGACGCTGACCAATACATTATATCACAATATGCCCCACGCACAAACGATCACACGCTTTATATGTACTAATTATAATACAGAAAAAAAAATATATAATAAAATAATAATAATAATATTAATACCAAAAAAAAAAAAAAAAAAAAAAAACAATGACCTAAGTTTTTAGTTTTTTATATATACTAATTAGTAAACTGAAAACAATATATACTAATAATTATGAATACATAAAAAGAAAACAACAATAATGACTTAAGTTTTTAGTTCTCTTTTTATATACTAATTAGTAAACTAAAAAACATATATACTAATTATGAATATATAAAAAGAAAACAACAGCAACAATGACTTAAATTTCTAGTTCGTTTTATATACTAATTTGTAAACTAAAGATATATATACTAATTATGAATATATAAACAGAAAACAACAACAACGATGACTTCAGTGTGTAGTTATCTTTTTATATACTCATTAGTAAATACATTTTTGTTTTTGTAAATCTCTTATTGGCAGCGTTTAGACGATTTAATGCTGCTTAGGAAGAGTCTCTACGAATCAAATATAATAAAATTATATTTTTATATTATTCATATAAAAGCACGATGAATTGACTTATCAAGACTCTTTTTGTAATATTGTATTTTGTTTGCTGCGTTTAAGAAAGCCCACCTCGCCTTTTGTCTCTTTCTCTCCCTCTCTCTTTGGCTTCTATCCATTCGGCCACATTCAGCCTACTATTTTAAGACGTTTACTCCCATCCAGGTGTCAATATTTTCCTGGCGAGCGGTAGCGAGCCAGCATATACTGTATATATTTTTGTTTTGACAGCAAGCCAAATTTGTAAATATTTCGATAGAAAAATGTCTCCGGTGAAGCCGGATTTCTCCCAACAATGCTGGCTCGCTATCGCTCGCCAGGGAGAAATCGACACCTGGATAGGGATAAACGTCTTAAAAACAGTTGGCTGAATGGGGCCGAATGGATACAAGCCAGGGAACGAGAGAAAAGGAGAGAAAGATAAAAAAAAAAAGTTAACCCCCTTAAAGGATTTTACGCTGCTTAGGAAGGATATGTATGAATCCAATGGCATCAAACTAGCTCTACCATTAATCCAAGAAACGTTGATGATCTTACTTTAATATAATTTAGTCATATATATATATACATATATATATATACATATATATATATATATATATATATATATATATATATATTATAGAGAGAGAGAGGTACATAGATACACAGACCACAAGGTCCTTACTAGGCAGTCTGGCCTTACAAACTATATATATATACTGTATATATATATATATATATATATATATATATATATACATATATACACATATACACATACATATATACATACATACATGTGTACATACTGTACAGTGTACATACATACACATACATACATACATATATACACACATTCATGCATATATACAGTATATATACATATACATCCATATACAGTACATACACATATACACACACATACACATATACATACATATACACATACACAAACATATATATATACATATACATATATAATATTATACATATATATACTTTTTTTCTTTTTTTTTCATATCACCCCAGCCCTCTGTAGATAGAGGTCAAGCCTTCCCTTGAAAGCGTTTATTGTGTTGCTCTCCACCACTCTCGCTGGTAGTTTATTCCACTCTGTCGCCACACTGTAGGTGAAGAAACTCTTTGTGACATCTAGGTTTGCCTTTTTGGTTTTTAATTTCATTCCATTTCCGCGAGTTTGAGTATTATTGTTTAATGTGAATAGCGAATTTATATCGACTTTGTCGAAAACTTTTAGTATCTTAAAGCACTCAATAAGCTGACCCCTCAACCTCCTCTTTTTTAATGAGAACAGGTACAATCGTTTAAGTCTGTCTTCATATGGTATATTTCTTAATGAGGGTATCATCTTCGTCGCGCTCTACGCTGTACTGACTCGAGTCTTACAATGTCCTTGATCAGATAAGGTGACCAGAACTGCACACCATATTCAAGGTGGGGCCTCACCATACTTTTAAACAGTGGCACTAATACGTTCTCATGTTTATATGTAAATTTTTGTTTAATAAAGCCCAATGATATGTTTGCCTTATTTGCAGCTGCTATACATTGGTCGGAAGTTTTTAGGTTTTCAGATATTAGTACCCCTAGGTCTTTTACTACCGTTGCGGTTTATATTTGTTTGCCATTCATTTCGTATTTGTATTTCATATTTCTGCTACCAACCTTCAGCCCCTGACATTTGGACATTGAAGAGCATCTGCCATTTGTTCGGCCACTCTGATATCTTGTTTAAATCAGATTGCAACGCATTTCTATCTTCTTTGTTCAGGACTGTATTTCCTATTTTTGTATCGTCGGCGAATTTGGAAATGGTGTTGTTTACCTCTACATCAATATCGTTAATGTAAATGAGAAATAGGACCGGTCCAAGGACTGAACCCTGTGGAACTCCACTAGTGACAGGCTCCCACTCGGAATCCACTCCATTTATCACCACTCTCTGTCTTCTGTCTGTAAACCAATTTTTTATCCAAGAATGAATTTCACCTTTTATACCTATCCTCTCCAGTTTAGCCAATAGTTTTCGGTGTGGCACCTTGTCGAAACCTTTTTGAAAGTCCAAGAAGATTATAGCTAGTGATTTCGTCATGTCGTTATATGTGAATAGTTTGTTATAAAATTCAATCAAATTGGTTAGGCATGACTTATTTGATCTAAAGCCGTGTTGACTATTTTTGATTAGGTTGTTTGATTCGAGGTAATCTACTATCTTATCTCTAAGGATTTTTTCCATGAATTTTCCTACAATTGAAGTTAGACTAATTAGTCTGTAATTACTTGCTTTGGCCTTGCTACCCTTCTTGTATATTGGCGTAATGTTCGCATCTTTCCAATCACTCGGTACAATCCCCTGTAGATAAGTTAAATAGTTGTGTCAGGGGTTTTTTGCTATTACGTCCTTAACACCTTAAGAGCGGCCTATGCGGTTGATTTATGTGTACCGCCCAGCGGGGTGTTTTTAGCCAAAATAGGGCTGTTTACGTGATCATTTTCATGCCTAAATAAGACCCAGAACGTAAAACAAGTATCTATCCCTGAAAGGGCATAAACAGAGCTTTCGAATGACACAATAACGATCCTTGTATGATGGATAGTTTTCTTGCAATAACCGTGCAACGCGAGTGCAAAAAGCAGGTAATTCGGTACTTTCGGTACATAATTGAGTATGTAGCGAGTGAGAGAGGGAGGAGGGAGCTGAGATTTGTGTCAGTAGGTTCGCCGCGGTGGTCTGGAGCAGTCATACGCTCGCTAGTCTCCTGCCACCACTTGTCTCTCTCTCTCAGCCACATTACGTGCTGAAATTGCCACTCGACCTATGTCGAGCGCAGCCACATAGTCCAGCTTTATTTAACTCGACTTAAGTGGTGAGCCGCTTTTTAAGGGTTAACATTCTTGATTATTTTCGAATGGAGCATGTCGGGTCCCGGGGTCTTATTTACATTTAAATTACTCAATTTGCTTTGTACTTCGCTAACACTGATAGTGAAATCTCCTATCACATGAGTTGAGGTGTTATTTTCAGGGGTATGATCCATAACTTCTTCTGTGAAAACTGAACCAAAATATTTGTTGAGCTTATTTGCCGTGTTTGTGTCACCTGTTATCGTCTGGCCATCTTCTATTAGCGGTCCGATTCCGCTTTTGATCTGTTTATTTTATTACGTAACTGTAGATTTGTTTGGGGTTTGTGGCACCTCTCTGGCAATAGTCATTTCGTAATTTTGTTTGTTCACCCTAATTTTTTTCACTTCCCTTCTACTATTTTTGTACAAGTTTTTAATTACTTCAGTGTTTGTGTTATTTTTTACAAGTTTGTGGAGTTTGATTCCTTTTCCTTATTGCCTCGCCAATGTCTCTACTGTACCAAGGGGGCATACTTGATTTCGTATTACGTTTTGGTTTCATGGGTACAAATTGTTTATGCGCTTCTGTAATTGTAGACTTAAAATGTCCCCATAGTTCATTTACTTCGTTTATATTTATGAGGTTTGAGTGTATGTTTGATAGCGATTCCTTAAGTCCGTCATAATTTGCGTTTTTTAAAGTCCGAAACCATTCTTGTTGTTTTTACTGTGGAATATTTGCTTATAACTTTGATTCTTAAGATTTTATGATCGGACGTTGCCAGATGTTCACCTACATTCAGGTTTGATAATAGATTTTCTTGGGTAGTGATTACGAGGTCTAATATATTCCTGTCTCGCGTCGGCTGTTTTACGTGTTGAGTCAAAAAAAAATCCTGGATGAAGCTTGTCATTAGGCGTGACTCAGCATTTTTTCCGGTCAGGGTATTCCAGTCAATGAGGGCGAGGTTATAGTCACCTAGTAAAACTGTTTCGTCGGAATTAAGGGTTTTCTCTAGTATTTCATAACAAATTGTTAGTCTCGGTGGTCGGTATGCCGCAGTGATATTTAAGTTCATGTTTTTTTGTATTTATTTTGACGCACACTATTTCTGCATTACTTTCGGGGAGAGTCACCTCAACTGGGTTTAAGTAGGTTGCAACGTACATTGCAACCCCCCCTCTTTGTTTTCCATTGTTACGGTCTTTATGACAACATTTATATGGCTCAATGTGATATTCATGAAGTAGATCTTTATTTTTAAGGTTCAGGTGTGTTTCTGTTATACAAATAACGTCAAATTTCTTATTTAATAATAGACATTTGAGTTCGTCTATTTTGTTTCTTATTGAGCAGGCATTTATGGATATTATTTTTATATAATTTCTCTCAGCATGCGCTGGATTTGTTTTTCTTATTGGTAAAGATGGGTTTGGGGGTGTGACTTGAAGCCGCGGCTAGTTGTCAAATTAATTCAATTGGTTGGGTTGGTTTGGATGGGGATGGGTGGGTTTTTTTTATTGTTTTTAGTGGTTCAGATGGGTACATTTTCGCAACTTGTAGACCATTGGGGTTGACGGTTTCATGTAAATGGTTGTGATGGACTTGGAAGGGTTGGGCGGGGTTATTTATTTATCTTAACTGTGCGGGTGGGTTAGGATGCGTGAGTTTTAAACCAAAGGGGGTATTTATTTCATTAGTTTGATTGGGTGGGGTTGTGGGAGGGCTTTTCGGGGGGTAGCGATGTCAATACTCAGAGGAGTCTATTAGCATAATTATCTCTCGGTCCTGACTGGTGTTGTTTTCATGGGCAATGTAGGTTGCGTGATTTAGGGTGTCACTCATGTGCTGAACACCTTTTTCTGATAAATCCATCTCCGCTGTACAGGGACGAGTTCCCTACACAGT
>CM064578.1:26008427-26053427 GCA_032716605.1 Paralithodes platypus | reverse complement strand
GAAGGCTGACGATTGTATAATATATTATGTTCGATAATCGCTTTATTACCACTAGTAAGAATTGTACACCTCTCTTCTCTCCCTCACACACACACAAAAACACACACAGACACACACCAATTCACCCCCAGCATCCCTCAGGTAAAATTGGAAGCCAAATTGGACCTTTCCATTGTAAAAAGCAATTAAAAGTCCAGATTGAAAACAAAAAATACTCGTCGCTCAAATGAAGTGCACTAAAACACTTGAGGCAGATAATATACATTGTTGGTGTCGTCACAAGCCAAGTTGGGTCGTTTTTCTGGTCCCTCTTCTTCCTCATGTTTAGCCCCATTAGTTTTCAGATTTTATGACGTTCGGCCCATTAGTTAGGCGATTTTATGACTTTTTGCCCTCTTTTGGTGTCAATTTTAAGACCTTTCGTGCCATTTAGGTGTCGATTTTATCCTGGCGAACGAGAGCGAGCCTGTAATTTTAGGAGGAACCGGCCATTGGCCGGGACATTTGCTACCGAAAAATGTACAAATTTATATTAAAAGGGGGTCTAGGGGTTGTTTCTCTAAGTTTGATGGAGATTTAGCGAGGAAACTAAGAAATAAAGGAATACATGAATTAATAGACTAAAAACGGCCCATCTCCCCTTAATTTGTTACAAGGCCGGACAATCAGCTATAAGAGTGGAACAAATCTAGAACACCACTAATAACAACAGCAAAAATAACAATAATAACAATAACAATACTGATAATACTAATAATACATGTAATAATACACGAAAATAGAAATATATAAACAGTTCTATTAATATTAATATGTAAAATGATGTCATCATTATTATGAATAATATTATACACATTTCTATTAATATTAACTTGGAAAACAGTGCCATCATCATTATTATAAACATATCTAATAATATTAATATGGAAAACAATGTCATCATCATTATTATATTAGTATTGAAATATTATTTCATATATTATAAAAATATCTAATAATATTAACCTCTTCTGTACCGACGACGTCTTTTGTATTTTATTCTAGTTATCTGTTGACGATTGTGTGCACTTTAAGAAGGATCTGTGGTAGCAAAATGGGTTAAGTGAGACAGTTCCAAGCCTGTTTATTGATGGAGGACCTTTTTAAACTTAATGAAATCGTATAATATTAGCCAGAATAAAGTTAAAAGGACGGCACCGGTACAGAAGGGGTTAATATGAAAAACAATACCATCATTATTATTATATTAGTATTGAAATATTATTACGAATAATATTATCTTTGGCTAGAGAGGCTAATGAAAGTGACGTTGTGAAGGTGGGACACACCATATGCGCCTGACTGTACATTGAGAATATATATATATATATATATATATATATATATATATATATATATATACGGTATATATATATATAAAAAAAAAAATTAATACACTTATATCCGGGTTAGTTCCTACCAACCAAATAATGGTATCACGTGTATTATAATTGTTAACCCCATCTGTATCAATGATGTATTTTTCATTATATTCTGACAACTATTAGACGATTCAGCTTAGGAATGATGTTTACCCATTGAAAGGTTACACACTATCTTAATTTATCCTTTTAGCTACCACATAATCTTCCTGAGCTTCATAAAATCGTCTAAATATAGCCAGAATAGAACTAAAAAGACGTCGCCGGTACAGAAGGGGTTAAACATTACTCACGGTATATTCAGTCTCAAATGTCTCTAATGTAGCTATATGAAAAATCACTACCGGTATAGTTTCAAATACCTATAAACACGATAAAGTGTAATTTTTAAATATTAAGTGAGTGTGTGTGTGTGTGTGTGTGTGTGTGTGTGTGTGTGTATGTGTGTGTGTGTGTGTGTGACTTCCTCAATTTGAACTAACTGATTTCGTCTACTCTACTTCTGACTACAAAATTTACTTCCCCAATTTATCAAACCCCTGATTTTGACTATTTCATTAGTAATATACTACTTTTTCTTTTAGGGCAAACACTCTACACCAGATATTATAGAGATAGCCGGTTTGCCACAGTTATAACAGAAAACCGATTACGGCCGATGGCTGTGGCCTGATGAAGTCCATCCGCCTCTATATTTGTAATATGTCTGTATTAATTTCAACTCTTTTCACATGTGTGTGTGTTTGTGTGTGTGTGTGTGTGTGTGTGTGTGTGTGTGTGTGTGTGTGTGTGTGTGTGTGTGATATCAAAATGAGATACGTGTTTCGAAAAATTAGGGTGAAGTTCATAGGAAAACAAACCAGATAATCTGAATTAATGTAAAGCAAACATTGAAAATAAAGAACACCAGTTCTTCGTAAGTGATACAAGTTTCTTCAGGCATGTTAAGAGGAGGTTTTTGTTTATTGTTCTGGACCCCTTTCTCCCTCGCGTTTATCCCTATTAGTTTTGAAATACTATAACGTTTGCCCCATTAGGTTGACGATGTTAAGGCCTTTCGCCCTACATTTTGCCAATATCAAGTTTTTTCGTGCCATTTAGGTGTCGATAATTTTTCCTGGCGAGTTATAGCCAGCCTGTAATTTTGGAGGAACCACCCTTCGGCCGTGATATTTTTTTGAAAAATGTACAAATATATCTCGGAAGGGGATCTTGGGGGTGATTCATTTCCTGAACTAAATAGAATTCTAGCGAAAAAAACAGATAAATAAATATATAAATATACTCCACTACTACTACTATTACTACTACTAATAATAATAATAATATACTCCACTACTACTACTATTACTACTACTAATAATAATAATAATAATAATATACTCCACTACTACTACTATTACTACTACTAATAATAATAATAATATACTCCACTACTACTACTATTACTACTACTACTAATAATAATAATAATATACTCCACTACTACTACTATTACTACTAATAATAATAATAATAATAATATACTCCACTACTACTACTATTACTAGTACTACTAATAATAATAATAATAATAATAATAATAATATTAACCCCTGTTTGGCGGGGCCCGACTTAAGGCGGTCTAGAGAACCAAGGACTATGTGGCGGGGCCCGCCTTAAGTCGGTAGCAATTTTGAGCACATAATTGGCTCTGAGAGAGAGACGAGCGGTGGGAGGAGCGTAGGTTGGCTCTGGCCGTTCGGCACGGCTCCCGCGCCACGACTGCCCTCCCTTCCACACACATCCACACTCATTGCCTCGCTACACAGGGAATTATGTAAGGATATTACCGTATTTTAGCGATTTTTCCTGCGTGTTGCACGATCGTTGCAAGAGAACGCGTGGTCGTAGAAGGATGGTTCTGGTGTCATTGGAAAGCTCAATTATTGTCCTTTCAGGGATACATAATTGTATTACGCTCTGGCTCTTGTTTATGCATGAAAAAGAGCACGGAAATAAGCTCGTTTAGGCTAAAACTACCCGCTTGGCAGGTAGAAGAAGTTACCGACCTAGCCGCTCCTTGAGAGTTAATAATATAAATAATACTAATAACAATAATAATAATTATAACAAATAATAATACATTAATAAATAAAGCCTTTCACTATTCAACTTCTTCGACCAATCCACATCCCATCGCCATTATAATTAACAACCACACATAGAGGACGATGATTGAGTGCCAAGGTAGTGTGAACCGTCTATAGCATACCTGTTCTGCCAATCAGAGCCTCAGGTGTGATAGGATCCCTTACCTGAAAAGAAAAAGAGATACACATTAAGATACGAATGCAATTATTAGGGGGAGATTAATTCCAATGGAGGATTTTTGCTTGACTCCTTTCTCCCTTATGTTTAGCCCCATTGCTTTTGAGATTTTCCAACGTTCGCCCCATTAGTTTGGCGCCAATTTTGTCAATTTAAAGACCTTTCGTGCCATTTAAGTGTCGATTTTCTCCTGGTGCGCGATAGCAAGCCTGTTATTTGGGAGGAACCGGGACATTTTTCTACCGAAAAATGTAAAAATTTATCTTGAAATGGGGTCAAGGGGGTGTAATTTTAAGCTTGATGGAAGTCTGGGGAGCAAACTAAAAACCTCTCCTGAAGCTAATATACCTTGTTCCAAATAAGTAGTCACAAACTCATGCACATTCACCTCTATAATTCACAAACAACTAGAGCAATCTCAAGCTAATATTTCTACCATTTGGGAAGGGTCAGCCAGGGAATAGGTGTCGAGATCAACAGCCCATTTGCTCTAGTACTTTTTGAGTTACAGAGGTTAGAGTTAATGATTTCTGGCCTACCAATTTGGAACAAGGTTTAGGACAGGCCACATCGAGAGAGAGAGAGAGAGAGAGAGAGAGAGAGAGAGAGAGAGAGAGAGAGAGAGAGAGAGAGAGAGAGAGAGAGAGAGAGAGAGAGAGAGAGAGAGAGAGAGATAGAGATAGAGAGAGAGAGAGAGAGAGAGAGAGAGAGAGAGAGAGAGCGAGAGCGAGAGAGAGAGACAGAGAGAATGCCCTTAGCAATAATATATAATAGATCGACTGCAGATAAAATGGGAAAACAAATAAATATAAATTCAGTAGACTGACCAACACACACACACACACACCAGAGAGAGAGAATACACTTGACAATGATACATAACAGGTCCACTGCACATATAATTGAAATAAAACAAATCCATAAAAATACAACAGACAGACACAGTGACACACCCACATACACACACACACAACTCATGCAACACACACTACCAAGTATTCACTCACTTGCTTGTTCGTCAAGGGGAATCCACGCAATGCGAGCTAAGCTCATTATTATCGCACCTCCTTAACTAGGAATGTATTGCGTGAAATGCATGTTAAGTGTTTATGTATCGTTGGAATGGCTGTGGATGTGTGTGTAGTCTGTATTTTAGCCAATTGGCGACATCTGGAAACGAAAGCTTATGGTTAATCTGTACGGTACCAGTCTCACCCGAAGGCTTAGGTTGACCAGTAGCTTAGGTTGACCAGTACGATACCCATCTCACCTTGTAATGTGTGTGTGTGTGTGTGTGTGTGTGTGTGTGTGTGTGTGTGTGTGTGTGTGTGTGTTGTATTTATATGTATTTGTTTTCTTCCAATTTTATCTGCAGTGAACCTCTTTTGTGTGTGTATGTGTGTATGTGTTTATGTGTGTGTGTGTGTGTGTTTGGTTAAGGGTAAGGTATAGTTGCTTTTTCTGGACCTCCTTCTCCCTCATGTTTAGCCCCATTACTTTTGAGATTTGATGACACTAGTTGCATTAGTTTGCCAATTTAGAGACCTTTCGCCCCATTAAGTTGTCAATATTATGAGTTATCGTGCCATTTAGGTGTCTATTTTTTCCTGGCGAGCGATATCGAGCCTGTAATTTTAGGATGAACCGGCCTTTGGCCGGAAAATGTACACAATTATCTTGAAGTTGGGTCTAGGGATGCTTTTTTAAGTTGGAGGTCTACCGAAGAAACTAAACACAAATATGAATAATAAATCGACCACAACAAATTACCACTAGCCCCTTAATGTGGGGGGATACTACAGGGAGTTACAAGGAAGAGTTAGTATCTCAATAAAACCACCCCCCTCCATCTCCCTCCCTCTCTCTCCCTCCGTCCAAAAGTGTTAAGGGGACGAAATATTTATTATATATTTGTTGTCTTATTATTACCGGTACATATGTTTTACTATGCTCACAAAACGTCTATCAATCGTTTAATAAAAAAAAATCCCAAAGACCCCCTTTGAGATAAATTTGTAATTTTTGTCAGTAAAAAATGTCCCGGCCGAAGGCCGATTGCTTCTAAGATACAGGCTCGCTATCCTCGCCAGGAAAATATCGACACCTAAATGGCACGAAAGGTCATAATATTGACGAAGAAATGGGCGAAGCTCTTAAACATGAAGGAGAAGAGAGTTCAGAAAAAAATACACTCCTTCCCCTTAAAGATAGTGACAAAAATAAGTGATAATGCCGACACAAATAACTAGACAAGAGGCAATAGATAAAGATGCTGCAATATTACGAGACTGCAACATAAATGTAATATACAAGATAGAGATATTATAGAAATGAATAATAACAAGAGGCAATAAATATCAAGATAGTGCAATATTACGAGACTGTAAAAGATTTAATATATATCAGTGAGAACTATTGCTTTCACCTTCTCTCTGCCCCCCCCCCCCCCCCACACACACACTTTCTCTTTCCTCTCCCTGATTTATCTCCTCCTCTCTTTCACTTTATTCTCGCCTTTCCCTTTACCCTTAGTCTCTTTTCTTCCCCCACTCTCTTCCCCCCCTCGTTCCCTCTCTCTTTCATTCTGTACCCTCCTTTCTCCCTCTCTATTGTCTCTTCTCACTTCCTCCTTCTCCCTCTTCTCTCCTATTTTCCCCTCCCTCTTCTATTCTCTCCCCTCCTTCCCCCTCTTTCTTTTCTCCTCCTTCCTTTCCTTCCCTCTTTATTTTTCCCTCCTCCCCTTCTTCTCTCTCTCTCCTCCTCTCCCGCTCTCTCTCTTCTCCCCTTCTTTCCCCTCTCTATTTCCGCTAACCCCCTCTCCTCCCTTCTCTCTTCTCTTCTTCCACTCTCCATCCCTCCCTCCCTCCCTCCCTCTCTCTCTTCTTCAGAGGACACTTGCAACCCGCGCTTCTGGACCCTTGCATCCGTGTGTGTGTCTGTGTGTGTGACTATGAGAGAGAGAGAGAGAGAGAGAGAGAGAGAGAGAGAGAGAGAGAGAGAGAAAAAAAATCATAAGTGTGCGATGTGTGTGTGTGACTATGTGTGAGAGAGAGAGAGAGAGAGAGAGAGAGAGAGAGAGAGAGAGAGAGAGAGAGAGAGAGAGAGAGAGAGAGAGAGAGAGAGAGGGGGAGGGAGAGAGAGAGAGACAGAGAGAGAGAGAGAGAGAAAAGTCATAACTGTGCGATGTGTGTGTGACTGTGTGAGAGAGAGAGAGAGAGAGAGAGAGAGAGAGAGAGAGAGAGAGAGAGAGAGAGAGAGAGAGAGAGAGGAGAGAAAAAAAAAATTATAAGTGTGCGATGTGTGTGTGTGACTGTGTGTGTGTGTGTGTGAACGTGCATGTGTGTGTGTGTGTGTAACTATGTGTGTGTGTGTGTGCGTGACTTTGCATGTGTGTTTGTGTGTGCGAATGCATGTGTGTGTGAGAAAGAGAGAGAGAGAGAATAAGTGTGTGTGTACATGTGTGTGTGTGTGTGTGTGTGTGTGTGTGTGTGTGTGTGTGTGTGTGTGTGACTGTGTGTGTGTGTGTGTGTGTGTGTGAATGACTATGTACATATATATTTTTTGGGCAGATAAGCATTAAGGATAGAGCGACAGAATTGCCAAGACCTTAAAACACGCCAGGAAACAAAGGGTATAATGATCACAGACAATGGTGAAATAAAACAAATGATAACACAAATATATATCAAACACAGTGGATATTACTGAAGAAAAATGAGAAACAAAACGATACATAACTAAACAAACCAACAGAACCAAGGACCGAAGCAAGGGATTAAACCAAGCATCAACTAAACAATAAAACAACAAGGAATTAATTAACGAAACAAAGGAACCAAAACAAAACTAAACAATACAAAGCAAGGACATTTTAATGAACGAAACAAAGAACCAAAACAAAACTAAGAAAACAGTAAAACACAAGGAAACTAATAAACGGAAAGTAATATAACAAGTACGTTAGTGAACGAAGCAAGGAACCAAAACAAAACAAGGGAATTAATGAACAAAACAAAACGAAACACTATAAAAAACAAGGATCCAAAACAATATAAAAAACAAGGAAAATTATGAAAACAAAACTAAACTAAACAATAAAACAAGGAACCAAAACTAAACAATAAAAAACAAGGAAATTAATGAACAAAACCAAAAGCCAAAACAACACAAAACAATGAAATCAATGAACGAAACCCGGAACTAAAAGAACAGAACAAAAAATGGAGGAAATAGTGATAATCTGCAGACAGGGGAAAGAAAACAAGTATAACACAAGAGAGAGAAAAAGAAAGAGAGAGAGAGAGAGAGAGAGAGAGAGAGAGAGAGAGAGAGAGAGAGAGAGAGAGAGAGAGAGATATTAAAGATAGATACAAACATAAACTAGATATAGATAGATATAGATAGAAAGAGAGAGAGAGAGAGAGAGAGAGAGAGAGAGAGAGAGAGAGAGAGAGATATTAAAGACAGATACAAAGATAAACTAGATATAGATAGATATAGATAGAAAGAGAGAGAGAGAGAGAAATAGAAAGAGAGAGGGAGAGAGAGAGAGAGAGAATGGGGGATCAAACAGGACTAGAAGTAACATTCCAGAAAGTTAAAAAAATTAATAGAATAGAGGGGGAATGAGAGTGGGAAAAGTTGTGTGGAAGGGGTGACATACACACACACACACACACACACACACACACACACACACACACACACACACACACACACACACACACACACACACACACACAGCCCGTAGCCTAGTAGGTAGAGCTCTCGTCTTACACACGAGGGGTCGGGGGTTCAATCCCCGGCCGGGCGGAGACAAATTGGGCTTGTCTCCTTTCATGTGTTAGCCTCAGTTCACCTAGCTGTAAATATGTACCTGGATTAAGTGGACGACGTTGTGACGTCCCATCTGGGGTTGGCAAAAATGGTACAAGGCGAGATGGGTATCATATGGTTCACCTAAGCTGATGGCTACGTAAGCCTTCGGGCGAGACGGTACCGTCTATAGTGAGAATGGTACCATACAGATCCACCCTAAGCCTTCGTTTCCGATATCGCCAATTGGCTAAAATACAGACTACACACACATCCACAGCCATTCCAACGATACATATAACACCTACACATATAGGTGGCGGGAAATAACGAGCATGCTCACTCCCGCAATACAACTAGAGTAAGTACACACACACACACACACACACAACGTACACACACAGAAGCCAACTCGCATTTTTGTTTTAACTCCAGCATTTATTTTCTTTAAGGGGGAACTGCTTGGTTTTGGCCTATGTATTTATATTTTAAATTATTTTTGAGTTCCCTCGCTAGACCTCCATCAAGCTTAAAAATACACACCCTGGAACCCCTTTCAAGATAATAAATGTGTACATTTTTCGGTAGAAAAATGTCCCGGCCGAAGGCCGATTTCTTATAAAGTTACAGGCTCGCTATCGCTCGCCAGGAAAAGAAAACGACACTTAAATGACACGAAAGGTCTTAATATTGACAAATAAATGGGGCGAAAGGTCTCATAATCACCAAACTAATGGAACGCACGTCTTAAAAGCTCAATACTAATATGTTAAACATGAGAGAAGGGGATCCAGAACAAGCGAGTACCTCCCCCTCAACTACCACAGATACCAACTGGAGTCGAACCCTGGACCAAGTGATCAACAGGCCGACGTGGGGGTTTTCTCAAGTTGGATTATATATTTGTCTATGTGAATAAAGGAGACAAACGGCAAAGCTGCCTGTAACGGGTGTCTCCTCCAAATCAAGGTACGTTAGAGGTAATTTACGTGTGTTGGAAAGAAGTGTGGTGTGCTTGTTAAGGGAGCCCAGACGGTATTGTGCAGCATAATTTACTGGTTCGGCTCAATGGTTTAAGGAAGGGGTTTAGTTTGCTCTCTAAACCTCTATCAAACTTAAAAAAAACACCCACAAGACCTCCCTTCGATATAAATGTGTAAATTTTTCGGTAGAAAAAATGTCCCGGTCGAAGGCCGATTCCTCTTCAAATACAGGCTCGCTATCGCTCGCCAGGAAAAAATTGACACCTAAATGGCACGAAAGGTCTTAATATTGGTATAGAAATGGGGCAAAAGGTCTGAAAATCGCCAAACTAATGAGGTGAATGTCTTGAAATCTCATAACTAATAGGGCTAAACATGAGGGAGGAGGAGGACTCGAAAAACCAACTGCCTCCCCTTAAGTGTAGTGAAATGAATAGGAGGTGTTTGTGAGAGTTAGCAGGAATCATCGCTGTGTAGGTGAGGCACAAATAGAATCAGTGGGTAAAGCCAGACATGTGAAACAAGAGTTCCAGCAACTCCTTATTATTTAGTTATGTCCACGTGTGCTGAAACTTCCCATCCCGTACATTCTAGCAACAGTAAGATAAGTTTGTCAACATGAGCAGGAACATGTAGAAGAGAATAATTATGTGTGAGAGAGAGTGAGTGAGAGTGAGTGAAACTGAGCGAAAGTGAGTGAGTGAGATAGTGTGAGTGAGAGATAGTGTGAGTGAGAGTGAGAGATAGTGTGTGAGGGGGGAATAAGGGGAGATTTCTGGACCCCGTTCTCCCTCATGTTTAGCTCCATTGTTTGTTTTAGATTTTAAGACGTTCGCCCCATTAGTTTGGCAATTTTACGACCTTTCGTGCCATTTAGGTGTCGATTTTTTCCTGGCGATCGATAGCGAGCCTGTAATTTAAGAGGAACTGGCCTTCGGCCGGGACATTTTTCCACCGAAAAATGTAAACATTTATCTGGAAAGGGGGTCTAGGGAGTGTAGCCTAATCTTTTAGCTTGATAGAGGTCTATGGAGGAAACTATATACAAAATAAAAGGATACATAAATGATAAAATATAAAAGCCCATACCGCCTTCCCAGAATCGAGGCAGACCCATGAAGCAGAGAGGAGAGCAGCAGCAGCCCGTGTTCTATTGTGTGAGGGGGGTATCAGTGTAAAGTCTAGCAGCTCACACACACACACACACACACACAACAATGGCCGCGCGATATATGAACGCACGGACAATGGTAAATTCACTCCAATGACGGCAGTTGAGAATGGAGGCGATATGAAAATGAGAGTTAAATAGCTAAATATAGATCCTAAATCCCCCCACAATTTGAGACAACACAGCAAATGTATATAGAATGAAAACAGTTGCGATACGGACATTTTAGTTAATAGCCAAACATAGTTCCTAAATCCTCAATACATAGGAGGAAATACCGGTAGAATAAAGATAAACGAATGGAACGGTTAACAGCCAAATACTGCTCCAAAATCCCTTAAAATATACGAGGCAAGACGACAATATAGAAGATAAATTAAAAATGGATATATGAACACGCGGACATTGGTAAATACACTACAAGTTGGGAGGAGGAAATGGATGCGATATGAAAATGAGATTTAATGGGACGGGGGTTTTTTTTCTGGACCTCCTTCTCCCTAGTGTTTAGCCCCAAACACCTTTTCTTGCTATTTAGGACTGTAGTTTACGAGGAATCGGCCTTTGGCCGGGATTTTTTTTCTACCCAAAAATGTACAAATAAATCACGAAAGGGGTCTTGAAGGTATTTATATATTTTATCTTGGAGGTCTTGGGAGGAAACTAAAATAAATACGATTTAGTAAATAAATGAACAAATATATACAAATCTTAACGTAACAACCAATAGTTTTAAATTCCCCAAAATATACGATAAAAGAGGAGAATAAGGAAGATATATTAAAATACAATGGTAAATATAATGGTAAATGCACTCCAACGATGGAAGGTGGGAGGAGGGAATGGAGGCCATGTGAAAATGAGAGTTAAGGGGGCCCACCTCGGTTTTTATTTGTTATTTCTCCCTCTCTCTCTGGGTTGTATCCATTCGGCCCCATTCAGCCTACTGTTTTAAGAAGTTTATCCCCATCCAGGTGTATATTTTTTTCCTGGCGAGCGGTAGCGAGCCAGCATAATTTTATATTATTTTGACAGCAGGATAATTTTTTATTTTTTTTGATAGAAAAATTTCTCCGGCGAAGCCGGATTTCTCCATATAATGCTGGCTCGCTATCGTTCGCCAGGAAGAAATTGACACCTGGATTTGGATAAACGTCTTAAAACAATAGGCTGAATGGGGCCGAATGAATACAAGCCAAATAAAGAGAGAACAGGAGAGAAAAAAAAAAAGGCACCCCCGTTAACCCTTTGAGTACCAGCGACGTGTGTTATATTATATTCTAGCTATATTTAGATGATATTATGCAGCTTAGGAAGGATCTGTGGTAGGTAAAAGGGTTGGTTGAGAAAATGTGCAGCCTTATTATTGCTAAAGGTCTTTCCTAAGCTAAATGAAATCGTCTAATAGTTGCCAGAATTTGATGAAAAGGACGTCCCTGGTACTGAAGGGGGTCATAGCCAAATACAGCTTCCAAAATCCCTAAAAATATGAGACAAAGAAGAAAATATATATTAAATGTGTGTGTGTGTGCGTGTGTGTGTGTGTGTGTGTGTGTGTGTGTGTGTGTGTGTGTGTGTGTGTGTGTGTGTGTGCGTCTCATAAAAAAACAGTCGAATACTTGTTGAGTAACCCTGCATACAAATAGACAAGACCACAACGATCACATAAACTCCATAAATTTCGTTCGTCGGAAATAACAAGATAACAAGATAATAATGGAGCTAGGCTAATTAAGCCATCCCTATTCTTTATTGCCTCTTAACTCCCTACCCCCCCCCCCCCCCCTTTTACCTCATTAGTATTATCCTCCTCTTTTACTGTATCATCAAAACCCCCTTAAGGGAGCCCACCTCGCATTTTTTCTCTTTCTCTCCCTCTCTCTTTGGTTTGTATCGATTCGGCCCCATTCAGCCTACTGTTTTAAGACGTTTACCCCCATCTAGGTGTCAATATTTTCCTGGTGAGCGGTAGCGAGCCAGCATATATATATATTTTTTTGTCAGCAAGCTAAAGTTGTAAATTTTTCGATAGAAAAATTTCTCCGGCGAAGCCGGATTTCTCCATACAATGCTGGCTCGCTATCGCTCGCCAGGAAGAAATCGACACCTGGATGGGGATAAACATCTTAAAACAGTTGGCTGAAGGGGGTCGAATGGAAACAAGCCAGGGAAAGAGAGAACAGGAGAGAAAGATAAAAAAAGCCGGTGACCCCCCTTAATAAACTGGTGACATTCATAGGGAGAATGTGCTACCCTTTTTTTTATAATTGCCGTAAGGGATAGAGGGTACTGTAATGGTGTTGGGGTGGTGTCCTTACAAATGGCCTGCTTACCTTTGATCCCTTCTTTCTGCTGTGGTGTGCTCTCTCTCTCTCTCAGCACCGTAATTCCTTTATCTTCCTTCTCATTTTCTCTCCCTTGTTTTGCTCGCATCCGTAATTCCTTCTCTCTCTCTTTTTGTTCCCCATTCTTCCTTCCTTCCTTCTCTCTCCCACTTTCCTCCTCTCCCCTCACCCCTGTCTCTCTCTCTACCCTAATTCCCTCCTCTTCCTTCTTTTGATATTCTCTTGTATTGCTCACCTCTTTAATTGTCTCTTATTCCCTTCCACGTTCCTCTTCACCCCTCACCTCTCTCTCTCTCTCTCTCTCTCTCTCTCTCTCTCTCTCTCTCTCTCTCTCTGTCACACACACACTTCCCCTTCCTAAGCCTCCCTCCCTCATTCCTTCTCTCCCCTTATACTGTCGTTCTTCCAGTTTTTCTCTCTTCCTCTTCCTTTACTTCCACGGTGACTATTTTCTCTTCGGTTCCCAGCTTTATCTCCTTGATGTCTTCCCCCTTTTTCTTCTTTATTTTGCTCTTTCCCTTTTTTGATATGATATATATATATATATACCGTATATATATATATATATATATATATATATATATATATATATATATATGCCTAGACGTCACAGTACGCTAAGGGTTAAGGACGGATGGTTGCTTTTCCTGCATCACCCCCCCCCCCCACCCCCACCCCCACCCCCGCCTTCTCCATCGTGGTAAGCCCAATTAGTATTCAAATTTTAAGACATTCAGCCCATTAGTTACGCGATTTCAAGATCTTTCGCCTAATTTTTGTGTCGATATTATGACGTTTCGTGCCATCTAGGTGTCGATTTTTTCCTATATTAAGGAGGGACTACCGACAAATTTACAACATATCTAGAAGGGGGCCTTGGGTATATTTCTTTTAAGTAGGATGGAGGTTTATGGAGGAAGCTGTAAGACAATAAATATATAGACCGGAAAATAAACTCTTCCCCCTTAATATTGGTCCACTCTTCTCGCAACGCTATTTTGGTTTTACTTCTCCATTACTTCACCAAAACCATATTCCCATTTACTTGATGTCACAGCCCCCACTCGTTTTTCCTTCCACTCTCCCCCACTCGTTTTATCTCCACTCTCTCTTCCACTCTCCCCCACTCGTTTATCTCTCCATTCTCTCTTTCATTCTCCGACCAGTCGTTTATCTCTCCACTCTCTCTTCCACTCTCCCCCACTCGTTTATCTCTCCATTCTCCCTTTCATTCTCCGACCACTCGTTTATCTCTCCACTCCCCCTTTCATCATCCCACTCGTTTGTCTCTCTCCCCTCTCCTTTTCATTCTCCCAACTCATTTTTCTCTCTCCACTCTCCCTTTCATTTTCCCCAACTCGTTTGTCTCTCTCCCCACTCGTATTTGTTCTCTCTCCTCTCCCTTTCATTCTCCCCACTCGTTTTTCTCTCTTCACTCTCTTTCACTCTCTCCCACTCGTTTTTCTCTCTCCCTCTCCCCCACTCGTTGTTTCTCTCTCCACTCTCCCTTTCATTCTCCCCCACTCGTGTTTCTCTCTCCCCTCTCCCTTCCATTCTCCCCCACTCGTTGTTCTCTCTCCACTCTCCCCCACTCGTTGTTTCTCTCTCCCCCCCCTCGTTTTTCTCTCTCCATTCTCCCCAACTCATTTTTCTCTCTCCCCTCTCCCTTTCATTCTCGCTTCCAGGAAAATAGAAGAGGAAGACTGGAAAACTGGAAGAGCAAGGCCAGACTTGAAGGGCATGGAAAGCCAGCATGGAAACTGGAGACGCCTGGAAGAGCCTGGAAAGATTGAGGAAGGCCTAGAAAAGTTTGGAAAAGGTCTGAAAACACTTGGAGAACTGGAAAAGAACCTGGAAAGCGAGGATGGTCTGGAAAATAATTGGGAAAGGTCTGATAACACTTGGATAACTGGAAAAGTCTGGAAAGATTGAGGATGGTCTGGAAAAGATTGGAAAAGGTCTAAAACACTTGGGGAACTCGAAAACAAAAGACTGAAGATGGCCTAGAAAAAATTGGGAAAGGCCTGGGCAGACTTAGAGCACTGGACAAATAGACTGAAGATATCCTGAAAAAGATTGGGAAAGGTCTGGAAACACTTGGTTAACTGGAAAATAGCCTGGTAAATCTGAGGATGGTCTAGAACAATGGGAAAGGTCTGAAAACACTTGGATAAGTGGAAAAGAGCCTGGAAAGACGGAGGATGGCCTGGAAAAGATTGGGAAAGGCCTGGACAGCTTTAGAGAACTGGAAACAAAAGGAATGAGGATGACCTGGAAAAGATTGGGAAAGGTCTGAAAACATTTTGAGAAATGGAAAAGACTAAAGATATCATGGAAACAACGGATGGGCGTAGTAAAGACTGACTGAAAAGTCTGAAAAAACTGGAAGGCCCTAAAAATACTGGAAGGCCCCTTGAGACTTAAAAGGCTGGAAAAGATTGAGGACGTCCAGGAAGCTACCGATAGACCATGGAAGGACTGAAGAGGACCTATGTTATTATTAAGAGGGTTTATCAAGATCGTATTTACCTATTTGAGTCGTAGATGTAGATTATAAGCCAAAAAATCGTCTAATGGTTACCATAATAGGATGAAAATGACGTAATGGTGGTGAAGGGTTTAACCCATTTAGTACTTTTTATTATATTCTGGCAACTATTAGACGATTATATTCAGCTGACAAAGGACGTCTGCTAATGGAAAAGGCTGGAAAGGGAGGGGATGACAAGACTGCAGGAAGAGGAGGCCCTGGAAAAGAAAGAATGGAGGGGGGAGGGGGCTGGAAAGACTATGAGGAGAGGGAGGGGGGAGGGGGGAGGAGGGGCGGGAAAGACTGGAAGAAGAGGAGACCTGGAAGAAAAAGAATGGAGGGGAAGGGGGCTGGAAACACTATGAGGAGGGGGAGTGGCTGGAAAGACTGGAAAAGAGGATACCCTGGAACAAAAAGAATGGAGGGAGGGGGGCTTGGAAAGACTATGAGGAGGGGCTGGAAAGACTGGAAGAGGAGGAGGCCCTGGAAAAGAAAGAATGAAGGGAGGAGGGGGAAGAGGGCTGGAATGACTATGAGGAGGGGAAGGGGCTGGAAAAACTGGAAGAAGAAAAGGCCCTGGCAAAAAAGAATGGAGGGGGAGATGGGAGTGGGGGCGGGGGGGGCTGGAAAGACTAGGAGGAGAGAGAAGGGGGGAGGAGGAGCTGGAAAGACTATGAGGTGGGGGAGGGGGCAGGGTTGGGAAAGAAAGAATGGAGCGAGGGGGGAGGGGACTGGAAAGGCTATGAGGAGGGGGGGGGGCTGGAAAGACTACGAGGAGGGGAGGGGGGAGGGACTGGAAAAGAAAGAATGGAGCGAGAGGGGAGGGGCTGGAAAGACTATGAGGGGAAGGGGGGGTTGGGGTGCGCCTTTTAGAGTCTTAATGAAGAGGAATGGGTGAGGGGCCTGGGAGCTGCGGAAATGAAGAGGATTTTGGGTGAAAGGAAGCTGAGGAAGGCAATGTTAGACAGGGGGCCCACCTTTCTTTATTTTACTCTCTCTCTCTCTCTCTCTGTATGTGTTCCTAAGCCTCCCTCCTCCTTCTTCCCTCTTCTTTCCTTTCCGCCCCATTCTCTACCTATCCCTCCTCCCCACACTCACTCTTATTTAATCCTCTCCAGTCTCAATTTTATTCTTCTCTCTCTCTCTCTCTCTCTCTCTCTCTCACTTTGCACCACTCGTTCAATAATCCTGTTCCGCTGAATTTACACACGCGCGCACACACACATACCAAAGTTAACCTATCATTATCACAATATATATATAAATATAAACAATACAAACATACACACATTTATTTCTACAAACACACCAAGCTAATCTAGCATTTTCAAAATACATGTACATATAATATAATTAATACAAATATAGTCACATACACTGGCATACACTTTGTCTCTCTCTTTTATTTATTAATGTATTTATTTATGTGTGTATAGATTATATATTCAGCAGCATCAAATCACACCACACCCGCTCATACTCCAAATTACATGGGTCCATTAACCTAAATGTCCGTGGTGGCAAATGATGATATAGCTTGACTGGTGATTGGTGGGGCGAGCGATAGTGCCACACATACACATAGACAGGCTCACAGACATACATACATCCATACACACACTCTCATACACAAACACCTTCTATATTCTGCATCACAACAAATCAAACCAGTTACATACACTAACACCTATCACACACACACACACACACACACACACACACACACACACACACACACACACACACACACACACACACACACACACACACACACACACACACACACACACACCAATCTACATAGAGCCATTAACCCATATGTCATGATTTAGGTCGACTGGTGATTGGTGGGGCAAGTGATGGAGGGGGGGGGGGTGTGAGTGGGGATATTGCTGTGGGATTTGTGTTATTGGAAAGGGTGGGTGAAATTGGGTGTGAGATTAGGTAACATAAGATTGGATGGAATGGTTGGAATTGGGGGTGGGTGTAATTGGGAGTAAGGTGAGCTGGGGTGTGGGGTTGAATGAAATTGGGTAAAGGTTTATGCACACGCCTACAACTTATTATCCATTCTCGAATACTGGATATTAATCTAATCATGTTCATATGGGTTTTTGGGTGGAATGGGGTGTGGTGACAGGAACATACACACAGATTAGATGATTATGAGACACTCCCTCGTACTAATATGTGTTAAGCACAACAGCAAGCACAGCATCGTACAAACACACATGCAAACAAAGCACACACAAACACACCAAGACACACACATATATATATATACACACACACACCTAGACAAACACACATACACTCACGGGTTCTGTTTTGTGTGTGTATTTCCTGGAACACGGAGCGAGATTAGTTGTCGTACTTGTTAATTATGACATTGTATGTATTGTGTGTGTGTGTGTGTGTGTGAGTTAGTGTGTCATGAGTGTGTTTATGTGTAAGACCGAGTGAGTGTATTGTATGAGAGAGGATGATTTAGTGTATTAGTATGTTGTGAGAGATAGAGAGAGAGAGAATCATGCTTCTCACTCCACAACGGTAATCAATAGGTGAGGTAGCCGTGCTCTCACACCTGCACAATAGATGAGGTAGCCGTGCTCTCACACCTGCACAATAGGTGAGGTAGCCGTGCTCTCACACCTGCACAATAGGTGAGGTAGCCGTGCTCTCACACCTGCACAATAGGTGAGGTAGCCGTGCTCTCACACCTGCACAATAGGTGAGGTAGCCGTGCTCTCACACCTGCACAATAGGTGAGGTAGCCGTGCTCTCACACCTGCACAATAGGTGAGGTAGCCGTGCTCTCACACCTGCACAATAGATGAGGTAGCCGTACTCTCACACCTGCACAATAGATGAGGTAGCCGTGCTCTCACACCTGCACAATAGGTGAGGTAGCCGTGCTCTCACACCTGCACAATAGGTGAGGTAGCCGTGCTCTCACACCTGCACAATTGCCGTGCTCTCACACCTGCACAATAGGTGAGGTAGCCGTGCTCTCACACCTGCACAATAGGTGAGGTAGCCGTGCTCTCACACCTGCACAATAGGTGAGGTAGCCGTGCTCTCACACCTGCACAATAGGTGAGGTAGCCGTGCTCTCACACCTGCACAATAGCTGAGGTAGCCGTGCTCTCACACCTGCACAATAGATGAGGTAGCCGTGCTCTCACACCTGCACAATAGGTGAGGTAGCCGTGCTCTCACACCTGCACAATAGGTGAGGTAGCCGTGCTCTCACACACCTGCACAATAGGTGAGGTAGCCGTGCTCTCACACCTGCACAATAGGTGAGGTAGCCGTGCTCTCACACCTGCACAATAGGTGAGGTAGCCGTGCTCTCACACCTGCACAATAGGTGAGGTAGCCGTGCTCTCACACCTGCACAATAGGTGAGGTAGCCGTGCTCTCACACCTGCACAATAGGTGAGGTAGCCGTGCTCTCACACCTGCACAATAGGTGAGGTAGCCGTGCTCTCACACCTGCACAATAGATGAGGTAGCCGTGCTCTCACACCTGCACCATAGGTGAGGTAGCCATGCTCTCACACCTGCACAAATGTGAGGTAGCCGTGCTCACACCTGCACAATAGGTGAGGTAGCCATGCTCTCACACCTGCACAATAGGTGAGGTAGCCGTGCTCTCACACCTGCACAATAGGTGAGGTAGCCGTGCTCTCACACCTGCACAATAGGTGAGGTAGCCGTGCTCTCACACCTGCACAATAGGTGAGGTAGCCGTGCTTTCACACCTGCACAATAGGTGAGGTAGCCGTGCTCTCACACCTGCACAATAGGTGAGGTACCGTGCTCTCACACCTGCACAATAGGTGAGGTAGCCGTGCTCTCATACCTGCACATACACAGGTGTACAGGCACACAGCCATGCACACATAGTATACACACACAAACACATATATACGCCTATCTACACTCACATACATACAGTACATACATACATACATACATACAGTACATTATATACATACAAAGACAGTCATAAATTCACATTTATCTTCACACACAACAGCAACACATACACATTTGCATACACCTATCTACACATACAGTATATCTATCTACACACACGACACACATAAATACACCTATCTCATTTTACACAAACATACATTTACCTATCTACACAAATACACATACTGTATATATACATATAACACACAAACATACACCTATCTACTGTATATACACATATCTACACACATGACATACACCTACCTATCTACACACACACACACACTTACCTCCCTACCCCCCCCCCCACCTAACTACAGCCACATTTATTTACACACACATACACCTAGCCACACGCACACACACCACAAACATTTCCTAATTTGCAGACATTCATAAGCTCACGCAAACACACATTTCTACATCTCTCTCTCTCTCTCTCTCTCTCTCTCTCTCTCTCTCTCTCTCTCTCTCACACATATCCGCACCCCCGACTGTCCGTGTTTAAACCCTTGTAGCCTTGCCCACAACAGTATTATTATAAGAATAAGACTAAATCAAACATTACAAGTATTCTCCGTTTTCGTCCACACTAATATTACCTGAAGCTGCTACTACTACTACTCCTACTAATATTACTACTACCGTACTACTACACACAGTATTTACACTTGCAAGAAATATACACTACTATCTTTCCCTTTCACACTTATACACACAATATCTCACACGCACCTCTCTCTCTCTCTCTCTCAAGCGTAGACACACACATACAAACATGAACACACACTTGTTTCTCCTGCACTCTCCTCTTTCTCTCACACGTCCCCCATCTGCTCCCTAAACTCTCTCTCTCTCTCTCCCTCTTTCTCTCACACAAACACACACACACACACCCACATACACGGCCAAGACGTTCGTTCTGGCCTCCTCCGGTTTGAGAGTAAATTGAGCCATTTATCCAAGTACCCAAGGAGGCAGAGGCAAGGTACCCAATGTTATGCTTCGAGGCGCCTCAAAACAAAGCCAAGATGTCTTGCCCAAACTTGACTACTTGATCTGGAGTGGAGAGCGTTACAGGGACTTGCAAGGAAGGGTTACCATTTCAGAGACTTAATGGTCCATTCCAGGGAGATACTAATAATGGGATTAAGGTTATAGCGACTTGCAAGGAAGGGTTAGCATCTCAAAGGTGTTGCGGTCCATTCCAGGGATATACTAATAATGGGAGTGGAGAGTTACAGGGACTTGCCAGGAATAGTTATCATCTTGGAGACTTTGCGGCCCATTCCGGGGAGATACTAATACTATGGGAGTTTACTTACAGAGACTTGCAAGGAAGGGTTAGCATTTCAAAGGCGCTCTGGTCCATTCCGGGGAGGTACTAAAAATGCTCAGATAACTTTAGGCCACTGCTAAACAAACACGAAAGTGGATGAATTAGGTGGAATGGAAACACAGAAAAGAGCTTGAATTCTTTATTCCTCCTGCGTTTCGGGCTATGCAGAGCCCATCTTCAGAGAGACTGGACCCATCATCGTCTCTCTGAAGATGGGTTCTGCGTAGCCCGAAACGTAAGAGAAATAATAGATAATTCAAGCTCTTCCCTGTGTTTCCCTTCCACCTAATTCATATACTTGTCATAATGGATCAGTCGCACACACTATAGTATTTTTCCCTTAACACTCAATAATACGACTGGAGATTTGTTTCAGATAATTACATCATCTTGCACTTCTCTCAAGCTCCGTGGCACAGACTAGTCACAGAGTTTACACAGATTTATACGGAGATGTTCAACTCCTTCACAATTCCTCATGCTTACTTCAAGTTTAGGGAGAGAGGGGGGAGGTGAGGTGAGGTGTGTGGGAAGGAGAGGAGAAAGAAAGGAGAGGAGAGGAGGGGAAGAGAGGTGAAAGAGAGGAGAGGAGAGGAAAAGAGGTGAAGGAAAGGGAGGAGAAGGGAAGGAAGGAGAGGAGAAGAGAGTGGCAGGAGAGGAAATTGGAAAGAGAGGAGGTAAGGGGAATGAAGAGGAGTACAAAGGGAGTACAAAGGAAATCAAGCAACAACAGATATAGTGACCCTTCTAGGTTGCTTGTCCTCCAAAACACTGAGGATCAAGTGTCCAAACAGTGGTTTAGAGTGGGTAAGGGAACATTGGAAAGGGAATTACTGCCCTGAAACTAATGTCCGTGGCAGGATTAGGAAGTTAGTAGGGGACAGATGGGTTAGTAACTGAGGGGGGGATAAAATAAAGTTATTCATTTACAAACGCAGTCAATCGCGGGTTTGATGCGAGATATTTGTCTAGGCGGAGTTTAAATGAATCAACGGTGATGCAGTCTATAACGTTTCGGGGAAGCCCATTCCACAAGTTGACAACTCGATTGAAGAAGAAATTCTTAGATTCATGTGAGTTAAAAGATTTACCAATAATTTTGCAACCGTTTCCCCGCGTGTAATTAGATTGGTTGATAGTGAAGTACTTATTACAGTTCATATTGTCGATGCCTTTGATGATTTTGAACACTTGAATTTAGTCACCTATTGATCTGCGCTGGGTTAAAGGAAATAGATTTAATTCTCTAAGACGCTCTTCGTATGGTTTGTTCTTTAGGCTAGGTATCATTTTGGTAACTCTACGTTGAACTCGTTCTAGCTTGTTTATATCTTTTTGGTATTAAGGGCACCAGGATTGAACGCAGTATTCCAGAAGAGGGCGGACTAAGGAATTGTAAAGGGTTAGGATAACTTCTTTGGATTTATGCTCAAATGACCTGCCTATAAAGCCAATTATTTTGTTTGCCTTCTTAACAACTTCTGAACATTGTTGACTCGGTTTTAGGTTACTCGATATTGTTACTCCCAGATCGGTTTCTCTGTTTACATTCTTAAGCCGAGTGCCATTCATCGAATAGTTTGCTTTCTCATTTAGGTATCCGATATGTAGTACTTTACATTTATCCGCATTGAAACTCATTTGCCAAATTTGGGCCCAACATGACAATGTATCTAGATTGTGTTGCATATCGTCAACTTGTTCTTTTGAGAGTACGCTATTTGCAATTTTTGTATCGTCAGCAAATTTTGAGATTGTACAGGTGAGACCCTCATCTATGTCGTTGATGTAAATTAGAAAGAGAATTGGTCCTAGTACCAATCCCTGGGGTACCCCGCTACTTACATTGGTCCATTTAGATGCCTTACCGTTTATGACTACTCTTTGCTTTCTGTCGCTGAGCCAATTTTCTATCCATTTCAACACACCGTCTTGTATTCCATGCGCTTTTAGTTTTAGCAGTAAACGTTTATGGGGAACTTTGTCAAAGGCCTTTTGAAAATCAAGGTATATATAATATCTACAGCTTTACTCTCATCGTAGAGGTTGAGGATATCGTGGAAGAAGTCTAAGAGGTTTGTTAAACAGGAACGTTTTTTACGAAAGCCGTGTTGAGTATCTTTAAGTATGTTATTTTCCTCTAAGTGATTTACGAGAGTCTGTCTCGTATGACCGTTTCTAGCATTTTACATACAACTAAGGTTAAGCTAATTGGACGATAGTTACTGGGTAGGGATTTGCTGCCTTTTTTGAATATCGGTGTTACGTTGGCTAGCTTCCACTGATCGGGCATAGTTCCAGACTGCAAGGATTTATTGAATAATAATGTCAGTGGTTTGGAGAGCTCATCCTTAGCTTCCTTTAGAACTCTAGGCGAGATTGTATCAGGTCCAGGCGTTTTATTTACCTTGAGTTTATCAAAACAATTCAATACTTCTCTCTCTGTAACGGTGATATTGCTTAGCACATCTGAATTATCAATCTGAATTGGCGATGGTGTAGGGATATCACTGAGGTCTTCTGTTGTAAAAACTGATGCAAAGAAGGTATTGAGGGCATTACTCATTTGTACTTCGTCTTTGGTGTATTCTCCATTTTCATCGACTAACGGTCCAACAGTTGAAGTAACTACCTTTTCTTTCTGATATAACTATAGAATTCTTTCGGGTTTGTTTTACTTTGGTTCGCAATATGTAACTCTAAGGTCTTTTTACTTTGCTTAATTAACTTTTTGGCTTTGCGTCGTAGCTCTACAAATTTCAGCCGTTCTTCATCATTTTGTGAGGATTTTAATCTATCATTAGCAAATTTTTTAGCAAGCAGGCAGTTTGAAATATCTTTATTCCACCATTTGGGCTTATTATTATGGCCTGGATGCCGTATTTTCGATGGTATGCAGTCTTGCACTGCTTTTAGGTAAGTGGCTTCGAATAACTTCCAACATGTATTTATGTCGTTATTGTGAATTAAAAAGCTCCAGTCAGTTTCTTTAAACATAGCTCTAAGTTTATGGAAGTTTGCTTTCTTGAAATTAGGGACTTTTTCGATGCTACTATTTGGTTCGTTACTAGTAAACTTTAAAGTGAAAGTTATCGTACGATGGTCGCTGTTACTGAATTCATCACCAACATTCAAATTCTCTATTAATTCTTCTTTTGCTGCAAGTACAATGTCAAGAACGTTATTACCACGGGTCTGCGTTCGAACAAATTGATAAAGCGAACTCTCTTGCAAGTTCGTATACAAGTCATGTCCGGAGTGTGAAGTAAGAGTATCGCCCCACTTGGTCACAGGTAAATTAAAGTCGCCAAAAATTACGGTATCTTGTGAGTTACTTACATCTGCAATTTGTTCGTAAATTTTTCGGTCAGTTTGCACTGATTGAGCTGGAGGTCTGTATATTAATGCAAGTATTATTTTTGTACCTTTATTATTCTTTATTAGCACAAAAGATGCGTCGACGTTCACAATTTGAGGTTTTGACAAGAGGGTAGGGTTAAGACTTTCTTTGATATAAAGTAAAACGTCACCTCCATTTCGATTTATTCGGCTTTTCTCAAACATTACATAACCGGGAAGTGAATACTCTGCTAAAAAGTCTCTATCTTCTGTATTGAGCCAAGATTCTGTTATGCCAATCACATCATAATTTTCTGTAAACACTAGCTCCTCTAAATCTGAACATTTATTGCGTATGCTACGAGCGTTTGCATAGAAAACCTTTAAATTTGTTATTTTAGAACTCACGGAACGCTCTTTAATAATATTTTTGGTTCTTGTCGGATCTACATTTATGTTCATGGCTGTCCTCGGTCCTCGCTGTCTTCGGTCCCTATCGCTAGTAGTCCTCGGTTGCCTCTGTTTTTTTCTTGGCGTTGGATGATTTATGTCACTGCTGCTTCTTCTCGGATGGCATTTTTTGATCCATGGCTGCGGACTGCTTCGTGTAGGAGACGACCCATGCGTGCTGAACCCACAGGGTTTAGATGAGTGCCATCCTTGCGGAACAGAGTAGGCTGGTTGTAGAAGTTGTCCCAGAGGTTGATGAATTCAACTTCTTCCCTCAGACACAAATATTTTAGTCGGCTATTTGTGCTGAAGGCCTTGTCGTAGAATTTGTCAGGTGCGTCGATCTTGGGGAGAATGCCTGAGATGATGATATTCCTTGACTTGTTTTTGTAGTGCTGGATCATCTTGCGATATTTCTCCATCAACTCTTCAGATCTGGTGCGCATGACGTCATTTGAACCAGCATGGATGACAAAAAGGATATTTTCATTTGCATCCTTTGTGGTATCTTCGAAGGCTTCCACAATGTCGTCCAGTCCAGCTCCTGGGATGCAAAATCTTTTTCGTTGATTTGGGACTCTGTCGCAGAACTCTTCGACCTGTCTTCGTAGGATGGAATCCCCAACGAGCCTGGTCTCTTCAGCTTCGTCTTCCATCTCTACCAATATCTCAAATCTGTTTGACATTGTGACTGGTAGATGAGACCTTTTCTGCGTTGGCCGTGCACCGTTCCTCACTGGTGTAAATCCGGAAACCTGTGGTGGCGGGACTCTACGTACAGGTCGGGGAGAGGAGTGGTTAGAACGGGGGCAAGGGGTACTGGTACTGTTCGTTCTAGCAGGCTTCTTGCACGAGGAGTGGGGGAGAGACTAAGGTGAACAGGGCGGCTGTCCTGGTTTGATGTCGGCTCAGGCTCGTCAGAAGCATCTGCTGCAGTGTCTACTGCAGGTGTTGGATTGTTGGCAGATGACGTTGGGGCGGTGGTGGATGCTGGAGTTGAAACAATTGGAGTTAGTGATACTCCAACGTTGAGTGTTACAAACTCTTGGAGTGATTCCAGCTTCCTGGTGAGGGCGTTGATCTTGTTGTGGGCTTCATCCAATTTTGCTGTCAAATCCTCTCGTTGCTGGCAGAGTCGGCAGACTTGTGGATCGGCAGGAGCAAACATGGAAGCACCAAACCTACTGGCGCAGTTCGTACAGGCACGAGGCATGGTGACGATCACTTTCTTCAGATCACTTCACTCACTTAAAAACACTTAACTCACTTTAAAAACACTAAACTCACTTTAAAAACACTTCACTCCCTTCAGGTCGCTTCACTTACTTAAATAGGCCTAACCGAAAACAAAACATTTGAAATACACACAAATAGGTTATCAGCGGTGATAGCCTAACCGAAAATTAAAACAAAACAAAATTAAATTTGAATGCGCAGTGATAGCCGAACCGAAAACAATTGTATGTTTATTTAAACAGAAATAGGCCACCAGGGGAGGAGAGGAGAGTAAATGGAGGAAGAGGAGGGAAGGAAGAAGAAGAGAGGAGATGATAGGAGAGAAGGGGAAAGGGAAGGATAGGAGAGGAGGAGAAGGAGATGAAAGGAGAGGAGGGGAGAGGGAGGAAAATGAGAGGAGAGGAGGGTAAAGGAGGGGAGTTGAGGATAAAAGAGGAAGAGAAAGGTTGAAGGGTGGGAAAAGAATAATGAAGTGAGGAAGATAATATAAAAGAGATGGGATTTAGTATGAGAAACTAAAACAATGGTGAGGAAAATAAAAGAAGAATAAACAGTGAAAATGAGAAGGTGGTGATAGTGATGACATGATAATGAGTTATTTGATAGTAGTGATATGCGTGGTACTAATGGTGGTGACAGTGACAGTCGATGGTAATGAGTTGTGTTATTAGTTAGTGGTGATGTGAGTGTGGTGGTGGTGGTGTTAGTAATAGTGGTTGTGGTGATGACTGTTTGGTGGTGATTATAGTGTAGTGGTGATGACAAGTGTGGTGATAGTGGTGGTGACAGTGTAATGGTGATGATGATAGTGGTGGTGCAGCAATTACCTCGTTTAGCTGGCTGGATATTGCTGTCACTACTACTACTGCTGCTGCTTCTGCTGTTGTTCTGTCTCTCTCTCTCCCTCTCTTACACACACACGTACTGCATGCAAATATAAAATTACAGGCTTAAACACACAGTAACGTACACACACACAAGCTCACATACAAAGAAACATGGATGAACGCAAACGTATACAAACACATGAATGTAGACACACACACGTACCGCATGCAAATATATACTTACATAATCATCTTACATGCTTTACTCACAGCCAATAACCTTCCACCGATTGTGATTCCTCCTAATCCTCTCCAGCAACCACCATCAGTCGCCAAGACCCAGAAGAAACCAAGAAAGACGCCAAAGAAGAAGATCTACCTTGTACCTCGAGTTGTCAACAGGATCAACACATCAGCGCCACAGTCCCAACAAGCTGAGCATCCTGAAGACCCAACTTCACAGCCAACACAGGGAACCTCATCTCCAGCACCTCCTATCAACATTCCTACAGAAGACTCCATGGACCTCGACATTCATCAAGAAGACTCTTATGAAAAGGAAGACTCCGAGGAATAAAAAATGGATGTGGAATTATCTGATGATGAAGATCCAGAAGATGACAAGACCCCTTCTACACCACTTCAGTCTGCCGCCTCATGGAGAGACCTGTTCGTCCAAGCCAACGCCAAAACCAACGCCATCTACATTAAAGCCAACGACCTTCCAACAACATCCGAGCCTCCTGACCAACCCAGCATAAGGAAGAAAGTCAAATCGAACAATACAAAACTTCTCCACCACAACACCCCAGAACAAAAATAGCAAGGTGGTTTAGCCCACCAGCTTTTACCTCTCCAACTATTCATCCTTCATCACTTTACCTTGGACTTCAAACTCTATTTTCATCACTCGTGGGGCCTCTCCTCACATTCCATCGTTCGTTACACCTATTACCATCATCACTACTGCAGTCACCATCACCATTACTATCATATATATATATATATATATATATATATATATATATATATATATATATATATTATATATATAAATTCCCAGTCGAGCTCGAACCACCGACAGTAAGGACGAGTGTCCATACTTGAATCCACTATACCACAGAATGATAGAGGATACTTATGTGTAGTAGATTAAAGCATGAACACTCGTCTTGACTGTCGGAGGTTTGAGTCCGACTGGGAGTATATATATATATATTTATTTTTTTAATTTTAATTTAAAGTGTAACTATCTCACCAAATGTGGAGTATGTATGACAAATAAAGAAAATAGCATATTGACCTTATATTTTACCTTGACCTGTGACCTTAACCTTTCATATGGACTTGTATAGTTTTTGTATGGCCTTGGCCTACGTATTCCAACTATACATGGTAAGCCTAGTGAGAATCTAACAGTTAGTATAAGAAATACTAGTAAAAACTTATTTTGACCTTTGACCTTGACCTTTGACCTTACCCTTTAGAATATTTATCTAAGATTTGGGCAATACGATATCAAGGTTACCAGTAACTTGTATAGTGAAAATGAAGACATTTGAGTAAAAACTAAAAATAAATAATAAAAGATGACCTCTGACCTTGACCTGTGACCTTGACCTATATGTAAGATTACATTTGTTATGTTCATTGACATTGCCCAGGAAAATCATTAAATCATTAATTTCAGTAAAACCCATCAGTTAGTTTCATATATATTAATAGAATAGTTTACCTTGACCTCTGACCTTTATCTGGACCTTTATGGTATGTGTCTCAAAATTCAGTATTTTCCTTTTCACTTAAAGTGCAGCTGTCTCGACAAATTTTGTGAAGTTTGCATGAAAATCAAATCAATTAGCATATTGACCTTATGTTTGACCTTGACCTGTGACCTTGACCTTTCATATGGAATTGTATAGTTTCTTGTATGACCTTGGCCCAGGTATTCCGAATATACATGGTAAGCCTAGTGCAAATCTAACAGTTAGTGTAAGAAATACTAGTACAAATCGTATTTTGACCTTTGACCTTGACTTTCGACCTTATCCTTTAGAATATTTATCTGAAATTTGGTCAATAAGATACCAAAGTTACCAGTAACGTGTATAGTGAAAATGAAGAAATTATATTAAAAACTAAAAAAAAAAAAAAATTTACCTTTTGATTAACCTTGACCTTCGACCTTAACCTTTAAGTTAAATTAAAAAATTATTTTTGACTGACCATCGCATTGACCAAATGGATAGCCTATACCTGTGAGATTTGGTGAAAATTCATTGAGCGGTCTAGGAGTTACCGGACAGACAGACGGCGGATGACGACGACGACGGACAAGCTGACTTGTGGTACTCAGTAGGCTATACGAGCGGGATCTGTGTGCGCGATACCACTCTGCTTCGCAGAGTTGATAATAACTCTGCACTGTATTGTAAGGTATCCTGGAAATTACAACTAAATGGCCTTTATAGGAATCACAGTAAATCCCTGGATTTATCAGGTGTGTTTATTAAGGGAGCCCACCTCGCTTGTTTTCTCTTTCTCTCACTCTCTCCTTGGCTTGTATCCATTCGGCCCCATTCAGCCTATTATTTTAAGACGATTACCCCCATCCAGGTGTCAATATATTCCTGGACAGCGTTAGCGAGCCAGCATATATATATTTTTGTTTTGACAGCAAACTAAATTTGTACATTTTTCGATAGAAACATTTCTCCGGCGAAGCCGGATTTTTCCATACAATACTGGCTCGCTATCGCTCGCCAGGAAGAAATCGACACCTGGATGGGGATAAACGTCTTAAACCAGTTGGCTGAATGGGGCCGAATGGATACAAGCCAGGGAAAGAGAGAAAAGGAGAAAAAGATAAAACAAAAACAGTGACCCCCCCTTAAATGCGTATGTTTATTGTTTGTACCTGTAAATACGCAACTAACTCTAACTCTCACTCTCTATATGTACTGTACCTATTCTCTCTCTCTCTCTCTCTCTCTCTCTCTCTCTCTCTCTCTCTCTCTCTCTCTCTCTCTCTAACTATCTATGTATCTATTCTATCTCTCTCTCTCTCTCTCTCTCTCTCTCTCTCTCTCTCTCTCTATCTATGTATCTATTCTCTCTCTCTCTCTCTCTCTCTCTCTCTCTCTCTCTCTCTCTCTCTCTCTCTCTCATTACAAGTATAATTTAATCCAATGATGAATTACCGTGTCCACACCAGCTGCTGAGTTCAACTGTTTAATTAAAATTATGACATCTTCATAATATTATGTACATTAATATGTGTGTGTGTGTGTGTGTACTTACTCTAGTTCTTACTCTAGTTGTATTGCGGGAGTGAGCATGCTCGTTATTTCCCGCCTCCTATATGTGTAGGTGTTATATGTATCGTTGGAATGGCTGTGGATGTGTGTGTAGTCTGTATTTTTAGCCAATTGGCGACATCGGAAACGAAGGCTTAGGGGGATCTGTATGGTACCATTCTCACTATAGACGGTACCGTCTCGCCCGAAGGCTTAGGTAGCCATCAGCTTAGGTGAACCATATGATACCCATCTCGCCTTGTACCATTTTTGCCAACCCCAGATGGGACGTCACAACGTCGTCCACTTATTCCAGGTACCTATTTACAGCTAGGTGAACTGAGGCTAACACATGAAAGGAGACAAGCCCAATTTGTCTCCGCCCGGTCTGGGATTGAACCCCCGACCCCTCGTGTGTGAGACGAGAGCGCTACCTACTAGGCTACGGGCTGTGTGTGTGTGTGTGTGTGTGTGTGTGTGTGTGTGTGTGTGTGTGGCTAAATACCTACGCAAATTAAAAGATAATTAAGTCATAAATTACATAACGAAGGTAATTTATAACTAATACATCAAGTCAATTAATCTTATAAAGTCAGTCAGTCAGGTAAGTAAATTAACCGTTTTTACAACCACAGATCCTTCTTAAGCTGCACAAAATCGTCTACATATAGCTAGCATATAATTAAATAGACGACGCCGGTACAGAAGAGGTTAATACTGGTATAGTTGGACCTGGTTGGTTTAATAGACGACGCCGGTACAGGTGAGGTTAATACTGGTATAGTTGGACCTGGTTGGTTTAATAGACGACGCCGGTACAGGTGAGGTTAATACTGGTATAGTTGGACCTGGTTTGTTTTAATAGACGACGCCGGTACAGGTGAGGTTAATACTGGTATAGTTGGACCTGGTTGGTTTAATAGACGACGCCGGTACAGGAGAGGTTAATACTGGTATAGTTGGACCTGGTTGGTTTAATAGACGACGCCGGTACAGGTGAGGTTAATACTGGTATAGTTGGACCTGGTTGGTTTAATAGACGACGCCGGTACAGGTGAGGTTAATACTGGTATAGTTGGACCTGGTTGGTTTAATAGACGACGCCGGTACAGGTGAGGTTAATACTGGTATAGTTGGACCTGGTTGGTTTAATAGACGACGCCGGTACAGGTGAGGTTAATACTGGTATAGTTGGACCTGGTTGGTTTAATAGACGACGCCGGTACAGGTGAGGTTAATACTGGTATAGTTGGACCTGGTTGGTTTAATAGACGACGCCGGTACAGGTGAGGTTAATACTGGTATAGTTGGACCTGGTTGGTTTAATAGACGACGCCGGTACAGGTGAGGTTAATACTGGTATAGTTGGACCTGGTTGGTTTAATAGACGACGCCGGTACAGGTGAGGTTAATACTGGTATAGTTGGACCTGGTTGGTTTAATAGACGACGCCGGTACAGGTGAGGTTAATACTGGTATAGTTGGACCTGGTTGGTTTAATAGACGACGCCGGTACAGGTGAGGTTAATACTGGTATAGTTGGACCTGGTTGGTTTAATAGACGACGCCGGTACAGGTGAGGTTAATACTGGTATAGTTGGACCTGGTTGGTTTAATAGACGACGCCGGTACAGGTGAGGTTAATACTGGTATAGTTGGACCTGGTTGGTTTAATAGACGACGCCGGTACAGGTGAGGTTAATACTGGTATAGTTGGACCTGGTTGGTTTAATAGACGACGCCGGTACAGGTGAGGGTTAATACTGGTATAGTTGGACCTGGTTTAATAGACGACGCCGGTACAGGTGAGGTTAATACTGGTATAGTTGGACCTGGTTGGTTTAATAGACGACGCCGGTACAGGTGAGGTTAATACTGGTATAGTTGGACCTGTTGGTTTAATAGACGACGCCGGTACAGGTGAGGTTAATACTGGTATAGTTGGACCTGGTTGGTTTAATAGACGACGCCGGTACAGAAGAGGTTAATACTGGTATAGTTGGACCTGGTTGGTTTAATAGACGACGCCGGTACAGAAGAGGATAATACTGGTATAGTTGGACCTGGTTGGTTTAATAGACGACGCCGGTACAGAAGAGGTTAATACTGGTATAGTTGGACCTGGTTGGTTTAATAGACGACGCCGGTACAGGTGAGGTTAATACTGGTATAGTTGGACCTGGTTGGTTTAATAGACGACGCCGGTACAGGTGAGGTTAATACTGGTATAGTTGGACCTGGTTGGTTTAAGGGGGCCCACCTCGTTTTTTGTTTCTCTCTCTCTCTGAGTTGAATTAATTCGGCCCCATTCATCTTACTGTTTTAAGCCGTTTATCCCCATCCAGGTGTTGATTATTTCCTGGAGAACGGAAGCGAGCCAGCATATTTAAAACAAAAGAAATTGATAGCAGGCTAAATTTGTCCGGCGAAGCCGGATTTCTCCATACAATGCTGGCTCGCTATCGCTCGCCAGGAAGAAATTGACACCTGAATGGGGATAAACGTCTTCAAACAGTAGGCTAAATAGGGCCGAATGGATACAAGCCAGAGAAAGGGGAAGCAAAAATGCAGGTCACCCCCCTTAAAACCGTGTTCGATCTACTGGTTGAAATGGTCTCTTGGTTGATTTATCCAGAGTATCTTTATTAACCCCTTCTGTACCGGCAACGTTTGTTTACCTTTAATTCTAGATATAATTAGAAGATTTTGTGCAGATTAAGAAGGGTCTGTGATAGTAAAAAAGGGTTACGGGAGATCGTTCAAAGCCTGTTAAGTGTTGGAGGCCCTTTATAAACTGAATAGAATCGTCTAATAGTAGCCAGAGAAAGGCAAACATCCTTGGCCGGTACAGAAGGTGGTTAATTACTGCTATATGTGATACCCGAGTTTGTGTTGTAGGAGTAAGGCCGAATATACTGGACTGAATAAAGGCTCTCCAAAGTCTATCACACATTCCTGGCTTTACCATGTGTAATCAAATGTGGGTGAGTGTATGCGTATGAATGTGTGGACGTATACATGAACGTGTGTATGTGTGCTTGTGAGCTTCCGGCCACTGGGGAACTGACTGTAATTCCTTGCTATGGGTGTGTATGTACAGTATATATGTGTGTGTGTGTGATTATATGTGTGTGTGTTCTGTGTGTACCTGTATGTGTATCTGTGTGTGTGTGTGTGTGTGTGTGTACCGGTATGTGTATCTGGGTGTGTATGGCCACAAGGGTCTCAGGGCCCAGCGAGGTAATGCTGAACTGTTTGTCTTGTCCCTCCTACCTACACACACGCACACAACACCCTACACACACACACACACACACAACCAACCTCTACACCCCACCTACCTGCACACATACACACCTACCTACCTGCCTAACCGCACACACACACACACACACACCTATCTATCTGGACACACACGAACACACACAAACCTACCTAGACACCTTCCTACCTACCTACCTGCACACACAAACACACCTACCTACTTACACACACAAACACACACACGAACACACACAAACCTACCTAGACACCTTCCTACCTACCTACCTACCTACACACACACACACACAACCAACCTCCTACGCACCCACCTACCTGCACATATACACACCTACCTACCTGCCAGCCGCGCGCGCACACACACACACACACACACACACACACACACACACACACACACACACCTTATCTTTGTTCCTTCGTTTGACCATTTCCCCCTTCTTGTTAGCAACTGCCCCTCAATTTCTTTCGTTCTCTCTCTCTCTCTCTCTCTCTCTCTCTCTCTCTCTCTCTCTCTCTTTCTCTCGCTCTCTCTCTCTCATCTATCTCTCTACCTTGGCAATCTGGACGCGACACGCGGCGTTAGAGAGAGAGAGAGAGAGAGAGAGAGAGAGAGAGAGAGAGAGAGAGAGAGAGAGAGAGAGAGAGCAGAATGAGAGAGTGTGAGAGTGAGAGTGAGTGAGTGAGTGTGTGTGTGTGTGTTGTAACCCCTTTAACTTTGTAAGTCAGGAAGGGTTGGAGCAAACAGGCTCTACATTCCCACATCTATTTACTTTTTAACCCTAATGAAAAGGTTGACATAAACTGGATTGCTCAAGTCCTTTGTGAGTTATGAGAGGTAAGGAGTCGGACTTTCTTGACTCTTCACATTAAATAGACAATAATTGGTTTAAGGGGAGGTTTCATTTTTCTGGAACCCCTGCTCCCTCGTGTCTAGCCCCATTAGTTTGGAGATTCTTTGATTTCCCATGGAATGATTTCTGCTTCCATGGCCGAGGACCCGAGGAGAGTGCTGAACGCATTACCGAGGTAATCCTATCGGGCATGGAAGCATACATTCCATTCTCTTTCTCTCAGACTAATGCTAAAAAATCTTGGTTTACTCACGCCTGTTCTACTGCTGTCCGCAATAAGGAGGAAGCATTCAAACGGTACCGACGCCTTAAAACTCAAGACTCTCATTCTTCATATGTTTCTGCCCGGAATCAAGCCAAATCTGTTCTTCGACTTGCCAAACACTCTTTCATCAATAATAAATGCACTGAACTATCCAACTCTAGCTCTTCCCAAGATTTCTGGCATCTAGCCAAAAACCTCTCCAACAATTTCTCTTCCTCGTCTTTCCGCTCCCCTTTCCCACTCTGATGGCACAACCATCACTTCTTCTCTGACAAAGCTAAACTCTTCGCTCAAACTTTTGCTAGAAACTCCACCTTGGATGATTCCGGTGCTATTCCTCCATCTCCGCCCTCCTCTCTCTTACTTATGCCTAATATCCTAATCTCTTCTAAAGATGTACTTTCTACCCTCTCTGGGCTTAACACTAATAAGGCGTACGGTCCGGACGGTGTTCCTCCTGTTGTTCTCAAAAACTGTGCTTCCGTGCTGACTCCCTGCCTAGGCAAACTCTTTCGTCTCTGTCTATCCTCTAATGTCTTCCCTTCATGCTGGAAGTTTGCTCACATTCAACCTGTCCCAAAGAAGGGTGACCGCTCTCAACCCTCCAACTATAGTCCAATTGCTCTTATCTCTTGTCTTTCTAAAGTTTTTGAAACTATTCTTGCTTCCAAATTTCTTAAGCATTTCTCTTCATAATCTGCTCTCAGATCGCCAGTATGGCTTCCTTAAGGGTCGCTCTACTGGTGATCTTCTTTCATATCTTACTAACTCTTGGTCATCCTCCTTTCGGGACTTCGGTGAGACTTTTTCTATTGCACTAGACATATCGAAAGCCTTCGATAGAGTCTGGCATAAATATTTAATTTCTAAACTACCCTCCTTCGGTTTTCTATCCCTCCATCTGTGCCTTTGTCTCGAATTTCCTTTCCGCACGTTCCATAGCCGCGGTTGTGGACGGCCATTGTTCACTTCCTCACTCTATAAACTCCGGTGTTCCTCAGGGCTCTGTCCTATACCCTATTCTCTTTCTAATTTTTATAAATGATCTCCTTAACTGTACCTTAATTCTCATCCATTCATACGCAGACGACTCAACCTTACACTACTCCATTAGTTTTTCAGAACGCCCCAGACAGCAATCCCTCAACGACAAACGTAATGAAGCCATAGAACTCTTAAATTCTGATCTAAATACTATTTCCAATTGGGGCAGAGAAAACCTTGTTAACTTTAATGCTTCCAAAACCCAATTTCTCCATCTATCTACCCGTCAGGATCTCCCAGCGGACTATCCCTTATTCTTCAACAATACAAAAAATCAAACACTTCATCTTCTCTCAATATTCTTGGTGTCTCTTTTTCTTCTGCTCTCATTTGGAAGGACCATATTACCAGTCTTGCTAAGGCAGCCTCCCAGAAGCTGGGTGTGCTCAACCGCCTTAGGGGGTTCTTTTCCCCTGCACAGCTTCTTGCTCTGTACAGGGGCTTAGTGCGCCCTTGTATTGAGTATTGTTCACATGTGTGGGGAGGTTCCTCTCACACTGCTCTCCTAGACAAAGTTGAAAGGAAGGCCTTTCGTATCATTAACTCCCGTCCACTCACCAACTCTCTGCAATCTCTCTCTCTCCGACGCAATGTTGCATCTCTCTCGCTATTCTATCGCTACTATAATAATCAGTGTTCCTCAGAGCTATCCCAGTGCATACCACGTCCTTTACGTAGGGCACGTGGTACCCGTCTTGCAACTCAATCCCACCCCTACTCTGTGCAACTCTCCAACCCAAGAGTGAAACGTTACTCTCAAACTTTCTTCTACTCAACATCTGAGCTCTGGAACTCTCTCCCAGAATCAGTCTTTCCCTCTACCTATGACTTAAATTGCTTCAAACTCCGTGTATCCAGGCATTTTGGCTCGAACGTCCCTTGATTTTGGCCCTGTCACTCTTTCAACTATGGGGGAGGCACTCGCTATAGGCAGTTATGCCTTTTGCCTCCCTCAATCACATAGAAAAAAAGAAAAAAATTACTTTGGCGATTAGCCTATAAAACCTGTCGTGCCATTTAGGTGTCGATCTTTATTCTGGCAAATGGTAGCGAGCCTGACATTCAATCTTTCTATTAAAAAATGCACAAATTAATATCGAAAGTGGATGTTCTTTAAGGTTGATGGAGGGCTATAGAATAAAATAAAATAAATAAATAAATATATACAAAATAAATATATACAAAAATGTCCTCTAACTAATTATTAGGTAACACAGTGCTCCAGTAGCGTAGGTATTGTGTAGGACCAACCCCCGCATGAGTTACTGGGTGGGTGTGGATGTACTGGAGGCGGAGTTCAGGTATTAGGTACACACAAAGCCCCCATTAATGTAAGTAATGGGTGGTTATGAGAGTGTGAGGGTAGGTGGTGATAATGGTGGTGGTGATGGTGATAGTGGAAGATGGTGGTGGTGATGTTAGTGGTGTTGGTGTTGGAAGGTGATAGTAGTGGTAGTTCTTGGTGGTAGTAGTGGTGGTGGTGATGTTAGTGGTGTTGGTGTTGGAAGGTGATAGTAGTGGTAGTTCTTGGTGGTAGTAGTGGTGGTGGTGATGGTGGTATATAGTGGTGGTGGTAGCGTTGGTGTTGGCAGATGATGGTGGTAGTGGTGATATTCGTGTTGTTAGTATAGAGTAGGTAATAATAACATCATGAGTTACTGGTGGTAGTAGCAGTAGTGGAGGTGGGGTTTAGGTATTACGTACAAACAAGCCCCCATTAATCTAGGTAATGATTGGGTGGTTATGAACTGGTGAGCAGGTGATTAATCTAGGTAATGATTGGGTGGTTATGAACTGGTGAGCAGGTGATTAATCTAGGTAATGATTGGGTGGTTATGAACTGGTGAGCAGGTGATTAATCTAGGTAATGATTGGGTGGTTATGAACTGGTGAGCAGGTGATTAATCTAGGTAATGATTGGGTGTTTATGAACTGGTGAGCAGGTGATTAATCTAAGTAATAGGTGGTTATGAACTGGTGAGCAGGTAGTGGTAGTGGTGGTAGTAGTAGTAGTGGTGGTGGTAGTGTTGGCAGATGGTATTAGTGGTGGTAATGGTTGTAGTGGTTACTGGTGGCAGGTGGTATTGGTGGATATTATAGTGTTAGTGTTGGCAGATGGTGGTGGTAGTAGTGTTGGAGGTGGTAGATAGTGTTGGTATTTCTTTTGTTGATGTTATTGTAGAGTAGGTAGTAATATCATAAAGTCAGTAGGGGCACTGGAGGCGGGGTTCAGGTATTAACATCGCCAAACTAATGGGGCGAAGGATAACAAATATCAAAACTAATGGGGCTAGACGTGAGGGAAAGGGTGAAAAAAAAAAAAAAATGAATTTCTGCCCTCCCCCCCCCTCACCAAACACACCCTAAACCTCACCTTCTCCCTCATGTCTAGCCCCAATACCACACACATTACCAGCACCCTGCAATATCATCATCGCTTTTCGGTGTGGTTTCGGAGAGGGGAGGTTAAAAATGCCGCTTGTGGTAGTTGTTCTGGTCTGTTTCTTTTAAGCAAGAGGGAGTGAAGCGATGACAGTTATGAGAAAAGTTATGGTGAAAAAGGGGGCGAGGGTGATGAAGAGCGGGGAAAAGAGGTTGTGTATGTGGTGTGTCATGGTATGTGTGCTGTGTGTGTCTAGTGTCCTGTCGTCGAGCACGGCAGGACGAGAAAAAAGAACGGTGTGTATCTTTGTGACTTACGGTATATAGTTGTACTTACTCTAGTTGGGTATTGCGGGATGTGAGTACATTGCTCGATTCATTTCCCAGCCTCCTATATGTGTAGGTGTCTATATGTATCGTTTGGAATGGCGGTGGATGTGTTTTGTGTAGTCTGTATTTTAGCAATACGTGGCGACATCGGAAAACGAAGGATTAGGGTGGATACTGTTATGGTACCATTCTCACTATAGACGGTAACCGTATTCTCGCACGAAGGCTTAGGTAGCCATTCAGCCTTAGGTGAAACCATATGATTACCCCATCCTGCTTCTTGTACCATTTTTGCCAACCCCAGATGGGACGTCACACATCGCGTCGTCACCTTATTCCAGGTACCTATTACAGCTAGGTGAATGAGGCTAACAACAAATGACAAGGAGACAAGCCCAATTTGTCTACGCGCCGGCCGGGGACTTGAACCCCCGACCCCTCGGTGTGTGGCGACGAGGCAGCTATCGACCTACTAGGCTACGGCGGTATGTGTGGTGTCTGTGTGTGTCTGTGAGGGGGGGGGACAAGAGGCTGTGGCTGTGTGTAAAGTGTGATGAGAAGCAGGGGGGGGGGGGGGAAAGGATGCACGGTCATGTGCGTGTGAGGAGAACGGGGAAAAGAGGCAGGTGTGTGTGTGTGTGCGTGTGGCTGTGGGGTGTGTGTGTGGGTGTGTGTACAAAGGAAGTACAAAGGAAATCAAGCAACAACAGGATCTAGTGACCCTTTTCTAGGTTGGTGTCCTCCAAAACACTGAGGATCCAAAGTGACCAAAACAGTGGTTTAGAGTGGGCTAAGGGAACATTGAAAAAGGGGGAACTTATTTAGCCCTGCCACTAAACGTGGCAGGACTAGGAAGTTAGTAAGGGGGACATATTGGTTAGTAACTGAGGGGAGGATAAAAGTTATTCATTTACAAACAGCAGTCAGTCGCGCGGGTTTGATGCGAGGGCCTTGGATATTTGTCTAGGCGGAATTTTATGAATCAAACGGTGCTTGGCTTGCTTGCCAAAAAAAAAAAACTCTATAAACGGTCTCGGGGAAAGCCGAACCATTGCGCACAAGTTGACATACTCGATTGAAGAAGAAATTCTTAGATTCGTGCGATTGTATTAAAGAATTTTTACCACAAGTTTTGACCAACAAGTTTTCCCCGCGCTTCTTGTAATTAGATGGTCGATAGTGAAGTACTTACTACAGTTCATATTGTCGATGCCTTTGATGATTTTGAAACACTTGAATTTAAGTCAGCCTCTTAACTCTGCGCTGGGTTAAAGGAAATAGAGTAATTCTCTACGACGCTCTTCGTATGGTGTGTTCGTTAGGCTAGGTATCATTTTGGTAACTCTACGTTGAAACTCGTTTCTAGCTTGGTTTATATCTTTTTGGTAATAAGGGCACCAGGACTTGAAACGCAGTATTTCCAGAAGAGGGCGTTGACTAAGGAATTGTAAAGGGTCTAGGATAACTTCTTGGGATTTATGCTCAAATGACCTGCCTATAAAGCCAAAGTCTATTTTGTTTTGCCTTCTTACCAACTTCTGAACATTGTTGACTCGGTTTTTAGGGTTACTCGATAAGTGTTACTCCGCAGATCAGTTTCTCTGTTTACATTCTTAGAGCTGCGTGCCATTTCATCTGAATAGTTTGCTTTCTATTTAGGTATTCATGGAAATGTTAGTAACTTTACATTTATCCGCCATTGAAACTCATTTGCCAAATTTTTTATTTTTTCTTATTTTTTTTTTCATTTTTTTTTTTTTTTTTTGTTTTTTTTGTTTTTTTTTTTTTGGGCCCACATGACACACACACGTGCATCTGGGTTTTATCTAGATTGTGTTGCATATCGTCAACTTGTTCTTTTGAGAGTAACGCTATTTGCCAATTTTTGTATCGTCAAGCAAAGTTGAGATTAAGTGCAGGTGAGACCATTCATCTATGTCGTTGAGGAAATTAGAAAGAGAATTCGGTCCTAGTACCGAATCCCTGGGGTACACCCGCTACTTACATTGGTCCATTTAGATGCCTTACCGTTTTATGACTACCCTTTGCCCGTTCTGTTGCTGAGCCAATTTTCTATCCATTTCAACCACACCGTCTTGTATTCCATGCGGGGTGGCTTTTAGTAGTCTTTAGCAGTAACACGTTTGTGGGGGAACTTTGTTCAAAGGCCTTTTGAAAATCAAGGTATATAATATCTACAGCTTTACTCTCAATCAGTTAGAGGTTGAGGATATCGTGGAAGAAGTCTAAGAGGTATTGTTTAAAACAGGGAACGTTTTTTACGAAGCCGTGCTGAGTATCTTTAAGGTATGTTATTTTCCTCCCAAGTGATTTACGAGTCTGTCTCGTATGCACCGTTTTCTAGCATTTTACATACAACTGAGGTTAAGCTAATTGGACGATAGTTAATGGGTAGGATGTTGCTGCCTGTTTTGAATATCGGTAGTTACGTTCGGCTAGCCTTCCACTGATCAGGCATAGTTCCAGACTGCACAAAGGATTTATGTGAATAGTAATGTACAGTGGTTTGGAGAGCTCATTCTTAGCTTCCTTTAGAACTCTAGGGCGAGATTGTATCAGGTCCTGGCGTTTTATTTACCTTGAGTTGATCTAAACAATTCAATACTTCTCTCTCTGTTAACGGTGATATTGGCTTAGAACATCTGAACTTATCAATCTGAATCGGCGATGGTTGTAAGGGATATCACTGAGGTCTTCTGTTGTAAAAGACTGATGCAAAAGAAGGTATTGAGGGCCATTAACTAGATTTGTCACTTAGTCTTATGGATGGTATGTCTCCTATTTTCATCGACTAACGGTCCACCAGTTGAGAGTAACTACTTTTTCTTTTCTGAATATAACGATAGAATTCTTTCGGGTATTGTTTTACTTTGATTCGCAATATGTATAACTCTAAGGTTCTTTCTTACTTGGCTTAATTAACTTTTTGGCTTGGCGTCGTAGCTCTACCACAAGTTCACCCGGCTTAGTTAAGTTTGTGAGGATTTTAATCTATCAGTTAGCAAATTTTTTAGAAAGAAGGCAGTTTTGACATATCGTGTATTCCACCATTTGGGCTTATTATTATAGGCCTGGACGCAGTATTTTCGGGGTATGCAGTCTTGCACTGCTTTTAGGTAAGGGATTTCGAATCTAACTTCCAGGATGTATTTATTGTCGTTATTGTTAATTAAAAAGCTCCAGTCAGTTTCTTTAAAACATAGCTCTAAGTTTATGGAAGTGTGCTTTCTTGAACTTAGGGACTTTTTCGATGTTACGATTTGCGTTCGTTACTAGTAAACCTTGAACAGTGAAAGTTATCGTAGCGATGGTCATGTTACTGAAATTTCATCACCAGACATTCAAAATCTCTACTCAATTCTTCTTTTGTTGCAAGTACAATGTCAAGAACGTTATTACAACGGTAGGGGCATGCGAACAAATTGATTTAAAGCGACCTCTCTTGCAAGTTCGTGAGACAAGTCCATGTACGGAGTGTGAAGTATAGAGTATCGAGCCAAACTTGGTCAAAGGTAAATTAAAGTCGCCAAAAATGTACCGGTCATCTTTTAGTGAGTTACTTACATATGCAAGTTGTTCGTAAATTTCTTCGGTCAGTTTGCACTGATTGAGACTGGAGGTCTGTATAATAAAGCTAGTGTATTTTAGTTCCTCGTTTATTTTTTAATTGTACGTAAGATATGTCTATATTCGCAATTTGAGGTTTTGACATTAAGACGGGATTAAGACTTTCCTTTATAAAAAACAGAACTCCTCCTCCATTTCTATTGATCCGACTTTTCTCAAACATTGTATAACCAGGAAGCGTATATTCGGCTAAAAAGTCTCTGTCTTCCGTATTTAACCAAGATTCTGTAATGCCGATTATATCATAATGTTCTGTAAACACGATTTCCTCTAGATCTGAAAATTTATTGCGTATGCTACGAGCATTTACATAAAACACCTTAAGAGTATTAGAGTTGGATGTTACTGATTGTGCATTGTCTGAATTTTCAGTTCGCATTTGACTTACACTACCCCCGGATACCCCGGGTTGACCCCGATTTTTGAACGGAAATCCTTGACTGCATCGTTCAGCAGACCAAGACGTGCAGCTCCTACTTCATTGAGATGTACACCATCTCCTGAAAACAAATATTTATCATAGTAAAAATGATCCCACGTGTCGACAAAGCCGATGTCCTCCTCCCTGCAGAGTTTGGCTAGTCGGCGATTTGTACTGGTAGCTATGTTGTAGAATCGGTTTTCTACATCAATCCGGGGAACAATTCCTGAAATTAAGATTCTATTAGATTTTTCCTTGAAGGACCTGATCAGTCGCCGGTACTTGCAAAGTAGTTCCTCTGACCGCGTCCGTTGGACATCATTAGATCCAACGTGGATGACGTACGTAGTGCTTGCGGGGGCGAGCCTGGAAACCTCTTCCACAGCCGCAACAATGTCGTAGTGAGGATGATGGCGTTCTGTGTGTGTACCCATAGGGGCAAATACACCACAAGAGTGGTGATCTGTTACTGTGGGTGTTGGTGGGTTAGTCTATTTAATGCCAGACGATGTAATCCCCGAGAGGGGGTAGCCGCGAATGGATCACCCTTATATGCTTCCACTAGCGAGGCAACTCACTTGATTATCTAGCTTGTACCTGTTAACGGGGGAGGGTCGCTTAAGCTGAATCGTTAGAGGTACGGTACCTCAATAATCTCTGTGACTCCCAAATGCTCTCCCTAACTTGCATTAAGTCTTCAGGAGGTGGCAAATTGTGCAAAGTTCTTCATCTTCTGATTGAAGGAATATAAGTACAGTACCGGTACCTCATATGTTCGTCATACAACTTTCTTGCATGATATTTCCTTTCCTGTTATTGCTTTCATTACATTATTTTGCTGTATCAAACAATTACTGTAATGTCTTGGCCCATTTGTGGGTATAAATATACAATCAGGCAATCAATTGTTGTTATTATTACTATTTTTATATTTATTATTAATATATTATTCTTATTGTTCCAGATCAGCCCCTCCAGTAAAGCCATCGTAGGAGAGTGGGTGGTGGAGGCAGACATTCGGACAGACGGACGGACTTATAACTACCCCTGTAAAGAGAGTATAATTATTCTCTTTAATCCATGGTGTCCAGGTGGGTTGAATTATTATTTTAATTATTTGTGTGTGTCTGTGTGTGTATGTTAGGGTGTGTGTGCGTGTGTATTAGGAGTGTTAGTGCGTGTGTAAAACTTAAAGATAGGGAGTTTTACTTTGTGTTTGTAGACTGGGAGAAGGCCGTTGATAGGGTGCCCAGAGATGTCGTACAGTGGGAGTGGGTTATGAGAAAACTTGTTGTAGAGGAGTGGCTTGTGCGTGTGATAATAAAGATGTGCAAGGACTCACGAATGGCAGTGAGGGTGAAAGGTGTACTGAGTGAGGAGTTTACAGGTCGCACTGGAGTCCACCAGGGCTATGTGCTAGGCCCATTCCTCTTTATGGTTCTGGAGGCACTATCTGGAGATTTCTGAGCTGGGCTCCCCTGGGAACTGCTATACGCAGATGACCTAGTACTTATCGCGAGTATGGCGTGCCTACTCAGGGCGGAATTTTGCGGGTATTACATAAAATGTCAAGACGGTTAACAAAATTCTCTTAAGTAAAGCATAAACTCTAAATTAATCAGCAATAAACCTTTCTCTTCCCACCCCTTCCCAACAGTATGACGGTGACATGAAGTTAAATGAGCCCACCACCTGCCGTGCCACCTTCACCAACGCCTCTGCCGCTGGATAGAGCCCGCTTTATGATCCAGGGGGCGGGGCTTACCAGGCTTCAGTATATCAGGCTGCCCAGGTACAGTCTTCCATAATTGTTTTCGGGTCATTATTCGGGCTCTGTCTCGAGTCCCCCCCCCCCCCCCTCCCATAAAAAAAAATGGGGTAAGTGCCAGAGTATGCCTTCACACTCTATTTTTTTTTTTGGGGGGGGGGGGTACATACCTGCATTTATTAGAAGATTTTTATTCAGATTAGGAAGGGTATATGGAAGTCAGAGGGTTGATTGAGATAGTCTATACCCTTTTAATACCCACAGAGCCTTCCTAAGCTGCATAGTCGTGTATATCAGGCTGCCCAGGTACAGGGTTCAGAATAACCAGTGGAGGGGATTGAAATATGTCGCCTGTATAGGCTACTACCTAAATCAAGAACAAAATTTAAATACTTTTTGTAACCATTAAAACGAATAAGTTTGAAAAAATAGCTCATTGTTTGAGTTTCAGGCGTGTTGTTTTATTGGCCTTAGAAATAATCGCTAGGAACCAAAGAGAGTAACAACTATATCAATAAACCTTATTCTCTAGGAACCAAAGGGAGTAGCAACTATCTCAATAAACCTTATGACTAGATCTCAAGTGACGGCGTCTCTTCCGTGGATTGACCTCCCTACTGCCAACCTAGAGGTTGGCAGACTGGGAGCCAAAGCGTCACATTTTTCATTTGCCCCTCAACTTTCCCTTCATATTTCTGAGGGGCACAGGGCCTTGGGTGGGGCTTTGTTTCCCGGGCGTTTCCGCACTCTCCTCAGCTCCCCGCCTTGGAGTGGCTTCGGTCACCTGGGCTTTGTTAGTAGAAAGCAGGGAGGGTTCTGTGGGGGCACTTGGTTATGGCCTTGGCCTTGTTTCGGACCTTGGGGCTGCTCGGTCAGACAGCCTGGGGAAGAAGAAGAACAACAACAACTTCTGCAGGTCTTCCCCAAACTGAATAAGATTGCTTTAGGGGATCCTTAATT
>CM064578.1:25943750-26008327 GCA_032716605.1 Paralithodes platypus | reverse complement strand
CCCCGCGTGTAATTAGAATTGGTTGATAGTGAAGTACGTATTACAGTTCATAATTGTCGATAAACGCCTTTTGATGATGTTGAGACACTTGAAATTAGTCACCTCTTGATTTTCTGGCGCTGTGGTTCACGGATAAATAGATTTAATTCTCTAGGACTGCGGCTTCTGTCGTGATGGTTTGTCTCTTTATGTTAGGTATCATTTTGGTGAAACATGTCTCCTCTTGTTGACCCATCGTTCTAGCTTGTTTATATCTTTTTGGTATTAAAGGGTCACCAGGATTTGGAACGCAGTACTTCCAGAAGAGGGCGGACTAAGGAATTGTAAAAGAAGGGTTAGGATAACTTCTTTTGGATTTCGCTCAAATGACCTGCCTATAAAGCCAATGTATATTTGTTATGCGCCTTCTTAACAACGGTTCTGAACATTGGGGTTGACGTAGTTTCGGTTTTTTAGGTTACTCGATATTGGTTACTTCCCAGATCGTTTTTCCTGTTTACATTCTTAAGCCCGAGTGCCATTCAATCCGCAATAGTTTTCGCTTTCCTCATTTCGGTATCCGATATGTAGTACTTTACATGTATCCGCATTTGAAACTCATTTGCCAAATTTGGGCCCAACATGACAATGTATCTAGATTGTGTGGTGGGCGAGGGGGGGGGGGTGATCGTCAACCCAAGCATTTGTTCTTTTGAGGAGTACGCTATTTGCAACTTTTTGTATCTTCAGCAAATTTTGAGATTGTACAGGTTGAGACCCTCACATCTATTTCGTTGATGTAAATTAGAACGAGAATTGGTCCCTAGTAACCAATCCCTGGGGTACCCCGCTACTTACAATTAGGTCCATTTAGATGCCTTACCGTTTATGACTAACTCTTTGCATTTCATGGTCCCGCTGAGCCAATTTTCTATCCATTTCACACACGCGTCTTGTATTTCCCATTCGCTTTTAGTTTTAGGCAGTAAACGTTAATTGTGGGGAACTTTTGTCAAAGGCGCTTTTTGAAAATCAAGGTATATATAATATCTACAGCTTTACTCTCATCGTAGAGGTTTGAGGATATCGTGGAAGAAGTCTAAGAGAGTTTGGTTAAACAGGAACGTTTTTTACGAAAGCCGTGTTGCGTAATCTTTAAGTAATGTTATTTGTCCTCTAAGTGATTTACGAGAGTCCTGTCTCGTATGACCGTTTCTAGCATTGTACATACAACTAAGTTAAGCTAATTGGACTATATGTTTTACTGGGTAGGGATTTGCCTGCCTTTTTTGAATATCGGTGTTACGTTGGCTAGCTTCCACTGATCGGGCATAGTTTTCCAGACTGGCAAGGATTTATTGAATAGTAATGGTCAGTGGGTTTGGAGAGCTCATCCTTAGTCTTCCTTTAGAAACTCTAGGCGATATTGTATCTAGGAGGTCCAGGCGCTTTTAATTTGACCTTGAGTTTATCAAAACAATTCAATCCTTCTCTCTCTGTAACGGTGATATTGCTTACTGCAACATCTGAATTATCAATCTGAATTGGCGATGGTGTAATGGGATATCACTGAGGTCTTCTGTTGTAAAACAAAACTGATGCAAAGAAGGTATTGAGGGCATTACTCATTTGTACTTCGTCCTTTGGTGTATTCTCCATTTTTCATCGACTACCGGTCCAACAGGTGAAGTAACTACTTTTTTTCTTTCTGATATAACTATAGAATTCCTTTCGGGTTTGTTTGGGTTACTTTGGTTCGCAATATGTAACTCTAATGTCTTTTTACTTTGCTTAATTAACTTTTTTGGCTTTGCGTCGTAGCTTCTACAAATTTTTCAGGCCGTTCTTCATCATTTTGTGAGGATTTTAAAATCTATCATTAGCAAAGTTTTTTTTAGCAAGCAGGCAGTTTGAAATATCTTTATTCCACCATTTGGGCTTATTATTATGGCCTGGATAGCCGTATTTTCGATGGTATGCATGGTCTGGCACTGGCTTGTTAGGTAAGTGGCTTCGAATAACTTCCAACATGTATTTATGTCGTTATTGTGAATTAAAAAGCTCCGTCAGTTTCTTTAAACATAGCTCTAAGTTTATGGAAGTTTTGCTTTCTTGAATTAGGGACTGTTTTTCGATGCTACTATTTGGTTCGTTACTAGTAAACTTTAAGAGTGAAAGTTATCGTATGATGGGCTGCTGTTACTGAATTCATCACCAACATTCAAATTCCTCTATTAATTCTTCCTTTTTGCTGCAAGTACAATGTCAAGAACGTTATATTACCACGGGTCTGGCGTTTCGAGACAAATTGATAAAGCGAACTCTTCTGCAAGTTCGTATACACGTCATGTCCGGAGAGGTTGTGAAGTAAGAGTTCGCCCACACTTGGTCAGACAGGTAAATTAAAGAGTCGCCAAAAATTACGGTATCTTGGTGAGTTACTGTACATCTGCAGATTTGGTTCGTAAATTTTTCGGTCAGTTTGCACCTGGAAAGTCTTTTTTAGAGCTGTGAGGTCTGTATATTAAAATGCAAGTATTATCTTTTGTACCTTTATTATTCTTTATTAGCACAAAAGATTCGTCGAGGCGGTTCACAATTTGAGGTTTTGAACACATAGGGGTAGGGTTCAAGACTTTTCTTTGATATAAAGTAAAACGTCACCCGTCCATTTCGATTTATTCGGCTTTTCCCTTCTCAAACATTAACATAACCGGGAAGTGAATACTCCTGCTAAAAAGTCTCTATCCGTTCCTGTATTAGAGCCTAGATTCTGTTATAGCCATACACATCATAATTTTTCTGTAAACACTAGCTTCCTCTAAATCTGAACATTTTAATTGCGTATGCTACGAGTCGTTTGCATAGAAAACCTTTTTAATTTGTTATTTTAGAACTCACGGAACGCTCTTTAACTAAATATTTTTGGTTCTTGTCGGACCTACAGTTTATGTTCATTGGTGGCTGTTTCCCTGGTGCGGTCCTCGCTGTCTTCGGGTCGGCCTATCGGTGCTAGTAGTCCCCTCGGTTGCCTCTGTTTTTTTTCTTGGCGTTGGATGATTTATGTCACTCGCTGCCTTTCCTTCTCGGATTGGGCATTTTTTTTATCCATGGCTGCGGACTGCTTTCGTGTAGGAGAACGACCCATGCGTGCTGAACCCACAGGGTTTAGATGAGTGCCATCCTTGTCGGAACAGAGTAGGCTGGTTGTAGCAGTTTGTCCCAGAGGTTTTATGAATTCAACTTCTTCCCTCAGACCACAATATTTTAGTCGGCTTATTTGTGGCTTAAGGCCTTGTCCGTAGAATTTGTCAGGTGCGTCGATCTTGGGGAGAATGGCCTGAGATGATGATATTCCCTTGAACTTGGTTTTTGTAGTGCAAAAATGGATACATCTTGCGATATTTCTCCATCAACTCTAAGCAATCTTCGGTCAATTCTGGTGCGCATGACGTCCATTGGAACCAGCATGTGATGACAAAAAGGATATTTTCAGATTTGCATCCTTTGTGGTATCTTCGCGAAGGCTATTCCACAATGTCGTCCCAGTCCAGCTCCTGTATGCAAAAATCCTTTTTGTCCGTTGATGTTGGGACTCTGTCTGCAGAACTCTTCGACCTGTCCTTCGTAGGATGGAATCCCCAACGAGCCTGGTCTCTTCAGCTTCGTCCTTCCATCTCTACCACTATCCTCAAATCTGTTTGGACATTGTGGACTGGTAGATGAGACCTTTCTCTTCTGCGTTTTGGCCGTGCACTCGTGTCCTCACTGGTGTAAATCCGGTGAATACCTGTGGTGGCGGGCTGGGACTCTACGTACAGGTCGGAGGAGAGGAGTGGTTAGAACGGGGGCAAGGGGTACTGGTATCGGTTTCGTTCTAGCAGGGCTTCTGTCTTTGCACGAGGAGTTTGGGGGAGAGCACTAGAACACTGGTGGAAACAGGGGCTGTCCTGTCCTGGTTTGATGTCGGCTCATGTGTGCTCGCTTTTCATGGAACTGTGCAATCTGCTGCATATGTGTCTACTGCAGGTGTTGGATTGTTGGCAGAATGACGTTGGGGCGGTGGTGTGATTGCTGGAGGTTGAAACAATTGGAGTTAGTGATACTCCAACGTTGAGTGGTGTTACAAACTCTTGGAGTGATTCCAGCTTCCTGGTGAGTGGCGTTGATCTTGTTTGTGGGGCTTCATCCAATTTTGCTGTCAAAATCCTCTCGTTTATTTTGGGCTGGCAGAGTCCTGCAGACTTGTGGATCGGCAGGAGCAAACATGGAAGCACCAAACCCTACTGGCGGTCAGGTTCGTACAGGCACTAGGACATGGTGACGATCACTTTCTCTCTCTTCAGATCACTTCACTCACTTAAAAACACTTAACTCACTTTAAAAACACTAAACTCCTTTAAAAACACTTCACTCCCTTCAGGGTCGCTTCAGCTTACTTTAATATAGGCCTAACCGAAAACAAAACATTTTGAAATACACACAAGATAGGTTATCATGCGGTGATAGCCTAACCGAAAATTAAAACAAAACAAAATTAAGATTTGAATGCGCAGTGATAGCCGAACGCCGAAAAAACATTGTATGTTTAAATTTTTAAACGAGAAATATGCCACCAGGGGAATGAGAGGAGAGTAGAATATGAGGAAGGAGGAGGGAATGGTAGAAGAAGAGAGGACGATGATAGGAAGAAGGGGAAAGGGAAGGATCAGGAGAGAGGAGAAGGAGTATGAGAAAGCGAGGATGGGAGAGTGGAGGCAAATGAGAGGAGAGGGATGGTAAAGGAGGGGAGTTGAGGATAAAAGAGGAAAGAGAAAGGTTGAAGGGTGGGAAAAAGAATAAAAAAATATGAAGTGAGGAAGATAATATAAAAGAGATGGGATTTAGTATGAGAAACTAAACAATGGTGAGGCAAATAAAAGGAAGAATAAACAGTGAAAATGATAAGGGGTGATAGTGGATGACATGATAATGAGTTATTTGATAGTAGTGATATGCGTTGGTACTAAGTGGTGGTGACAGTGACAGCTCGATGGTAATGGAGTTTGTGTTAATTACGTTAGGGTGGTTGATGTGATTGTGTGGTGGTGTGTGTTTAGTAATAGTGGTTGTGGTGATGACTGTTTGGTGGTGATTATAGTGTAGTGGGTGATCCAAGTGTGGTGATAGTGGGTGGTGACAGTTTACTGGTGGATGATTGATAGTGGGTGGTGCAGAGCAATTTACCTCGTTTAGCTGGCTGGATATTTGCCTGTCACTACTACTACTGCGCGCTAGCTTCTGCTGTTGTTCTGTCTCTCTCTCCTCCCTCTCCTTAACACCACACGTACTGCATGCAAATATAAAATTAACAGGCTTAAACACACAGTCACGTAAATTACACACACACACTCACATACAAAGAACATGGATGAACGCAAACGTATACAAACACATGAATGTAGACACACACACGTACCGCATGCAAATATATACTTACATAATCATCTTACATGCTTTACTCACAGCCAATAACCTTCCACCGATTGTGATTCCTCCTAATCCTCTCCAGCAACCACCATCAGTCGCGAAGACCCAGAAGAAACCAAGAGAAAGACGCCAAAGAAGAAGATCTACCATGTACCTCGAGTTGTCAACAGGATCAACACATCAGCGCCACAGTCCCAACAAGCTGAGCATCCTGAAGACCCAACTCCACAGCCAACACAGGGAACCATCTCCAGCACCTCCTATCAACATACCTACAGAAGACACCATGGACCTCGCCATTCATCAAGAAGACTCTTATGAAAAGGAAGACTCCGAGGAATAAAAAATGGATGTGGAATTATCTGATGTTGAAGATCCAGAAGATGACAAGACCCCTTCTACACCACTTCAGTCTGCCGCCGCATGGAGAGACCTGTTCGTCCAAGCCAATGCCAAAACCAACGCCATCTACATTAAAGCCACGACCTTCCAACAACATCCGAGCCTCCTGACCAACCCAGCATAAGGAAGAAAGTCAAATCGAACAATACAAAACTTCTCCACCACAACACCCCAGAACAAAAATAGCAAGGTGGTTTAGCCCACCAGCGTTTACTTCTCCAACTCTTCATCACTTTACCTTGGACTTCAAACTCTATTTTCATCACTCGTGGGCCTCTCCTCACATTCCATCGTTCGTTACAACCTATTACCATCATCACTACTGCAGTCACCATCACCATTACTATCATATCTATATATATATATATATAGAATATAAATATATATATATATATATATATTATATATATAAATTCCCATCGAGCTCGAACCACCGACAGTAAGGACGAGTGTCCATACTTGAATCCACTATACCACAGAATGATAGAGGATACTTATGTGTGTAGTAGATTAAAGCATGAACACTCGTCTTGACTGTCGGAGGTTTGAGTCCGACTGGGAGTATATATATATATATTTATTTTTTTATTTTTAATTTAAAGTGTAACTATCTCACCAAATGTGGAGTATGCATGACAAATAAAGAAAATAGCATATTGACCTTATATTTTGACCTTGACCTTTGACCTTAACCTTTCATATGGACTTGTATAGTTTTTGTATGGCCTTGGCCTACGTATTCCGAATATATATGGTAAGCCTAGTGAAAATCTAACAGTTGGTATAAGAAATAATACTAAAAATCTTATTTTAACCTTTGACCTTTACCTTTGACCTTACCCTTTAGAATATTTATCTAAGATTTGGGCAATACGATATCAAGGTTACCAGTAACTTGTATAGTGAAAATGAAGACATTTGAGTAAAAACTAAAAATCATTAATAAAAGTTGACCTATGACCTTGACCTGTGACCTTGACCTATATGTAAGATTACATTTGTTGTTTTCATTGACATTGCCAAGGAAAATCATTAAATAATTAATTTGATTAAAACCCATCAGTTAGTTTCATATATATTAATAGAATAGTTTACCTTGACCTCTGACCTTTATCTGGACCTTTATGGTATGTGTCTCAAAATTCAGTATTTTCCTTTTCACTTAAAGTGCAGCTGTCTCACCAAATTTTGTGAAGTTTGCATGAAAAGTAAATAAATTAGCATATTGACCTTATATTTGACCTTGACCTGTGACCTTGACCTTTCATACGGAATTGTATAGTTTCTTGTATGACCTTGGCCCAGGTATTCCGAATATACATGGTAAGCCTAGTGAAAATCTAACAGTTTGTGTAAGAAATACTAGTAACAATCGTATTTTGACCTTTGACCTTGACTTTTGACCTTATCCTTTAGAATATGTATTTGAAATTTGGTCAATAAGATACCAAAGTTACCAGTAACTTGTATAGCGAAAATGAAGAATTATATTAAAAACTAAAAAAAAAAAAAAATTTACCTTTTGATGAACCTTGAGCTTCGACCTTAACCTTAGTTAAATTAAAAAATTATTTTTGACTGACCATCGCATTGACCACATGGATAGCCTATACCTGTGAGATTTGGTGAAAATTCATTGAGCGGTCTAGGAGTTACCGGACAGACAGACGGCGGATGACGACGACGACGGACAAGCTGACTTGTGGTACTCAGTAGGCTATACGAGCGGGATCTGTGTGCGCGATACCACTCTGCTTTCGCAGAGTTGATAATAACTCTGCACTGTATTGTAAGGTATCCTGGAAAATACAACTAAATGGCCTTTATAGGAATGACAGTAAATCCATGGTTTTATCAGGTGTGTTTTATTAAGGGAGCCCACCTCGCTTATTTCTCTCTTCTCTCACTCTCTCCTTGGCTTGTATCCATTCGGCCCCATTCAGCCTATTATTTTAAGACGATTACCCCCATCCAGGTGTCAATATATTCCTGGACAGCGTTAGCGAGCCAGCATATATATATTTTTGTTTTGACAGCAAACTAAATTTGTACTTTTCGATAGAAACATTTCTCCGGCGAGCCGATTTTTCCATACAATACGGGCTCGCTATCGCTCGCCAGGAAGAAATCGACACTGGATGGGGATAAACGTCTTAAACCATTGGCTGAATGGCCGAATGGATACAAGCCAGGGAAAGAGAGAAAAGAGAGAAAAAGATTAAAACAAAAACAGTGACCCCCCCTTAAAATGCGTGTATGTTATTATTTGTACCTGAAAATACGCAACTAACTCTAACTCTCACTCTCTATATGTACTGTACCTATTCTCTCTCTCTCTCTCTCTCTCTCTCTCTCTCTCTCTCTCTCTCTCTACTTTACTCTCTCTCTCTCTCTAACGATCTATGTATTCATTCTCTCTCTCTCTCTCTCTCTCTCTCTCTCTCCTCCTCCTCTCTCTATCTAGTATCTATTCTCTCTCTCGCTCTCTTCTCTCTCTCTCTCTCCTCTCTCTCTCTCTCTCTCTCTCTCATTACAAGTATAATTTAATGCTATGATGAATTACCGTGTCCACACAAGCTGAGTACATCTGTTTAATTAAAATTATGACATTTTCATAATATTATGTACATTAATATGTGTGTGTGTGTGTGTGTGTGTGTGTGTGTGTGTGTGGTTAAATACCTACGCAAATTAAAAGATAATTAAGTCATCAATTACCTAACGAAGGTAATTTATAACTAATCCATCAAGTCAATTAATCTTATAAAGTCAGTCAGTCAGGTAAGTAAATTAACCGTTTTCACAACCACAGATCCTTCTTAAGCTGCACAAAATCGTCTACATATAGCTAGCATATAATTAAATAGACGACGCCGGTACAGGAGAGGTTAATACTGGTATAGTTGGACCTGGTTGGTTTAATAGACGACGCCGGTACAGGTGAGGTTAATACTGGTATAGTTGGACCTGGTTGGTTTAATAGACGACGCCGGTACAGGTGAGGTTAATACTGGCATAGTTAGACCTGGTTGGTTTAATAGACGATGCCGGTACAGGTGAGGTTAATACTGGTATAGTTGGACCTGGTTGGTTTAATAGACGGCGCCGGTACAGGTGAGGTTAATACTGGTATAGTTGGACCTGGTTGTTTAATAGACGACGCCGGTACAGGTGAGGTTAATACTGGTATAGTTGGACCTGGTTGGTTTAATAGACGACGCCGGTACAGGTGAGGTTAATACTGGTATAGTTGGACCTGGTTGGTTTAATAGACGACGCCGGTACAGGTGAGGTTAATACTGGTATAGTTGGACCTGGTTGGTTTAATAGACGACGCCGGTTACAGGAGATGAGGTTAATAAGGTTAATACTGGTATAGTTGGACCTGGTTGGTTTAATAGACGACGCCGGTACAGGTGAGGTTAATACTGGTATAGTTGGACCTGGTTGGTTTAATAGACGACGCCGGTACAGAAGAGGTTAATACTGGTATAGTTGGACCTGGTTGGTTTAATAGACGACGCCGGTACAGAAGAGGTTAATACTGGTATAGTTGGACCTGGTTGGTTTAAGGGGGCCCACCTCGTTTTTTGTTTCTCTCTCTCTGAGTTGAATTAATTCGGCCCCATTCATCTTACTGTTTTAACCCTCTCCGACATATGACGCGATTTTGAGCCTATTAGGGATACTTTAAAGCCTTTGTTACCATCAGGGGTATTTATAAACCTTTAGTTTAGTTACTTCAACCTCTGCAGTTGTCGTTGAGTTAGCTGTAGGCAGAAAACTAATTTTGGAGAGGTAATTATAAGAGTGAGAGAACTCTATTTCTTATTGCTAATCTAGCAACCTCTGCCTCATATGAGCGTGAAAGGGTTAAGCCGTTTATCCCCATCCAGGTGTTGATTATTTCCTGGAGAACGGAAGCGAGCCAGCATATTTAAAAAAAAAAAAAATTGACAGCAGGCTAAATTTGTCCGGCGAAGCCTGATTTCTCCATACAATGCTGGCTTGCTATCGCTGGCCAGGAAGAAACTGACACCTTAATGGGGATAAACGTCTTCAAACAGTAGGCTAAATAGGGCCGAATGGATACAAGCCAGAGAAAGAGAGAAAGGGGAAGCAAAAATGCAGGTCACCCCTCTTAAAACCGTGTTCGATCTACTGGTTGAAATGGTCTCTTGGTTGATATATCCAGTATCTTTATTAACGGGGCGGGTGCCCAACCCCGAAAAGGGTTGATATAGGGGAGCTATCCCCCCGCCAAACAGGCGAGCTTCCTAGCTGATGCTTGGCCCTGGATTGGATTCCTAGTCAGTGGTAGAGATGAGGTCTAATATTGGTATAGTTGGGCTGGTTGCCATACCCTGTTTGATTTTGGTTCTATCAGAGTGAGCAAACTCTGCCCCATACATCTTACTGTTTGCCGTTTATCCCAATCTACCAAGTGTTGATTATTTAGTGGAGAACCGAGCCAGCATCTACAAAATTGGAAGCCAAAGCGTAACATTTTTCCTGCCCCTCACTTTCTCTTCATAATTGCTGATTGGACAGGGCTCGCCGGGCATTGCACACCCGGGCGTTCAGCGTCCTCATGGAGTGGCTATTGGTCACCCAGGCTTTATTGTGGTCGGGGGGAGGGTGCTGTGGGGCGCTCGGTTAGCCCCTTGGCCTTGCTCGGGGCCTTGGGGCTGTTCGGCCAGGCAGCTTGGGGAACAACAACAACAACCCCTTCTGTACCGGCAACGTTTGTTTACCTTTAATTCTTGCTATAATTAGAAGATTTTGTGCAGATTAAGAAGGGTCTGTGATAGTAAAAAAGGGTTAAGGGAGATCGTTCAAAGCCTGTTAAGTGTTGGAGGCCCTTTATAAACTGAATAGAATCGTCTAATAGTAGCCAGAGAAAGGCAAAAATCCTTGGCCGGTACAGAAGGTGGTTAATTACTGCTATATGTGATACCCGAGTTTGTGTTGTAGGAGTAAGGCCGAATATACTGCACTGAATAAAGGGTCTCCAAAGTATATCACACATTCCTGGCTTTACCATGTGTAATCAAATGTGGGTGAGTGTATGCGTATGAATGTGTGGACGTATACATGAACGTGTGTATGTGTGCTTGTGAGCTTCCGGCCACTGGGGAACTGACTGTAATTCCTTGCTATGGGTGTGTATGTACAGTATATATGTGTGTGTATGTGAGTGTATATGTGTGTGTGTTCTGTGTGTACCTGTATGTGTATCTGTGTGTGTGTGTGTGTGTGTGTGTACCTGTATGTGTATCTGTGTGTGTATGGCCACAAGGGACTCAGGTGCTCAGCGAGGTAACTGCTGAACGGTTTGTCTTGTCCTTCTGACCTACACACACGCACACAACCTACCTACACACACACACACACACAACCAACCTCCTACACACCCACCTACCTGCACACATACACACCTACCTACCTGCCTAACCGCACACACACACACACACACACACACACACACACACACCTATCTATCTGGACACACACGAACACACACAAACCTACCTAGACACCTTCCTACCTACCTACCTGCACACACAAACACACCTACCTACTTACACACACAAACACACACACGAACACACACAAACCTACCTAGACACCTTCCTACCTACCTACCTACCTACACACACACACACACAACCAACCTCCTACGCACCCACCTACCTGCACATATACACACCTACCTACCTGCCTAACCGCACACACACACACACACACACACACACACACCTATCTATCTGGACACACACGAACACACACAAACCTACCGAGACACCTTCCTACCTACCTACCTGCACACACAAACACACTTACCTACTTACACCCACAAACACACCCACCCACACACACACACACACACATACACACCAACGTACCTACCTACACCTTTCTAGTTTTTCTTTCTGTGTATTTGAATAAGTCTCCCATTCCCACTTTGTATCTCTCTCTCTCTCTCTCTCTCTCTCTCTCTCTCTCTCTCTCGACCTTTGAACTAGGACTTATAGTGTTGTCTATATTATATACAGTGCTCTCTCTGTCTCTCTCTTTCATTACAAGTATAATTCAATCCTATGATGAATTACCGTTCCCATCTGTGTGTGTGTGTGTGTGTGTGTGTGTATACAGGCCGGCTTAAGCTTTCCATTTAACCCTCGTTGTTCTCCGGGTCTAAGCCTAAGTCCATTTTTGTCTTGCTTGTTTGTGTTATGTTAATATGGAGTCTTGTTTGTCTTTATAGTATCGTACCTATCTCTCTCTCTCTCTCTCTCTCTCTCTACTGTGTGATCCCCGTAGAGTTTATTATCATAGTGCAGCCCATTCGAGACCTTGTGTGTGTTGACTACTCTCTAGCGCGCAATGCACTTCAGAAGCTTAAGGATATCTAGTACATTTACCCCCCCCCCCTCTCTCTCTCTCTCTCTCGCTCATCTCGTCTCTCTCCTCAAATCTTCGTCTCGATCTCTCCGTCACCCACTCTCCTCTCTCTCCTCTGTTATCTTTTTCCGTACGTTGGCCAAATTTCCCCTTCTTGTTAGCAACTGCCCCTCAATTTCTTTTTGTTCTTTGGGGTTTTTTCTTTTCTTCGTATCCCTCTTTTCGTTCTCTCTCTCTCCTCCTCCTCATCTCTCTCTCTCTGCATCATTCTCGCTCTCTATCTCTACATTGATCAAATCTGGACGCGGACCCGCGGCGTTAGAAGAGAGAGAGATGAGATGAGAGAGATGAGAATGAGAGAGGAGAGAGCGCAGAGAGAGAGAGATGTGAGTCGAGAGAGAGAGAGAGAGAGAGAGAGAGAGAGAGAGAGAGAGAGGAGAGTGAGTGAGTGAGTGAGTGTGTGTGTGTTGTAACCCCTTTAACTCTGTAAGTCAGGGAGGGTTGGAGCAAACAGGATCTAAAATCCCACATCCATGTACTTTTTACCCTGAATGAAAAGGTAGACAAACTCGATTGCTCAAGTCCTTTATGAGTTATGAGAGGTAAGGAGTCGGACTTTCTTGACTCTTCACATTAAATAGACAATAATTGGCTTAAGGGGAGGTTTGAGTTTTCTGGACCCCCTGCTCCCTCGTGTCTAGCCCCATTAGCTTGGAGATTTAAAGAGGTTCGCCCCATTACTTTGGCGATTAGCCTATAAAACCTGTCGTGCCATTTAGGTGTCGATCTTTATTCTGGCAAATGGTAGCGAGCCTGACATTCAATCTTTCTATTAAAAAATGCACACATTTATTTCGAAAGGGGGTATTCTTTAAGGTTGATGGAGGGCTATACACTAAAATAAAATAAATAAATATATAAATACAAAATAAATAAATACAAAAATGTCCTTTAACTAATTATTAGGTAACACAGTATTCCAGCAGCGTAGGTATTGTGTAAGGCCAACCCCCAGCATGAGTTACTGGGGGGGTGTGGATGTACTGGAGGCGGGGTTCAGGTATACACAAAGCCCCCATTAATCTAAGTAATGGGTGGTCATGAGAGTATGAGGGACGGTGGTGGTAATGGTGGTGGTGATGGTGGTAGTGGTAGTGGAAGATGGTGGTGGTGATGTTAGTGGTGTTGGTGTTGGAAGGTGATAGTAGTGGTAGTTCTTGGTGGTAGTAGTGGTGGTGGTGATGGTGGTATATAGTGGTGGTGGTAGCGTTGGTGTTGGCAGATGATGGTGGTAGTGGTGATATTCGTGTTGATAGTATAGTAGATAGGTAACATACTGGTAGTTAACCAACTGGGTGGTAGTAGTAGTAGTGGAGGTGGGGTTAAGGTATTAGGTACACACAGCCCCATTAATCTAGGTAATGATTGGGTGGTTATGAACTGGTGAGCAGGTGATTAATCTAAGTAATAGGTGGTTATGAACTGGTGAGCAGGTAGTGGTAGTGGTGGTGGTAGTAGTAGTGGTGGTGGTAGTGTTGGCAGATGGTATTAGTGGTGGTAATGGTTGTAGTTGTTACTGGTGGCAGGTGGTATTGGTGGATATTATAGTGTTAGTGTTGGCAGATGGCGGTGGTAGTAGTGTTGGAGGTGGTAGATAGTGTTGGTATTTCTTTTGTTGATGTTATTGTAGAGTAGGTAGTAATATCACATAGTCAGTAGGGGCACTGGAGGCGGGGTTCAGGTATTAACATCGCCAAACTAATGGGGCGAAGGATAACAAATATCAAAACTAATGGGGCTAGACGTGAGGGAAAGGGTGAAAAAAAAAAAAAAATATGAATTTCTGCCCCCTCCCCCCCCCTCACACACACACACACCCTAAACCTCTCACCCCCTTCTCCCTCATGTCTAGCCCCAATACCACACACATTACCAGCACCCTGCAATATCATCATCGCTTTTCGGTGTGGTTTCGGAGAGGGGAGGTTAAAAATGCCGCTTGTGGTAGTTGTTCTGGTCTGTTTCTTTTAAGCAAGAGGGAGTGAAGCGATGACAGTTATGAGAAAAGTTTATGGTGAAAAAGGGGGCGAGGGTGATTGAGAGCGGGGGAAAAGAGGTGTGTATGTGTGTGTGTGTATGTATGTGTGTGTGTGTGTCTGTGTCTGTGTGAGCGGGGGAAAAGAGGTGTGTATGTGTGTGTGTGTGTGTCTGTGTGTGTGTGAGCGGGGGAAAAGAGGCATGTGTGTGTGTAAGTGTGAGAGAGCAGGGGGGGGGGGGGGAAAGATGCACGTGTGTGCGTGTGAGAGAGCGGGAGAAAAGAGGCATGTGTGTGTGTGTGTGTGTGTGTGTGTGTGTGTGTGTGTGTGTGTGTGTGTGTGTGTGTGTGTGTGTGAGAGAGAGAGAGGGATAACCCTGTTACTATCACTTTAACTGTCTTCAAGTTACTGATAGACTATTTAATTCCGTCTATGGATGAACCAAAGAATTATAAGAATTATCTTTGACTTCTTCATTAATCTTTCAGCGCAAACTCCAACCCGACTATTTATCTAAATTGTCCCCAACTCTCCGCAAAAAAAAAATGGTAGCAGGGTGGGTCGGTGATGCATCTGTCTGTGTTTAAGGGGTTTTTCTGGCCCCCTTCTCCCTCATATTTAGCCCCCTTAGTTTTGAAGTTTTAAGAAGTTCGCCCGATTAATTTGTCGATTCAAGACCTTTCTCCCCATTTCTTTATCGATATCAAGACCTTTCGTGCCACTTAGGTGTCGATTATTTCCTGGCGAGCGATAGCGAGCCTGCAATTTTATGAGGAACCGGGCTTCGGTCGGGAAATTTTTCTATCAAAAAATGTACAAATTTATCTTGATGGGGGAATAGAGGGTGTTTTTTTAAGCTTGATGGAGGTCCAGGGAGGAACCTTAAAACATAAATTAATATATAAATAAATAGACCCAAAATATAACCACTGTCCCCTTAATAAGTCATTCTGGACATTATCAAGGGGGGACATCAAGCCACTAGGACACCAAGGACATATATCACTGTTTATCCTGTCCTACCTGCCTGTTCTATCCTTTGTCACCTGTCCTGTCCTGTCCTATCCTACCTGTCTTATGCTTAGCTACCTGTTCTGTCTTATCTTCTGTCCTATGCTTTGTTACCTATCCTATCCTATCCTCTGTTTTATCTTTTGTTGCCTGTCCTGTTCTATCCTCTGTCCTATGCTTTGTTACGCTTGTCCTGTCCTATCTTCTGTCTTATCCTGTCCTCCCGACATGTTCTATACTTTGTTACCTGTCCTCCCTACCTGTCCTATACTTGTTACCTATCCTGTCCTATCCTCTGTTCTATACTTTGTTACCTGTCCTGTCCTGTCCTGTCCTATCCTATCCTATGTTCTATCTTCTGTTACCTGACCTGTCCTATCCCTCGTTACCTGTCCTGTCCTGTCCTATCCTCTGTTCTATCTTCTGTTACCTGTCCTGTCCTATCCGGTGTCCTATGCTTTGTTACCTGTCCTGTCCTATCCTCTGTTCTATGCTTAGCTACCTATCCTGTCCTATCCTCTGTTCTATCCTTAGTTACCTATCCTGTCCTATCCTCTTTCCTAAGCTTTGTTACCTGTCCTGCCCTATCCTCTGTTACCTGTCCTGTCCTATCCTCTGCCCTATACTTTGTTACCTGTTCTGTCCTATCTTCTGTCCTATGTTTTGTTATCTGCCCTGTCCTATCCTACCTGTCCTATCCTTTGTTACCTATCCTCTGTTCCATCCTTTGTTACCTGTCCTATCCTAACCTTCTTGTCCTATCCTGTGTTACTTGTCCTGTCCTATCCTGTATTACCTGTCCCTCTTTCCCTCTCTCCCTGTCCTATCCTTTGTGTGTTTTCCTGTCCTATCCTAAACTCCCTGCCCCTCTGCTGTCCTCTCTCTCTACCCTCCCTCCCTGTCCTACCCTTTGTTTTTGTCCTCTCCTATCTTCTGTCCTATCCTAAACTCCCTGTCCCTCTGCTTTCCTCCCTCCCAGACCTTCCATCGGTACAGCAGGGGTTAATAATACGGATACAGGAGAATTCGCCCCGAAACCAAATCGCCCCGCTCTTGTACGAGTTCGCCCCGTGTATACCCCCCCCCCCCCCCCCACCACCACCACCACTCCTGGAGCTTACCACTTATTTCCATCCCTCCCCCAACCCCTGAGGTCTTAAGTAGTAAAAACTTATGCAAAAGAAGGAATTGAGGACATCACTCATTTGTACTCATTTGTTAGGTTAGGTTAGGTTAGGTTAGGTTAGGTAAGGTTAGGTTAAGTTAGGTTAGGGTAAGGTTAAGTTAGGTTAGGTTAGGGTTGGGTTGGGTTAGGTTAGGGTTAGGTTAGCTTAGGTTGGGTTAGGTTTGGTTAGGTTAGAGAGATGAATAGAGAGGGAATTCTTCAGTACCCCTTTAGGGGAAGGGGGGACATTAACGGGGAGAACTCGCGGCGGGGCGACTTCTCAAAGCGGGGCGAATTCTCCAGTATTCAATAATACTGCGAGTAAACTTGGCAATTCACAGTATAATTAAATATGTGATCAATAATGCAACAGAAATACAATTATAGGCAATCACTCGAATTTTGCTTTGTACTACTGAACCAGATAAATACTAAATGAAAATGGCCCAATTAGATTATGCATCGCGAGAAAACTAAGAAATGAAGGAATAATTCAATTAATAGAAACAGAACAAAACACGGCCCATCTCCCCTTAATGCTACCTACATATCTTCTACTCTCATCCACTTAACTCACTCACTCTTCCACTAACTGCACCTCTACTTCACTCACTCAATCTACCACTTACTGCACCTCTACTTCACTCACTCAATCTACCACTTACTGCACCTCTACTTCACTCACTCAATCTACCACTCACTGCACCACTACTTCACTCACTCAATCTACCACTTACTGCACCTCTACTTCACTCACTCAATCTACCACTTACTGCACCTCTACTTCACTCACTCAATCTACCACTTACTGCACCTCTACTTCACTCACTCAATCTACCACTTACTGCACCTACTTCACTCACTCATCCACTTACGTCCCACTCAATTCCACTGCACCTCTACTTCACTCACTCAATCTACCACTTACTGCACCTCTACTTCACTCACTCAATCTACCACTTACTGCACCTCTACTTCACTCACTCACTCTTCCACTAACTGCAACCACTTACTCTCATCTCCACGCAACCTCTACTTCACTCACTCAATCTACCACTCACTGCACCTCTACTTCACTCACTCAATCTACCACTCACTGCACCTCTACTTCACTCACTCAATCTACCACTCACTCCACCTCTTACTTCACTCACTCAATCTACCACTCACTCCACCTCTACTTCACTAACTCAATCTACCACTCATTGCACCTTTACTTCACTCACTTGATCTACCACTCACTCCACCTCTACTTCACTCACTCAATCTTCCATTCACTCCACCTCTACTTCACTCACTCTACTTCACTCACACACTCTTCAACTCACTCTCTTCACTCACACACTCTTCCACTCACTCTATTTCTCTCACACACTCTTCCACTCACTATCTCCACTCACTCTACTTCTCTCACACACTCTTCCACTCACTCCACCTCTACTCACCCCTCTCCTTCGCAAGTACTTCGTCAGCTACCGGACACGGCCCTTACCTGCGAAAACAAATGATACAATTAGCCACATGTAAACACCAAAGCATTCGCGCGCGCGCGCGCGCGAGAGAGAGAGAGAGAGAGAGAGAGAGAGAGAGAGAGAGAGAGAGAGAGAGAGAGAGAGAGAGAGAGAGAGAGAGAGAGAGAGAAGATTGAGTGAGTGTGTGTGAGTGAACGTGAGAGAAAGCGTGTGTGTGTGTGTGAGTGTGTGCGATTGACTGACATTGAGTGTGCCATCAAATATGTGTGTGTGTGTGTGTGCGTGTGTGTGTTGGATTACCTAGGAAAACAAATAGGTCACAACTAACAACACCCACACAATCAAGGCATGAACTTGTTAACAAAGCTGCAGAGTAATTTAAGAGGGAAGGAAATGAAGGGAAAAGGGGAGGAAGGAAGGAAGGTGACAAGGATGTATGGAAGGAGGGATGGAGGTAGGGAAGGATAACAGAAGGGAGGCAAGAAATAGAGAGGGAAGGAAGGGTTAGGACCGATGGAGGGAGAGGGAAGAGGAGGAGGGAAGGTAGGAAGGAGGGAGAAGGGCTGGCTGGCTGACAGTCAAGATAGCATATTATGTTCAAAGGGAGCTATTCACTTTAGGATCACTACATGCCTCCCCCCCCCCTCTTCCCTCGCTCTCGCTCTCTCCCTCGTTTTCATTTAAAGCTCCCTTTCCCACACACACACATTATCGAATTGTATAATGCAGTGATTCTTACCCTTTTTAGCACTGCGCCCCCCTTTGGTCAGGACTGTATTCATGATCCCCCCCCCCCACGCCTCTGATGCCTAGAACATAATTTTTGTTTTTTTATCCATTCCATATGGATGCTTAAGACGCAAGATACTGTAAAAAGGGCGAAAAAATAACCAATCTCCATGCAAGGATTAAAACTGATTAAGTAATGGTTTTATGTCACACTACATGTGGTTGCTCGGAATGACGGTTGTGAATTTGTCCTATCAAAGTTTCTTATTTATATATATCTTTGGGATTACCCTGTATGCATTTGAATGGCCTGGTCCTATTTTGAACTTTGATTACCCCACGCCTCCCCCCCCCCCCTGGTTAAGAAACGCTGGTATAACGTGTACATTTAGTAAAACCTGGGTTAGTAAGTAAGTAGATATGTTTATACATAATTTTCATTTACATATTCTCTCTCCCTCATAAATATATATATATATATATATATAATGATGGACCAAATACGAATATTGAAACGCCATGCGAATAATCGGTCCAATACTAGACTATCACTCTCACACACATTACGAGTATAAATATCAATTCTGTAAAGTACATCTAGGTAAAAAGCAAAAAAATAATACACACGCACACACACACACACACACAATCCCCAAATGAATACATGAAACCAGAATTTATCTCGTACAACCTAATCCATAAAATCCAGTGTAAAATAGACCACCCCAGACAACTTCATCCCTCTCCACACCCTTGACGAGCTGATCTGAGCCACCCAGTACTTACCCACGATTTAACCCAATTTGAGCCGGGCGCGCGCGGAATAATAACTCTCTCCAGGCTATTTTTCACGGGCAAGGGGTCTGAAGTCACGGTGGTTTGGGGTGTAAGGGGAGAGGGTCGTTTTTCTGACCCCCCCTTCTTCCTCATGCGTAGCCCCATAGTTTTGCAATTTGATGACGTTTGCCTCATTAGTTTGTCGATTTTAAGACCTTTCTACCCTTTTCTTTGTCAATATTAGGACCATTCGTGCCATTAAGGTGTCAATTTTTTCCTGTCGAGCGACAGCAAGGCTGTAATTTAAGAGGAAAAAGTAAAACAATAAGCCAATAAATACGGCCATCTCTCCTTAACCCAGCATAAGCGTTGAGGGCGTGCGCGGGTAATATCCCCCCCCCATACCTCCATCTATCCACCATCACACCAACCCTTCCTATTACACCTCTTCACTCCACTTCTACTTCACCACTATCCTCCTCCACCTCTCCACTCGACCACTACTCACCTCATTTACTCAACTAGCCTACTGTATACCTCCACCACATCACCCATTCTATTCTACTCCCCCCTCCCATTATCTAACCATACCTTCATCTCACCACTCCATTACGCCTATTCCACTTTTCCCCCACCACCACCACAACCACCATCACTACAATCTCCTGCTCCCCCACCTCCACAATCTCTTCACCTACTCTCACTCCCCCACCCCTCCCCCCCTTCCACACACACACACACACCTGGTGATCCTGGTGATAAGTTGAGGACGTCTGGTCGTCCCTCAGTCATGCTGATGCACCACCGCCAGTAGTAGTCATCCACCGCTCGTCCCCGACCCCAGTGGAGGACACGGGGGCAAGGGGACCAGTAGATGGACTGTCCATGGTAGACAGATCAGTAATAAAATTATCGTCTGCCCTCTTCAGAGCGATCTGATCAGGAATGCTGTTACTCAGTGCCCTGATGTTGTAGTGGGGCATTTTTGGCTGGTCAGGGACACTTTTGAGGAACCTGTCCAGTACCGTCTTGAATTGGTCAGCCGAGGAGCACTCTGCATCACGCACATATTAGCGCGTTAAAGAGTGTTGGGCCCCGGCATGATATTGAATCACTCTGGCAAAGGCTCTATTATTGATGTTTCCCAATTCACAGAGCTTGCCTCGCCTCTTGCTGATTTTCTCACTTATTTTCAACTCATTATTTAAGTTTGGAACATGGCCATTTAGCATTTTCCAAACGTAGATTATGATGTACCGCTCACACCGTCGCTCTAACGAGTATAATTCAAGTGCTTTAATTCTTGCCCAGTAGTCGAGATGTTGCACGGAGGAGATCTTGTTTGTAATTGTACGTTGGACGCCTTCAAGTGCTTTTCGTTCTCCAACCCTCCACTGGTCCCAGATTTGGCAGCAGTACTCGAGGATTGGCATTATTAGAGATTTGTATAATAATATCATTGATTTTTCTTCCCTTGTAGCAAACGTCTGTAGAATCCCACTCATTTGATTGCGAGCAGAATGGACTATGTCTTGGATGTGTTTAGTAAATGTTGCATCACTGCTTATTGTTACCCCTAGATCTTTAATATTGGCCACTGAATTGATACTGTTTCCATCATAGGTTGAGTACACAGTATTTTCTTTTAGTTTGATATCAGGACCATATCTAATGAGGTAAAATTTGCAGATATTAAAAGACATGTTATTATTTTCCGCCCAGTGGTACAGCACATTTAGATCCTGCTGGAGTGATGCTGCATCGTTCTCATTCTTCACTCTTCCAGACATCCGTGTATCGTCGGCAAAAGATAAAACTCGAGCCATCTGAACCTCAGCATCTATTATTATGTTCTATCCAACAACCAACTCTACTCCTAAAATCGATTAATGAAATATTACAAACACATGTGGCAGTCCGTGGATTCGAAACCAGGACGCTCACACCGAATATCAACACCTTATGCATTACACCACAAAGGCAGTTAAAGAATGGTGGACACTGCCTACGATTTATTATACAACTTCGAATCCTGCATATCAATCTAAGCATGTACACACATCACAACTGCAACTCACGTAGGCTATGCATATGTGAATGGAAAGAGCAATTAATGGGGCCTTAACCACTAGGGAAGGCCTCTCGATAAATTACTCCTGAACCAATATAAATTATTATGTTCTATCCAACAACCAACTCTACTCCTAAAATCGATTAATGAAATATTACAAACACATGTGGCAGTTTGTGAATTCGAACCCAGGACGCTCACACCGAATATCAACACTTTATGCATTACACCACGAAGGCAGTTAAAGAATGGTGGACACTGCCTACGATTTATTATGCAACTTCGAATCCTGCATATCAATCTAAGCATGTACACACATCCCAACTGCAACTCACGTAGGCTATGCATATGTGAATGGAAAGAGCAATTAATGGGGCCTTAACCACTAGGGAAGGCCTCTCGATAAATTACTCCTGAACCAATATCAATTATTATGTTCTATCCAACAACCAACTCTACTCCTAATATCGATTAATGAAATATTACAAACACATGTGGCAGTCCGTGGATTCGAACCCAGGACGCTCACACCGAATATCAACACCTTATGCATTACACCACGAAGGCAGTTAAAGAATGGTGGACACTGCCTACGATTTATTATGCAACTTCGAATCCTGCATATCAATCTAAGCATGTACACACATCCCAACTGCAACTCACGTAGGCTATGCATATGTGAATGGAAAGAGCAATTAATGGGGCCTTAACCACTAGGGAAGGCCTCTCAGACCTGTCAGACAAGAGTATTAGGAGCAGTATTGGTCCAAGAACAGAACCTTGGGGAACTCCACTGGTCACGTTTGATTCTGTAGACACGCAGCCACCAACTGCTACAGACTGGACTCTATCTCTGAGGAAGGCACTTATCCGTCCTACACGTCCGCTGATCCCGAGTTTCCGAATCTTATGGAGGAGGACGTCATGGTCGACTTTATCAAAGGCCTTCTCGAAGTTAAGGTACACCATATCCAAGTTGGCTCCATCCTCCAGTGTTTGCAGAATATAGTCATGGTGCTCCAGTAATTGAGACAAACAGGACCTTCCTCCTCTGAAGCCATGTTGTCCACTGTTCATCTTATTGTTATTTTCTAAGAAAAATACTATTTGCTTACTGATAACTTTCTCAAATATCTTCATAATGTGAGAAGTCAGTGCAATCGGTCGGTAGTTGTTGGGTAGGGATCTTGGTCCTCCTTTGTAGATTGGGGTAATCTTTGCAGTCCTCAATAACATTGGTATAGTTCCCTCTCTCATAGATGCATTCCACAGCATGTATAGTGGGACTGAAATATCTGAAGCGCACTCTTTCAGGAGGATTGCTGGAAATTGATCGGGTCCAGCCATAGAGTTTGCTTTAAGCTCACCTATTGCTTCAGCAATATCACTTGGTTGGAAGTAGATTTCCTCCAGTTGAGGTGGCTGCCCAATAGAATTGAAGAAAATATCTGGGTCATTGATTCTGTGCATCTCTTTTGGCTGACTAAGTCCTTTTTCGTATTGACCTCTCAGTGTCTTGCAGATCTGTTGTGGATTGCTGATGACTTCTCCATCTGTGGCGACGAGAGGACCAATACCTGCTTTCACTGTGGCTCGTTTCTTAACATACTTGAAGAAATAGTTATAGTTTGTCCAAATGGCTTCAACAGCAGATTTCTCATCTTTGGCTCTTTCGTTCCTGTGGGACTCCCTCAGCTGTTCCTCCAGTTGTTTCACCTTGTCCTGCATGCTTCTTCTGTCATGGTCATTGTTACATATTTTTATTCTGGAGTTTAGTTTGCTCCTTTTCCTCATGATTGTTTTCCTCTCACGTGGGATGGTTGCTTTGTAGCAGGCCTTCCGGAGAGGAGTATACCTTTTTACAATCTTGAGGGTAGTTGAGATGATTGTGTTATACTTTTCATCAACTGAAGCACTTTCAATTTCAGTCTGCCAATCAACTTCACCCAGCTCACCCTTAATACTGGACCAGTCAACTTTGTTGTTGAAGAAATTCAGGTCTCCAAAATTGATTTCTGGCTTTGCAGTTGGTTCCATGACTTGAGAGGACTTAATTCTTCTAAAGTTGGAGGTAATCTTAATCAGGTTGTGGTCAGACAGGATTGTCTGCTCTACTACCGCCTCATGGACAAGTTCATCATTGTTTGTAAATACGAGGTCTAAAACATTTTCACCTCTTGTTGGTGAATCAATGACCTGGTTAAGGCACCACTGCTCAGCAAAGTTAAAAAGCAGCTCTGCCTGGACTCTGTCTTGTCCAGTCCCACCGTGCATTGTTCTCATTTCTGGCCAGAACACATGTGGTAAATTAAAATCTCCAACCACAACTACTTCTGGCATTGGGTTTTGGAGGTTTTCAAGTAGGCCTATATTATTTAATGTTGTTATGATGGGCCACAAGTGTTGTGTCTCGCAAGCAGCTGGCCGGTAGAGGTTTACAAGGACCAGGTTTAACCTCTGAAGTGCGCATGGGGGTAATTGGAAACGTCCCCCTGTGCTGACGTATTTGAGGTGTTTCCGTCACTAAAATATTCATTGTGCCATTAATAGCATTAATACTTATCCATATGCGCCTATTATGGGTTGATTATAAAGGTATTAACCTGAAACAACAATAAAACGAGTGAAAACAGCGTTTGGATGGTCAAAATCGGAGATATAGCCCGCGAGTTGTATAATGTATGGGTGAGGCAAACTGCTTTCCCGCCAATTTCCCCCAAGGCCACTGAGACACAGTCGATCGATACTCTCTCTCTCTCTCTTGCACTCGCTTGCCATCAATGATGACAACACCCTGCTTGCAACTCGCTAATGTTAGCACGAAAATATACCTCAGAATAAGGGAATAACAGGGAAAATAGGTGATAACTGAAGGAGAGGAGGAAAGTGGGGAAGGAGGGGAGGTAGAGGACTGAGATTTTGCATGGCCCAGGGGCCCAAAAAAAAAAAAAAAAAAAAACATTCGATGTCAAAAGTTGATTTTTTTTTTCACTCACTCATAAGAGTCTCCCCGCAGTCCGCCGGGGGAACTCTTAAGAGTCTCCCCTGCAGTTCCCGGGTTAAGGATGTAATGTGAAGGGCTAGTACTTCCACAAAGGAGTTTGACTCTCCCAGGAGCACTTTAGTAAGAGAGGCAAACTCCTCCAACACATAAGTTATAACACCTCCTTTTTTTCTATTTAGTCGGTCAACTCTGAATAGTATAAGCTTTTTCATTGGGACTTCTGAGTCTCTAATTGTGTCGTTTAGGTGAGACTCAGCGAGACAAACTGCTAGTGCATTATCTTTAGTCGCAAGTTCAGACAGCATATGCACTTTCTGGCTGAACTTTCTTGGGAGCAATCCCTCTACGTTTCCCACAATGAGGGTTAATTGCTCCCCAAGTGACGCTACTTCATCATGCAAGGCTGGGTTTGATGTGCCATGTTGTGGTAAGGCACTGTCGGTGACCCTTGCAGTGGTGACCAAGCCATGTGTATTTGCATCATTTTGGCAAATTGGAGCATCTGAGTTTGTAGTTGCTGGATATCTTTCTGTGTGCCTAAAAAATACATTGTTATTGTTGTTGTTATAGTAGTGGCCTTCGTTGCACTCCTGGGAGAGTGGGCTACCATTATTGTGGCCAGTAGTAGGTTGGGTCCTCCAGAATGAGGTGTCTGGAGGCTGAGGTGGAACAATGGCTTCTGTATCATTTATTTCACTGTTTGCACGATAAGTGTCCTTACTAGTACCAGTATTATTCTTTGGAATAAGAGTTTGTGAAAGATTGGTACCTTTTAGGTGGTTAAATTTACAATCATTATTATGACACTCACCAGTAGAGACAGCCTTTCTGCATAGCAATGTATGGAACTTGGAACACTTTTTGCCCAAGCTGCATCCCTTAGCTTTATTTGGTCCATGGTTCAGGTAGCGCCAACATACTTTTGGATGTTCATAATTGCATTCTTTTCCATGACGACCAGTACGGCATCCTCGGAAAACGTCGCGCTGGTAGAAGCGGCATATTGGTGCTGGTCTTTCTTCCAATACCTCCTCTACTGCCTCTTTCCTACTGTCATCTAAGGATAGAGAATTTTGGTTCTGTGGTGGTTCCTTCTGGGGAGATTTGCTTGTAGATGGAGATTCCTCCTGAGGAGATTTGCTTTTCGGGTCAGAACTCTTTGGAGGCGGAGCATTGTCTCGTTCCAGCAGTCCAGTGACCCATGCATGTTGCTCATAATTGTTGTCATATCCTAATTTATCTTTAACACAGCTCTCACAAATATACTGACTTCTTGAGCTGAAGTAGTGAACCAACCAGTATACTGGAAGATGTGAGCAGTCTGTGTGGACATTGCTGCTACACTTTTCACACTTTATGCACTCTAAGACACAGTCTTTGGTGCATGTTTTACACATTACACTTAACACCAGGTGGGGGTAGAGCTGTTCTGCTATTCATGTTTTTTTTTCCTTCTAAATTAATGTTACAAAGTCACACACCTAAGTACTATTTACACTTATGCACTTAAATAATGAGGTAACTGGTAAAGGTGTATAGTGTAGTGGCATTAATTTCTATCAAGATTGTTATCTAGTGTTGTTTCTAGACAATTCACCTTATTTTCCACTTGTATTACAATAGATGTCACAATTAAACACACTTTATTCACTATAATAATTATGACAATTAAACAAGTGTTGGTAATTACTGTTAAGGAGTATGGTGGATTCGTCCAATAGAGGGCATTGTCCGGGCGAGAGGGGAGAATGTTTTGATTATCAACTCTGCGAAGCAGAGTGGTATTGTTCACATAGGTCCCGCCCGTATACTGTGCACCACAATTCAGCTTGTCCGTCGTCGTCGTCGTCGTCCGTCGTCGTCGTCGTCGTCCGTCGTCGTCGTCGTCGTCCATCGTCCGTCTTCCGTCGTCCGTCCGGAAACTCCTCCTAGACCGTTCGATGGATTTTCACCAAATTTCACAGGTATATTCATTTGGTCAATGCGAAGGTCAGTCGAAAAGAAATTTTCAATTTAACTTAAAGGTTAAGGTCAAAGGTCAAGGTTAAAAATAAAGTCAATATTTCATGTGTCTTCGTTTTTACTCAAATTTCTTCATTTTCACTATACAAATTACTAGCAACCTCGATATCCCATTGACCAAATTTAGATAAATATTCTGAAGGGTAAGGTCAAAGGTCAAAGGTCAAAATATTTGTTTTACTAGTATTTCTTATATTAACTGTTAGATTCTCACTAAACTTACCATGTATATTCGGAATACTTAGGGCAAGGCCATACAAGAAACTAAACAATTCTATATGAAAGGTCAAGTTCACAGGTTAAGGTCAAATAAGAGGTCAATATGCTAATTTCATTACTTTTCATGCAAACTTCACAACATTTGGCAATATAGTTGCACTTTAAATGAAAAGGAAATTAATTAATTTTGAGACACATATCATGAAGGTTAAGGTCAAGGTCAAAGGTCAAGGTCAACTACTCTATAAATACATATGAAACTAACTGATGGGTTTTAATGAAATTAGTCATGCTTATTTGATTTTCCTGGGCAATGTCAATGAAAAGTATGTTTTCCTCTTACATCAAGGTCACAGGTCATGGTGAAAGGTCAACTTATACAATTTATTTTTAGTTTTTATTCAAATGTCTTCATTTTCAGTTTACAAGTTACTGGTAACATTGACATTGTATTTCACAAATTTTTGATAATTATTCTAAAGGGATAGGTCAAAGGTCAAAATAGTATTTTTACTAGTATTTCTCATACTAACTGTTAGATTCTCACTAGGCTTACCATGTATATTCGGAATACCTAGGCCAAGGTCATGAAATAAACTATGCTATTCCATAAGAAAGGTCAAGGTCAAATAAAAGGTCAATATGCTATTTTCTTCACTTTTCCTGCAAACTTCACAACATTTGGTGAGATAGCTGCACTTTAAGTGAAAAGGAAATTAATAAATGTTGAGACATATAAAGGTCAAGATAAAGGTCAAAGGTCAAGGTCAACTATTCTCTTAATATATATGAAACTAACTGATGTGTTTTAATGAAATAAGGCATGCGTATTTGATGTGCATGGGCAATGTCAATGCAAACAAGAATGAACTACATAAAGGTCACAGGTCAAGGTCAAAGGTCAACTTTTATTATTTATTAAAACAGATTACTCAAATATTAGAAAACTGGCTGTGTTATGGCTTTTTACTTAAATATGGCCTAATATATATCAAATTTCACATAAATATTGAAATAGTTAAGGTCAGAGGTCAAGGTCAAGATAAGAGTATTTGTCATTTTCCCTAAACTCCTCCTTGACTCTTTAATGTATTGTCATAAAATTATACAGGCAAATTCAGTTGGTCAATGCGACGACCATCCAAATGTATGTATTTTACTTTTAGTCAAAGGTCAAAGGTCAAAGGTCAAGGTCACAGTATATGATCACTATTTGTAATCAATATGTTTTTATACGAATTAGGCTACACCATATTCATAATGCTAGTTAATACGAACATTGCTGTTAAGCTAACTAAATCCTTGATAAGAAATTCTAATGTCGAAGGTCAAAGGTCAAGGTTAAAGGTCGATATATGATTTTTACTAGTATTTCTTATTTAATGTAGGATTCTCACTAGGCATATCATGCATATTCGGAATGCCTAGAGCAAGGTCATACAAGAATAAGTATAATTCCATTTGATAGGTCAAGTTCACAGGTCAACGTCATATATAAAGTCAATATGCTAATTTCTTTACTATTCATGTAAACTTCATAACATTCGTTGAGACAGTTGTGCATTAAGGGAAAATTAAAATGTTAAATTTTCAGACATCATGAAGGTCAAGATGAATGTCAAAGGTCAAGATCAACTATTCCTTTAATACCTCTGAAACTAACTGATGATCTTTAATGAAATATGACACACTTATTTGATATTCTAGTTACATAAAAGCTAACAAAAATATAATTCTACATAAAGGTCAAGGTCACAGGCCAAGGTCATAAGTTAACCTTTATCATAACAAAAATCACTTTTCGATAAGCTGACGACTGTTGGTTGCATTTTACTTAAATCACATATGATTCAATCATATATATATATATATTATAATACTTAAGGTTAAACGTCAAGATAAAAGAACAAAAGAAGAGTGTTGATAATTGTCTTTAAACTCTTCCTAGACTGTTTAACCCGTTGTGTACCGGTGACGTCCTTTTCATTGTATTCTAGCTATAATTAGACGATTTTGTAGAGCTTATGAAGGATCTGTGGTAGTAAAAAGGGTTAAGATAGTTGAAAGCCTGCTACTTTTATGGAGGTCCTTCATAAACTAAATAAAATCGTCTTAGTATCCAGTATGAAATGAAACCGACAGAACTGTACTGAACAGGTTGCGTATCGTCACCAAATTTTGCTGGCAAATTTGGTTGGTCAATGCAACGATTGTCCATTTTGTTTTCTTTGTTATTCAAGGTCAAGGTGAATGGTAAAGGTCACAGATTATGGTCACTATTTCTTTCTTATATATATTATATATATATATATATATATATATATATATATATATATATATACTGTATAATTTATACTGAATATAAACCTATTTTACCTAAGAGATTCAATACTACTTGCAAAATTATAGGTCGCAGAGTTGCGTATGCAGTTTCCTTCTTTTTTTTTCTTTTTTTTTTTTTTTTTGGTAATGCGAAAACTGCACACCTACTTTATTGTTATCACTTATTTTTCAATAACAACTCTTTCCATTATCTTCCTGTCGGCCTCACACTGTGCTGGGAACAGTTATACACAACAAGTTTCACTTGCAATAGCGTAGCCTCTATATTTTCAGAGGGATGAGCACAAATATAAGAGCGGTAAGTAGTGTTGATGTTCGTATCCGCGCATGCGCTCACCCCCCCCCCCCCCCCCCCCACACACACTCATTATGCTACTCCAGGGGTTATAAATCACCATGGGGGCTGACGACTGGTACACACACACACACACACACACACACACACACACACACACACACACATCATGCTACTCCCGGGGTTTATAAATCACCGTGGGGGCTGATGACTGGTACACACAAATACACACATCATGCTACTCCCGGGGTTTATAAATCACCGTGGGGGCTGATGACTGGTACACACACACACACACACACATCATGCTACTCCCGGAGTTATAAATCACCGTGGGGGCTGATGACTGGTACACACAAATACACACATCATGCTACTCCCGGGGTTTATAAATCACTGTTGGGGATGATGACTGGTACACACACCTGGATTCCTGGATTGTAGTTTAGGACCGAAGTCCTGGGCCACGCTGGTGCGCCACACACACACATCATGCTACTCCCGGAGTTATAAATCACCGTGGGGGCTGATGCCTGGTACACACACACACACACACACACACACACACACACACACACACACACACACACACACACACACATCATGCTACTCCCGGGGTTTATAAATCACCGTGGGGGCTGTTGACTGGCACACACACACACACACACACACACACACACACACACACACACATCATGCTACTCCCAGGGTTATAAATCCCCATGGGGGCTGATGACTGGTACACACACACACACACACACACACACACACACACACACACACCTGGTGATCCTGGTGATAAGTTGAGGACGTCTGGTCGTCTCTCGGTCATGCTGATGCACCACCGCCAGTAGTAGTCATCCACCGCTCGTCCCCGTCCCCAGTGGAAGACGCGGGGGCAAGGGGACCAGTAGATGGACTGTCCATGGTAGACAGATCGGTAATAAAATTACCGTCTGCCCTCATCAGGGCAAGCTGATCAGGAATGCTGTTACTCAGTGCCCTGATGTCGTAGTGGGGCATTTTTGGCTGGTCAGGGACACTTTTGAGGAACCTGTCCAGCACCCTCTTGAACTGGTCAGCCGAGGAGCACTCTGCATCACGCACATATCTTGGCAGCGCGTTAAAGAGTGTTGGGCCCCGGTATGATATTGAGGTCATTCTCTGAGTCACCACTCTGGCCAAGGCTCTATTATTGATGTTTCCCAATTCACAGAGCTTGCCTCGCCTCTTGCTGATTTTCTCACTTATTTTCGACTCATTGTTTAAGTTTGGGACATGGCCATTTAGCATTTTCCAAACGTAGATTATGATGTACCGCTCACGCCGTCGCTCCAACGAGTACAATTCAAGTGCTTTAAGTCTTCCCCAGTAGTCGAGATGTTGCACGGAGGAGATCTTGTTTGTAAATGTACATTGGACGCCTTCAAGTGACTGTCGTTCTCCAACCTTCAACGGGTCCCAGAGTTGGCAGCAGTACTCGAGGATTGGCATTATTAGAGATTTGTATAATATTATCATTGATTTGTCTTCCCTTGTGGCAAACGTCCATAGAATCCAACCCATTTGATTGCGAGCAGAACGGACTATGTCTTGGATGTGTTTGGTAAATGTTGCATCACTGCTTATTGTTACCCCTAGATCTTTAATATTGGCCACAGAATTGAAACTGTTTCCATCATAGGTTGAGTACACAGTATTTTCTTTTAGTTTGATATCAGGTCCATATCTAATGAGGTCAAATTTGCAGCTATTAAAAGACATGTTATTATTTTCTGCCCAGTGGTACAGCACATTCAGATCCTGCTGGAGTGATGCACACACACATCATGCTACTCCCAGGGTTATAAATCACCGTGGGGCTGATGACTGGTACACACACACACACACACACACACACACACATCATGCTACTCCCGGAGTTATAAATCACCGTGGGGGCTGATGACTGGTACACACACACACACACACACACACACACACACACACACACACACACACACACATCATGCTACTCCCGGAGTTATAAATCACCGTGGGGGCTGATGACTGGTACACACACACACACACACACACACATCATGCTACTCCCGGGGTTTATAAATCACCGTGGGGGCTGATGACTGGCACACACACACACACACACACATCATGCTACTCCCAGGGTTATAAATCCCCGTGGGGGCTGATGACTGGTACACACACACACACATCATGCTACTCCCAGGGTTATAAATCACCGTGGGGGCTGATGACTGGTACACACACACACACACACACACACACACACACACACACACACATCATGCTCCTCCCGGGGTTTATAAATCACTGTGGGGGCTGATGACTGGCACACACACACACACACACATCATGCTACTCCCGGGGTTTATAAATCACCTTGGGGGCTGATGACTGGTACACACACACACACATCATGCTACTCCCAGGGTTATAAATCACCGTGGGGGCTGATGACTGGTACACACACACATACACACACACACACACACACACACACACACACACATTTGCTCACTAGCGCAACTTCTGATTATAAATCTATGCATAAGCTTTATCTATTATTGAGTGTTGCGTATCTTCATCCATGTATTTCCACCCTTAACAATAGAATGCCCAGCTCTTCCATATTTCGCCTTCTGTCACACACACACACACACACACACACACACACGCACGCACACACACACACACACACACACACCTACACTACCGAGGATTAACCTCCCATTGTAGTAGGCTGTACCTGACCATACGGACCATATACGGACTTGAATTGCTGCACCCTCTTTACCCTTCAACTCTTTACCCTGACCATACCAAAACAGTTTCTGTATGTATGTATGTTTGAGTGCATACGTGAGCGTTTGTGTATACGGACATGTGCACACTTACTGCATGTTCTTATGTTCCTATATATGTATGTATATGTATGTGCGCACGTACGTGTATATACGTATGTTCTGTATATGAGTAAGTAAATAAATGTGTATATGTACTGTATATCACTTACTCTCATGGTTATTTTATGATAATTTGTATTCTGCACATGCATCATTATTGTATTTATTTATTTTGTTTGTAAACTGAGCTTACCATCCTCATATCTGTACATCTCATGTTCATCCACTAAATTGTAAAATGTGTATTTTCAGCTCATGAGGCTGCCATTCTTTAATAAACCGTTTATTATTATTATTATTATTATTATCATGCTCCTCCCGGGGTTTATAAATCACCGTGGGGGCTGATAACTGGTACACACACACACACACACACACACACACACACACACACATCATGCTACTCCCGGGGTTTATAAATCACCGCGGGGACTGACGACTGGCCGGCTTCGTTCCTTTAGGGGATATGGGTCGTTTTTCTTGTCCCCTTCTTCATCACGTTTAGCCCCATTTGTTTTCATAGACTCATGTTTTAAGATGTTTGCCCATTAGTATGGATATTTTAACACCTTTCGCCCCGTTTCTTTGCCAATGTTAAGACTTCGTGTCATTTAGTTGTCGATTTTTTCATGGCGAGCGATAGCGAGTCTGTATTTTAAGAGGAACCGGCCGTCGGCCGGACCATTTTTCTATCGAAAAATTTACAAATTTATCTTGAAGGAGGATCTTGGGTGGGTGTTTTTTTTTTAATTTGTATTGAGTTCTAGGAAGGAAACTAAAACATAAATTAAAAAGATACATAAATGAGCCAATAAATACGCTCATCCCCCCTTAACCCATTCGATCAGATAAACACCCATAGAGGTTGGAGCTTCTCACTACCGCCAGACGATTATTGTGCATCCTAGGAAGGACCTCTTTTGAGTTTTTAGAGGGTTAATTGAGATAGGTTTGACTTCAACCCTTTGATTCCTTGAGGTCCTTCTTAACCCTTTAAAGATCGATGACGCGCTTCTGTTCTGTTTTCCGGGTATTAGGCCTATTAGAAGATTTTATTCATATTAGGAAGGGTATATGCGGTCCCTACTAGGTGGTCCGGCCTTAATACTACTATACAGGAACAGTATAGTAGAAGAATAGGACAGCTAAGTACAAGGCTCTCTCCCCACCCTCCAGCTAAAAAGCCGTACCGGAAAATAGGATTAATTGTAACCTTATGGGTCAGGAAATGCTGAAAAGGAAAGTTTTTATAGAGTAAAGATAATATATTAGTCTGAAATGGAAATTACACTTACATACCTACCGGTTAATTCATATTAATTCGATCTCCATCAGATGATCTGGACGTCTCTTCGTAACGTATCAGAGAGAGAGAGAGAGAGAGAGAGAGAGAGAGAGAGAGAGAGAGAGAGAGAGAGAGAGAGAGAGAGAGGAGAGAGCTAAGAAGGCTATAGTATTGGAGAAAAACAAAAAACTTCAGAAACTGGGCGAGAAAGTCAACAAAACTAGCCCAAGTATCAGACCACTATCGCTACCTCTCGCCCAATACTTTATGTGGACTTTTATAATGCAATCTACTCTCATTAAGTTCTTGCTACTCGGCCACTTAAAATAGATACTTAGACCCATACTTAATAACTTTGCATATTTATTTCCGCCTGCTACTTAACCCTTTCTGTACCGGCAACGTATTTTTATTTTTTTCGTAGCTATATTCGGACGACTTTGTGCAGTTGAAGAAGGATCTGGGGTAGTGAATATGGTTAAGTGAGGTAGTTCGAAGCTTTTTAATTGCTGGAGGCCTTTTCTTAACTGAATAAAATCGTCTAACAGTAGACAGAATATAGTTTAAAAGACGTTATCGGTACAGAAGGGGTTAATAAATATCTTTATATAGTATATTTGTATGTATATCAATATATTTGTCTACACTGTGTACACACTGTATGTAATATGTAATAATATTTGTAATAATAATAACAATAATAAATAATAATAATAATAAATAATTGTATGGTTTCTTATGTAGCGCCCGTATCTTCTCCTCCGAGGATTCCCAAACACTTGACCACAGTTAATCAAACGAGACCATTACCCATTTCCCTTGTTCAAGGGGAGACAGTAACCGTCGGCTTTATCTCAGAGAAACTTTTCAACCTGAGAGAGGATTGAACCCGAGTCTCCTGGGTTGTAGGTGGACAGGGAGGAGAGGCATACGGGTGATGGAGTGGAAGTGAAGAAGGATTTGCAGTGGAGGGGTGCGAAATGAAATGGTTGGTTGGTTGGATGGATAGTAGCATGGATGGTTGTCTGGTTGGGTGTGCTATAGTCCATCCATTAACCCCTTCTGTTCCGCCAACGTTTTCTTAATAATTTTATTCTAACTATATTTAGACGATAGTATGCAACTTAGGAAGGATCTGCGGTATTTAAAATGGTTGGTTGAGATAGTTCGAAGCATGTTTATTGCTGGAGGCCCTTTTTAAACTGCACACGATCATCTAAATAGCTAGAATATATTATAAAAAGCATCCCCGGTAAAGAAGGGGTTAAAGCTAGGCCAAAAATCTGGAATAGTACCGGTATCCGCTTTAACTCACAAACAACTTGAGTAATCGAGCTAATATGTATACCATTTAGAAAGAGTCAGCCAAGGAATAGATGTGGAAATTTACAGCCCATTTGCTCTAGCACTTTTTGAGGTTAGGCGTCGCGATTTCTGGCCAAGCTATAATGAATGGACTATAGTCTGGTTGGTTTTATGGATGGTAGTTTAGTTGCTTGGTTGGTAGTACCGGTATGGTTGGTAGGTAGTATGGATGGTTGATTGGTTGGTAGTATGGATGGTTGGTAGTATAGATGGTTTGGCGGGTGGTAGTATGGATGGTTGTCTGGTTGGTAGGTAGTATGGATGGTTGGTTGGTAGTATGGATAGTAGTCTGGTTGGTAGCATGGATGGTTATTTAGTTGACTGGATGGGGTATAGTATGGATGGTTAGTTGGTTGGTTGGTTGGTTGTACCGGTATGGATGGTTGTCTAGTTGGTTGGTTGGTAGAATGGTTGTCTGGTTGGTTGTTGGTAGAGTAAAAGGTTGATTGATTAGCAGCATAGTTGGTGTCAGTCTATGATGATTTATAGCATAGTGGTTAGCATAACAAGTGGGGGTGGTGGTGGTTGGGGTGGTAGTAGAGGTGGTGGTAGTGGTGGTGGCGGTAGTAGAGGTGGTGGTAGTGGTGGTGGCGGTAGTAGAGGTGGTGGTAGTGGTGGTGGCGGTAGTAGAGATGGTGGTGGTGGTGGTAGTGGTGGTGGTGATAGAGGTAGTGGTGGTGGTGGTGGCTGGAGGGGAAAGGGAGATTTGGTGGGTGGGGGGGTAGAAAGATAAGATGATTAGTCGATTGGTTGGTAGGATGGATGCTTGGTTGGTAAGATAGGTGCTTGGTTGGTAGAATGGTGAAGTGACGGGTCTGAAGACAAGCCATCCAAAAAGCAGTTGCAGAGTAGCCAGTCTGCAACTCCCAGATCCTATAAAAGACGAGAGAAAATAGCAGAGACACCCCAATTCTCCCATGCTCTAGCCCCTGGACAAATACCGAAGCGACCCCTGTTTCACCGTTTTCTACGACGAGACAAAGGGATGGGAGGTCACCCAAACTCATTAGCCACCTGCTCGGGTCACGCCCCCTCGCAGCCCGATACCGGCACGGGCTGCATGTACTCAGCTCCCAGATAGGGAGGACACGGAAGAAGTAGTTATGCAAATAGAACGTCAACGGCCTGGAATCTACCGACAGGAATGGATATAAACGAGAGGACACATTGTGGCGGATCGGGAGATCCAATAAACCTCGACCAAGAACAACTATTAAGCGAGCTATATCAAAGTTTGTTTAGGAATGTAGCCCATGGACGAGTCCGTTCATATCACATTTCTCCCTTATTAGACTAAGTAACTAGGTCTTACGTAATAAATGAGCTGCCAACCATATATATATATATAAATCAATGTAAACAGCCACTATGTATACCTACGATAAGTAATTACCTCACAACTTCATCACAACCATTTCCCCATGTCCCTCTGAGTTTGAAACCCTGTCCACAAGAGTCAAGAAAAAAAGTCGCACATTACCTCAAATAAATTATGGAAAAGATGCAAGTTACACTATTCAACCCCTACCTAGGAACCGAGTAGCAGTAACTGTGTAGCTGGCACCAGCCTGCACCAGACTGCCCCTGCCCTGCCTGGAGAGTGTGCGATCCTGAAGTGCCCCTGGAATCCTGTCGGAGGGACGCCCCACCTTCCTGAAGCCTGGAACCTGAAGTGCTGCCCGAGGATGCCCTGCCCCCTGAAGTGCTGCCCGAGGATGCCTTACACCCAGGAAGTGCTGTCCGAGGACGCCCTGCCGCCGGAAGTGCTGCCCGAGGACACCCTGCCCCTGGAGGTGCTGCCCCTAGGACCTACGACCTACGTTGGCCAGCCCTGCACTCTCTTCACCAGCCCTCCAAACATTCCCTAAGGTTCTGTGTGTCGTTTCGTTGTGTTATTGTTGTTGAGGTATAGGTTAAAATATTTGAATCGTGTTGTGTTAATTAATTCTGAGATCTGTGCCCAAGATATTTTAATTACGTATTGTGTCCATCCTTCAGAATCATTATATAAAGACTTAGTTAAGGTCTGTGTTTAAGACCTAGTATTCATAATGAATTTATTTGCTCTAGAACGTCCTATGCATGCGTTATATACATTTGTTTTAATTAACTTACCTTGCACACTCACAGAATTGCCTAATATATGTATTCTGTTGTGTATTTTGCAAGTTGAGGTCGACGTGTATCTCGTGTGTAATTACCCTTCTTAAGTCATCACTGATTACCTAGAACCTACGCCCAATTTTACAACGAAGTTACCTAATTGATTTTACCTAGAACCTACGTCCAATTTTATAATTAATTTACCACAATATCCTCGTTGAGAAGTGTTGTTACTTTATCAACACATTTATTTCACGAATTACCCCATTTTTACTCTCTTACTTAAACTCCATTGTAATTATTTAATGAACTAGTATTTACGTTCTTTTGTTTACTGATGTAAGTAATTCTGATTCTTCATGCTTGGGAATTCCAGTATTGCATCACTTATCATACACCTTTAATTCTAGTGTATGTTTATTGTCAGACTCTGTTAACTCGTTCAGACGTCTGGGTAATACTATTTTGAGTATTACCTTAGCACATCTTCGTCGTGTGCGTCTTACCATACACCTTTAATTCCAGTGTATGTTCATTGTAAGACTGTTAAGTCGTTCAGACGTCTTGGTAATACTATTTTGAGTATTACCTTAGCACAACTCAGTCGTGTGCGCCACCTTCTATTCATAATTAATATTGATTTAATTATTAATTACACTGTCATTCCTTGATAGTTCCAGAGCGTTCATTATCTAAGCTCATTTAATCAATTATAATCTGTTCTTAATTACAATTAATAGATATCCTTCTATATTCCATTACTAATTATATATTCAATTTATATCTGAATTCCTCGGCTCGTTTCGTTATTCTTACGGTACATACGATCGTTGACGTGAATATATGATATTCATTAGAAATTACATAATTTAGTCCACCCACTTAATCTTTTGTAAAATAAATTAAATCATCTTTTGCCTCCAATTTCAGAGCAACAGTATTTAAATTATAATTCTAGTTGCATTAACTTTGAGATTAATTTCAGCCACCGCAGTCCAGTAGGTGACCTGACCTCCACAGGTTAAGTAAGAAGGCCACTTGAGAATACCGCGACTACCTAGCCGGCTCGCCACTACCAGTCGTGTGACTCAGCCTCCAAACCTGAGTTATTATTTACCCTCTCAACTCTCCCAGCCTCTCTTGTTTGAAATTGTGTTCTAGTGCTTTCATTGTTGTTTTATTCACGGAAGACACTCGACTCACATCACGATTATTATTAAGGGTTGATTCTATAAGTTACGTGTATTATTTAGTTGCAGATTATTCACCTGGTTATAACCTCAGTTGAAGAGCGATTGCTCCCCATTCATGATCTACCCTTTATATGCCTGGTAATCCTTGCCTGATAGTTCCAATAATTATTTAGGTGAAGCTACAATCTGATTTTCAGATATTAGATCTAATTGAATAAACAGGTGTTATAATTGTTATGTGTGTTGTTATTGAGTACTGTAGTACCTAATTGAATACTAATTTGTGAGAGTAAGACTGTGTTAGATTTGACCCTGTTGAGTTATTTACGGTCTATAAATCCAGGTCTGGATTTCAGTACAGACTATATCACGAGCTGTAAATATTATAGCCCGACATAACAAATGGTTTATGGTAAAATAGTTAATGATTTATTGATAGGTCGTTTGAGTCACTGATTGATTGGTTAGTTGATTGAAGTTTGATAAGTAGGTAGATTGAATGGTTTGTAAGTAGGTAGGTAGGTAAGTAGGTTGGTTGGTTGTTAGTGGGTAGGTAGGTTGATAGGTTGGTGGTTAGTTGGTAGATTGATTGGTTGGTGGTTTGTAGGTAGGTTGACTGGTTGCATGGTTGGTATAGCCTATTCCAAGTAAGTAGGCCAAAACTCTGGAACAGTAACCTCAAAAACTCACAAACGACTAGAGCCATCGAGTTATTATTTCTACCATTTAAGACGGGTCAGCCAGGGAGTAGGTGTGGACATTTACAGCCCATTTACTCTAACCCTTTATGCGTTATAGGGCATGGGACTTCTAATTTAGAACAGGGTATATTATGGCTGTTAGGGTAGAGGGCTGGTGGGTTGAACGACTGGCTGGTTGGTAACATAGTTGGTTCGAGTCCCATGATGATTTATAGACTAGCGTGTTGCATAACGAGAGGTGGTGGAAGGGGTGGGGGAATGGTGGTGGTGTTAGTGGTGTGGAGGATTGGTGGTGGTGGTGGGTGGAGGAATGGTGGTGGTGTGGAGAATTGGTGGTGGTGGAGGGTGGAGAAATGGTGGTGGTGGAGAGAGAAAGGACATACGTTATAACACATGTACTACTAATGCAAAGAAGACGACAACATCAAAACATAATTGAATATGAGGTCGGACTTGTAATTATATATTGACAAACACTAGACGTTTTATAACCGCTTAGAATAAACCTACAGTAGCTAACCTTTCCAAATATATATCCGATCGTCACTATATCTCTAACACCTCTAGCTGTACCTAACTGTCCTCTAAACAATTTTTGTTTAACCCGTGCAGTACTTGTCATTATATACTGGCTAATAAAAGACGATGTTTTTCAGTTTAAGAAGGGCCTCCAGCGAATGACAGGCTTTACTATCATAAGTAATCCTTCCTATTACAACTCCTTCTTAAACTGCACAAAATCGTTTAAATATAGCTAGAATATATTAAAATAGACGTCGCCGGTACAGAAGGAATTAAGTTAGTAACCATCAGCGTATATTTTGTTGTTGATTGGTTTCCTTTGCGTTGTCTATATGTCATTGTCTCCCTGTTTGTATATATACAATATGTCACTCCATTCCTTATTTATCAGCTTTTATGAGAAGGGGGGTGGGCTGGGGTGGAGGCGAGTAGGCTTGGTGAGATGGACTAAAGGTGGGGTTTGTGGAGTGGAGGTGGGCTGAGATAGGTGAGGTGGGGTGGATGAGTGACATTGTTTGATTTGTTGATAGGGTAAAGATGGTGGTGGTGTGGGATAAGGTGGTGGAGTGGAAGATGGAGGTGATGATAGTGTGGGAGGTGGTGATGGTGTTAGTGTGGGTAGTGGTGGTGGTGGGAGGTGTAGGTGTTGGTAGTGGTGGTGATGTGGGAGAAATGCGGGCCTGGCTATAATATACAGTACAGTATATGAGGGAGGGGATCACCTTAACTACCTCGCTTCACTCCCACCTGGGTGCTCTCTCTCTCTCCCTTAGCAAAATGTTTATCTAGAGTAGATAGTATTTTACTCATTACACTCTGTAATGAGTGTAGTGCACTAAACAGTCTCTCTCCTTCCACTTCGAGTATCTCCTCGGAATGAACCGCAAGGTCTCTCTCTCTCTCTCTCGTGATGTCCCTGTTGGCCCAGACTCTCTTAACACAGTTTGATGGCAGAGGCGGAGATGAGATGAGATGAGAGAGAGAGAGAGAGAAAGAAAAGGACAGTAAAGTGAAAGGATTATAACACTGAGTCGGATGTTGCTGAATCTGACAGTCAATATCTTTCGTCTCTGTCTCTCCTCTAACGTCTTTCCTTCTTGCTGGAAGTTTGCTCTCATTCAACCTGTCCCAAAGAAGGGTGACCGCTTTCAACCCTCCAACTATCATCCAATTGCTCTCATCTCTTGTATCTCTAAAGTTTTTTAAACTATTCTTGCTTCCAAATTTCTTAAGCATTTCTCTTCTCATAAACTGCTCTCAGATCGCCAGTATGGCTTCCTTAAGGGACGCTCTACTGGTGATCTTCTTTCATATCTTACTAACTCTTGGTCATCCAACTTTCGGGGCTTCGGTGAGACTTTTTCTGTTGCACTGGACATATCAAAGGCCTTCGATAGAGTCTGGCACAAATCTTTAATTTCCAAACTGCCCTCCTTCGGATTCTGTCCCTCCATCTGTGCCTTTGTCTCTAATTTCCTATCCGGCCGTTCCATTGCTGCGGTTGTGGATGGCCATCGCTCATTTCCTCATCCTATCAACTCTGGTGTTCCTCAGGGTTCTGTCCTATCTCCTATTCTCTTTCTAATTTTCATAAATGATCTTCTCAACTGTACATCCAGTCCCATCCATTCATATGCAGACGACTCTACCTTACACCACTTAATTAGTTTTCCAGAACGCCCCAGCCAGCAGTCCCTCAAAAGTAAATGTAATGAAGCCATAAAATACTTATCTTCTGATCTAGCTACTATTTCCAATTGGGGTAGAGAAAACTTTGTTGCTTCCAAAACTCAATTTATCCATCTTACTACCTGTCCGGAACCTCCAGAGGACTATCCCTTATTCTTCAACAATACAAAAATCAACCCTTCATCTTCTCTCAATGTTCTTGGTGTTTCTTTTTCTTCTGCTCTCACTTGGAAAGACCATATTACCAGTCTCACTAAGGCAGCCTCCCAGAAGCTGGGTGTGCTCAACCGCCTCAAGGGGTTCTTTACCCCTGCGCAGCTTCTTGCTCTGTACAGGGGCCTAGTGCGTCCTTGGATTGAGTATTGTTCACATGTGTGGGAAGGATCCTCTCACACGGCACTCCTAGATAAAGTACAAAGGAAAGCCTTTCATATCATTAACTCCCGTCCACTCACCAACTCTCTGCAATCTCTCTCTCTTCGCCGCAATGTTGCATCTCTCTCACTATTCTATCGCTACTACAATAATCAGTGTTCCTCGGAGCTTTCCCAGTGTATACCACCTCCTCTACGTAGGGTACGTAGTCCCCGCCTTGCAACACAATCCCACCCCTACTCTGTGCAACTCTCCAACCCAAGAGTGAAACGGTATTCTTAGACTTTCTTCTATTCAACTGCTGAGCTCTGGAACTCTCTCCCAGAATCAGTCTTTCCCTCTTCATATGACTTAAATTGCTTCAAACTCTGTGTGTCTGAGCATTTTAGCTCGAACGTCCCTTGATTTCGATTCTGTCACTCTTTGAAATCTGGGAAGGCACTCGCTGCAGGCAGTTATGCCTTTTGTCTCCCTCATTCACAAAGAAAAAAACAAATTCTCTCTCTCTCCCACACACACACACCATACTTTCCATCCCACTCATTCTCCTTTTGCCAACCTCTCCCACCCACGCACTCACTGTCTTTCTGATTTATACCCTCTACCTGTCTATACTGTCTGTCTGCCACTCACTTGTCTGTCTAGCATTCCAACAAAGCTTGTCCACCTTTCGTCTGTCTGTATGTCTGTCTTGCACACTGTCTGCCCTATGATGCTTGTCCGTTTCACTGTTTTTTCTACATTCTGTCTGTCTTACACTGTCAATCTGTCCCGTACTGTCTATTCGATCCACACAAGGTCTGCCTGTCTGTCTGTCACATATTATGTCTTTCTGACCCACACTTTATCTGTCAGTCCCACCATTTCTGTCTGTTTGTCTGACATGATCTGTATGTGTGTATGTGAGTGCGCGCGTGTGTGTGTGTAAATATATAGGCCTGTACAACACAAATGGTTGGCTTATTTCGAGCCGGCAGCCAATGAGGTTGAAATTATACAATTCCTTAACTTAACTTATCCTAAGTAGTTAACAGGTTGACTTTGGCAGCTAAAAGGGCCCTACATACCCCAGGAAGGGGTAGGATGTGGGCAGGGAACCAGGTGGAACCCAGAGGTGGCGCATCCACACCTACCCTCCACAGCCAGGAAAGTTATTAACAGAAACCTCACCCTCAGGTAGCTGGGATCAAACCCGCGCTACCAAAGCCAACCAACTAGAGTACAATGACTCAGTGGGCTTGGCCGCTGTGGCCAAATTTATGTGAAGGAATGAATTTTTTATTTGCTTTGCATTCAATAGCCTCAACAAACAAATTATTTAAAATGCAGCGCTCCATTGCCAACTAAATTCAAATCGCCCCAAAGTTGGCAACGCAGTGAGCTTATCGTATGGAGGAAACTATTTTGGATATTAAGTGTTGTAAATAAGTGGCAGCGGTAGTGTGGCTGTTTAAGTTACTGCATATTACCCGAGAGCAACACAGCAGAGGGAGGACACAGGACAAGAGAGAGAGAGAGAGAGAGAGAGAGAGAGAGAGAGAGAGAGAGAGAGAGAGAGAGAGAGAGAGAGAGAGAGAGAGAGTGAGAGAGAGAGAGAGAGAGAGAGAGAGAGAGAGAGAGAGAGAGAGAGAGAGAGAGAGAGAGAGAGAGAGAGAGAGAGAGAACACTACGCCAGCCATAAACTGCACCAGGGGACATTTTTGTGGCAGTCCCCCCCCCCCCCCCCCGTCAACCCCTTCTTCCTCAGTACCCTCTTCACCCCTTTTCAGTATTTTTCACCCCTTCTGTTTCAGTATTCCCTCTTCCTCAGTATTCGCAACACCCCCTCCCCCTTTTTATTTCTCAGTAACTCGGATTCTCATTACCTTTTCTCCTTTTGCAATATATGTTCTTCTTTTTCAGCACCCCCATCAACTTATTCAGTACTCCTCAACCTCAGTACTTGCACCATACCATCCCCACCACCTTTTCGTCCTCAGTAACCCCGTTCACCATTTTCAGCACTCCCTCATCCTCAGTACTTGCACCCCCCCCCCCCTTCCTTCTTCAGTACCCCCTTCACCTTTATCAGTACTCCCTTACCTTCAGTACTTGCACTCCCCCCATTTTCTTTTTCCTCATTAACCCTCTCAGTACCCACTCCACCTTTTCCATTACTCTCTCATCCTCAGTACTTGCACCCCATCTCCTTCCTTCTTCCTCAGTACCCCCTTCACCCGTCTCAGTACTCCTTTAACTGACTTTAACCTCATGACTCAGGGACAGGAGGCTTAAGGGGGTACTACTCGCTTTTTCTGGACCCCCCTTCTCCCTCATGTTTAGCATAATTATTAGTTTTGAGGTTTTAAGACGTTCGTTCCGTTAGTTTGGCGATTTTGAGACCTTTCGCCTGATTTTGTTGTCAATATTAAGACATTTCGTGCCCTTTAGGCGTCGATTTCTTACTGACGAGCGATAGCGAGCTTCTAATTTTAGAAGGAACCGGCCTTTGGCAGGATTTTTGTTCTACCGAAAAATGTACATAATTATCTTGAGGGTGTTTTTCTAAGCTTGATGGAGGTATAGCGAGCCAAATAAAAAATATATTAATATATACATATTTATTAGTGGCCCCTCCATCATTGACGAACATGCCTATTACATGAGGCATCCTCTTCAAACACTAATCCGCCGTAGTTTGAATCTACCGCGCAGAGCATTTAAAAACTGAGGAGCCTTCATCATGAGCGCACGCGACCTCACTCATGGCTTCAGTCATTATGAATTGGGTTCTCACTACGAAAAAACTTCGTAAAAAATAAAAGCAAAAAGAAAATAAGAATAACTATCTAATAAGCTTTCCATCATATCGTGGATGTACTTGTGTGGATTTCTGACCAGACGCTGATTCAGGCGTCATTCCTCCTTCTCTGCTCTGCGTTCAGCCTGCCCGGACGTGTCTCCCCACGCTCCGCTGATTCCGCATTTGTTGCGTCCCTAGTGAGTTTTTTCTCATTTGTTTACTCCGGGATGTATCGAGTAAGGTTAGGATATGTGTAGCAGGAGTGTCCTGGGCTGGTTGCCCGCAGTGCAGTGTATTTTGGGTCGTGTGTTTGGGGCATCTATTTCGGATGTTCCCTCGTGGTCCTGTTGTGGACATGTGAACTTTTTCACAGTTAGTTAGCTTGAGTTGCAGGCGGCTTTCATTACGCGTTAGTTATTGCTGCCTTTTATCTGTCTGATGAGGTAAGCTTTGCTTACTGACGTTCCCAGCGTATTTTTCTTCACTTAGTGAAGTTTTTTCTGGGTCCCGAGTCAGTCTTCCCTTTGCCGGAAGTATTTGCTACAGTGGTGTGTTGGCGGTGGTTCCTGTTGTGATATTTCCAGTGTTTTGTGTATATTTCAACATTTATTATGCCGTCTACTTAGGCCTAGCCAGCCACGCGTAGCTTTTGCCACATGTACAAGTGTTATTGTTTATTATTTATAAATATGCCCTACTGTGTCATGTGTATCCGGGTTTTAGTTGTGTATTGGCTAATTCCTCGGACTATGTTTGTTCCTGGTTTAGTTGTGTATTGGCTAATTCCACAGATTATTGTGTGGACTTAGGTTAGTCGTGCGTGGCTTCCTTCGTGTCCGTTGTACGATCAGATGGTGTCTGTTCGGGGTGGGTTTCCTTCCGGCGGGTTTTTTCTCGGTTTCACCATGAAAAAAACCCGGCCGAGAGCCGTGTTGGGCCACACGTGGTTTTCACACAGGCTTGTATTCCCGGCGATGAGGTGTCTGTGGCTCTCCAGGACTGCGTCTCTGTTGGTACCTGGTTTCAGGCACCCTTTGATTCCCGGCGGAATGACTGTACCCATCTATAAAACGCTGTTCATACGAACATACGTTATGTAGTTTTTCTACCAGGTTTTACAAAAAACCACATGAAAAACCTAGCTGTGTTAAGGGCTTTCCTCCCCGGCGATCTTTTACAAAGAAGTGGGGACAGGAACTTATGGGGTTAACTTTTTGACATCTCACCCGGCGGGTGTACCTTGGTAGGGTGGGATGAACAACTAAGTCAATTAGTTCATTAACCATTCCATTTAAAGTGATACTATATGTATCGCCGCCTTTATATTTATGGCGATTGAAGGTTCAATTAGGGTTAACATCGTTTTTCACACCCGGGGGTGCTCCTAGGTGGAGGAAATAAGGAATTTACAATTCAATTTCGAGTTAACCACTTAATTTAGTGATACAATTAGGTATCGCCGCCTTCAACCTTACGGCGATCTTTTTGTGACAATTCGTTAGGAATCAGATCTCGTGTCAGCCCGCCCTGTGTTATTCTACTAAAATATTTCAAGGGCCGGCGTCTTTATGGGGGGTTGTTTTTGTTCCAAAAATTGAATCTTAAGACAGTCACCAGAAAGACTATATTCGCCATGCTGGACAGTTATATTATGTCAGAGGGTATTCTTCACTTTCTTCAAAAGATTTGTTTAGATATTCTGAACCCCGCCGCGTAGCGAGCTGTGATCATTGTGTCATTACATCTCGTTATCCGGTGGGTTATTAACACTTGTGTGCGAACATGTTGGGTTAACCTTATGAGCATTAATTCCTGGAAATTTTCTTTTTTTCCAGAGCTGGGCTCCGGCGGACCAATACAGACCCGGCGGTAGTTTCCCCACCAGTCTCTGTCATGACTACCTCAGCCCCAGTCTTTGCTTTATGCACTACCCCTGATTGTTCCGGTATCCCTATTTTTGCGCATACCCGTTGCATAAGGTGTGTTAAATGTCTAGACCGTTCAAGGGGTCTCTGGGTTATGCGTAATTGTTCTTTTTGCTCCCAATTAGCTATCAAGGTCCTTTGCGATAATGATAAGACCGCGGCAGTAGCTTTAAGAGAAGTACGGCAGCAGATGGCAGCTTACACTATGATTGTTGCGCATAAATCACTTCAATGTGACAACGTCCCTCTTTGGGATCGATTGCTGTTTGAACACCCTCCCCCCCTAAACGTTCCTCTAGAGTCACGAGTTATAAGCCGGCGGAGACTGGTCAGGGTTCTGTATCTTCGGCTACTACACCAAAACGTCCAAGAGAGCCTACACCCCCGGCGTCCGCCTCATCGTCTCGGGAGAGATCTCGGTCTCGGTCACCTCTCAGACGCCAGTCTTCTAGTCTTGCCTCTTCACCAGCGAGTAAGAAGAGTAGGACGGAAAGTTCCACCAGTGGTCACGGCGAGGATTCCTCCAAATCTAAGAGTAGTTCTCGGTCACACCGTAGCCATAAATCCTCCAAAAAGGATTCCCATAAGAGACAGTCCTCCCTACATTCACCAGCTTCTAGTGCCTCTCATAGTACCTCTACCTCAGGCAAAGTTTGTGTTAGGCCTCAAGGGTCCAGTGCGGTGCCGGTCCCTAAAGAGGATTTACCTAGTAATATTCTAACCCTGGAATTGGAAAGTTCAGGTGGTTCAATAATTGAGAATGTTTCAGACTCCCAAGAGAGTGTAGGCCAGGGCCTCGGTGTTTGGCGGTTTGCTCAGCCAGGGTCTGACCACCCACGTCCGACTCAAACGAGTCACACAGTAGCTGATGTCCACAGGGACGCGGCGATCCCATCCTCTATTCCTGACTTATCTTGGCAACAAGGTACCCCAGCTTCGGCGGGGTCTTCTCAGGAGGATCAGGAGGAAAAAGACGAGGTTTCTATAATTTCGGAGATGGAAGGGCAAGAGTCAGGCTCAGGCTTAGACGCCGCGCAGGATAGTAATGATTCACCTGTAAGTTCATCATCTAACCAATTTGTTACTGCGCAAGAAATTAATGGGCTACTTACTGATGCTTTATCTAAATTTTTTGGCCAACAACAGGAAACCCCCACTATGGACTTGGGGGCTCCCACGACAAGTTCTACGGTACGGCCTCTGATGACTTCGATTGCTTTATCTAAGATCCCTAACCCTCCCACTCTGTCACCATCAGGGGTTACTAAGCCTGCTACGGCGGCATTGACAACTTCAAATGTCAGGGTCATCACGGACGTCAATCCACCCCCTCTAGACAAGGCGCCTCTCAGAAAGGTAGCTATGCCCTTGCTTTATGGACCAGACGAGTCATGGGTCCTTTTGACCCCCACTAACCCAGAGCTCGCCCAACGTACCTTGTCAGGGGAACTCCCGGTACCGCGTGAGTGGGTCATCCAGGGCAATAAATCAAAGAAATTGAGGGCCTTGGATATTTTGGGGAATGTACTAGACGTAAACATCAAGGCTATACCTAGTTATTATCACCAAGACTATTTTGTGTATGCTACTAAACCAGCTTTACCCCCTGCCTCAGCTTCAAAACTATTTTCAGACTGGTCTAAGCTGGATGGGTTTAATGATATTAAGACTCTGTCAGCTCTTACTCCTGAACTTGATTTACAGACCGTCACAGACGAAGCAGCTAATCCAGTTTTGAAGGTGGAGCAGTTGGGGCCAGGACCTTGGGTAGATTGGGAGATAGAGGCTCAAAACTTTGCAACCACATTCACTTCTAAATCATCCCACCAGATCCCTCAGGACACTCATTCTTGGTTCTCCATGCCGGTAGGTTCTGCCGGCGGAGTCCCAGCAGCCTTGTTTTCTTTCCTAGCTGCCCCTAAGATTAATCTTTGTGAGCTAAAAGACCCCTTCACTACCCCTACCCCTACTCACCTAGACAGAGAATTTAGGCTAAGGGGGAAAGCTTTTCGCCTGTTCTCTCAGTACATAGTGTCTCAACAGGTGGCTAAGTCTTTACTACGGTCCACTCAGGCAATCGCAGACGCGGATGCCAGAAGATCGGTTGAATTATCCCGGCGACTGCTCCTCCAGTCGTCAATCCAATCCTTGGGTGACATACGCACCGCCTTGCTTGAGGCGGTACGAGCAAGACAAGATCTCAGAATGTCTTTAGTTCGCAAGCTACCTGATCGCATTGCGAATCAGGTGATCATGTCACCAGTGCTTACTCCCTCTTTAATGTCCCCTGAAGTGTGGCGAACGGTGTTCAATATGGCACAGGCCGTTAAGCACAGTCCCACTCCAGCTAAGAAACCTGCATTTAACTTCCCCAAACCTAGGCCAACTGCTAAAGCTCAGCCAGGGGGATCTAAACCCTTTCTTCTGCCAGCAGCCTTGTTTTCTTTCCTAGCTGCCCCTAAGATTAATCTTTGTGAGCTAAAAGACCCCTTCACTACCCCTACCCCTACTCACCTAGACAGAGAATTTAGGCTAAGGGGGAAAGCTTTTCGCCTGTTCTCTCAGTACATAGTGTCTCAACAGGTGGCTAAGTCTTTACTACGGTCCACTCAGGCAATCGCAGACGCGGATGCCAGAAGATCGGTTGAATTATCCCGGCGACTGCTCCTCCAGTCGTCAATCCAATCCTTGGGTGACATACGCACCGCCTTGCTTGAGGCGGTACGAGCAAGACAAGATCTCAGAATGTCTTTAGTTCGCAAGCTACCTGATCGCATTGCGAATCAGGTGATCATGTCACCAGTGCTTACTCCCTCTTTAATGTCCCCTGAAGTGTGGCGAACGGTGTTCAATATGGCACAGGCCGTTAAGCACAGTCCCACTCCAGCTAAGAAACCTGCATTTAACTTCCCCAAACCTAGGCCAACTGCTAAAGCTCAGCCAGGGGGATCTAAATCCTTTCTTCTGCCTAAGTCCTCCCACTCCCCCCAAGGTCAGTATAGGCATAGACAGAGTCGGTTTTCAGGTCAGAGAGGACGCGGCCAGCATAAGCCAGGTCAGGGCCAGTCTTCGGCCAACACCAGCCAGCCGGCAAAGCGTCCAGCACCACCAACCCCACCATAAAAAAACTAAAGTCTCTCTCACTCCCGGTGCCAACCTTAAGGCCGGAGGACCCGAGGGTAGTACAGCCGGCGAACCCTTGTCTGCTAACTGGGTCGTTCCGAACGTGTCACCAAGCATGGCCTTTAAACACTTGGGCACGGATGGTGGCACGCAAGGGCATCACTTGGCAGTGGCTCCGGCGACCTCGCTTACGTCAGCCGACAACGGCGAATTTTGTTTCTTTAGAGGTGGAGTCACTGGTCCAGGAAATGATTGCCAAGAATGTCATCATCCCGGTCCCCCGAAATTACCCTGTATTCACGTCCAAACTATTTTTGGTTCCCAAAAGGGACAGTGTTCAGATGAGGCCGGTCGTAGACCTGTCTTATCTGAACCTTCACATTCACAACGAATCTTTCAGAATGTTAACAGTACACCAAATCAGGCTAACACTTCCGGCCGGAGGTTGGATGTGTTCACTAGACCTGACAGACGCCTATTGGCACGTTTCGGTCAACAAAAGATTTCAAAGGTTTTTGGCCTTACGGATCAGGCACCAAAATTTGGTTTTTCAAAGGATGCCGTTCGGCTTGAACCTAGCACCTCGATTATTCACGAAATTAGTCCGGCAAGCCCTGATACCATTGTTAAAACAGGGGATCAGAGTGTTGTGGTATCTAGACGACTGGCTGGTAGTGGCAGAGACACAACACTTATGCATAAAACATGTCAATATTATTTTAAATCATGTCAAAACTCTAGGCTTCAAGGTAAATCTGGTAAAGTCAAACCTTGTTCCCTCACGAGTAATTCAGTGGATAGGGCTGGTCTGGGACACGGCCGCTCTCACTCTGAATCAGAGTGTGGACAATCGCAACAGGTTTCGCAGGAAACTGTTCATGTTTCTTCACAGTCTGACTACGACGCGGAGGGTCTGGGAGTCTCTGGTAGGCTCTCTCAACTGGATTCAACTAACTGTCAAGTTGGGCCGGTTGAAAGTAAAACGATTAATATTGGAAGGCAACAAATATTTCCCGCTCTTACCGGCGGAAAAATTATGGCCCATCCCGAAATTAATCCACACCTTGCTAGCGGTCTGGGCAAAGAGGGAAACGTTGCATTCAATAATGTCATGGACCTCTCCTCCACCAACGGTATGGGTAGACACGGATGCATCAGGCACAATAGGGTGGGGATTTCAGTCAAATCAGGGGCACCAGGGTCAGGGGCTTTGGTCCCACTTAGAAATCTCTCACATCAATGTCAAAGAATTACTAGTCCCCTTGTATTTCCTTCAGGCTCACGGGCCGGCGTTACAGGGCAAGTCGGTGGCCTTCAGGATGGACAATCTGAATGCAGTTCACTGTATTCAGAAACAAGGATCAACGAGGTCAAGGAGGTTGCTAAACGTGTCGGAAGAGATTTTTACTCTCGCCAACAGACTAGACATTTACATTCACGCATCTTATCTCCCAGGCGTAGCGAACGTCTGGGCAGACGCTCTGTCCCGGAGACAGAGCACGACAGTAGAATGGGAGCTCAAGCAACCCATTTTCAACCTAATGATTGCAGAGCTCTCCCATCCACAAGTGGATCTTTTTGCGTCCGAGGAGACTCACAAACTCCCTCTATACCTCCCCCGCTGGGCGAAAACGCCGGCAGGGGGGCCAGACGCCCTAGTGACAGACTGGAACAGATGGAGCTCCATCTATCTGTTTCCGCCGCCAGATGCGTCACTAATGTGCCACGTAGTGAACAAACTACGAGATTATCGAGGCTTAGTCTCGCTAATCGCGCCCCTGTGGCCGGCGCAGTTGTGGTACCAGCAATTGAAAACGTGGTGCCCGGACCCGGTGTCGCTCCCGGTCGGGTATTTCCACTTAGACACGATTGGCAACCTAGCGACCTCGCTGACTTTTGCATTATGGACATTCAGGAGGCCAAGTGGCTAGCACCATACGGTAGAGATGTGACCAATAAATTAATCAATCAATATACTCAGTCTACGAAACGACAGTATCACTCACATTGGCAAGCTTTTACTTCCTGGATCATCAGAACGGAACAGAATGTGCCGTCAGTGGCTTTAGTTTTCAATTATTTAAATTATCTGTTTGAGCAGAAACATTTATCTGTGGTATCATTAAAAAATCACTTAACTGCGATTAGAGTGCCCTTTTTAGACCTGACAGGTCTCTCCATACCGGTGGCGGAGGAAACAGGTTTTATGAGAGCTTGTTTTAAACTTCGCCCACCTCCCCGTCAGCTCATGCCTACTTGGTCTCTCGACAAAGCCTTGTCTTTACTTCACTCTCGTCTGTACCATAATACTGCAGACTTTGCATTACTCTTAAAAAAGGCGGTTTTCCTTATGGCTTTGGCCACCGGGAACAGAGTGTCTGAGCTGGCGGCGATAAGCAACACACCTAATTGCCTTAGGTTTGGCAGACTTAATGAATGTATTTACATTGCACCTTCCCCAGGTTTTGTAGCCAAGAATGAGCACAGTGCACACGTGTTTTCTGAGTTCACGGTGCCGGCGTTAAAAAGGGGTAAGGTGCATCATAATCTATGTCCAGTGCAAGCTCTAACCAAATATTTGAGAGTAGCTCCTCTTAACCCCCAAGGTGCTTTATGGGTAGCAAGTAAGGGTAAACGCTTACCTAAACGACGATTAGCCTCTCTTCTGGTCGAAGTCATTAAAGAGAGTAATCCCGGCTTTGTGGGTAGGGCCCACGATTTACGCAAATGGGCAGCTTCTTTACGTTTCCTGAAAAATGTTTCAGTAGAAGATATCGCGTCCACTCAGTTGTGGGCGTCTAATCATACGTTTTTGTCTAGATACTTGTCAGTTGCTCTAGACAAGCCTTCCTTACCATGTATAGCTTTAAGGCAGAGGGTCTAGGTGGCCCTGCAGTCACTTTTGTGTATTTTCACGAGAAGGGGGGGGGGGGGTGCAGTCAGCTGACATAGGACACCCTAGACCCCGCCGGAGTATAAGAGCTGTGATACAATTTAAGGTTAATGTGATATTCAGCGAGAAATTGTGCTAGTACAATGTTAGTACAAAACAACGGTGTTGTTATAGTAGTTTTAGCTGCGAAAGCAATCTAATATTAAAATAGTGGAGATCCTTTGCAATTTACCTCCACGATTATTTTGGGGTTTATTATGTGCACATATAAACTTATAACTTGTTATTTTTGTCACCACTCGTTGAGTGGGGTGCCTTTGTACCTGCAGATCTGTGTTCAGAATCTTCAGGGTTACCCATTTTTTGTCAGACAGGCTTCTTTGAAGCACTCACCTGCCTGAACCCCTTTTTCTTGTATATTTTTGGCCTACGCCACATTTAAATATATTTTTCAAAAGTAAGAATACTATGTGGTTGTTTTTTATTATCTGCTTTTATAGAGTTATGATATGATTACGAATGTCCCCCTCCAGTCTTAGAAATCAGGCATGTTCGTCAATGATGGAGGGGCCACTAATAAATTATAGGTTTGACTCCTGTAAGGAGATAAAGAAAACCTAATATTTAGTAGTGGCCCCGTAATCATTGACGACTGGGGCCCTCCCGACCGTCCCCTTCCCATTCGTTGATGTATTAAGGATTTTGGTTTACTTGATATGTCAGTGAAGGAGGAATGACGCCTGAATCAGCGTCTGGTCAGAAATCCACACAAGTACATCCACGATATGATGGAAAGCTTATTAGATAGTTATTCTTATTTTCTTTTTCTTTTTATTTTTTACGAAGTTTTTTCGTAGTGAGAACCCAATTCATAATGACTGAAGCCATGAGTGAGGTCGCGTGCGCTCATGATGAAGGCTCCTCAGTTTTGAAATGCTCTGCGCGGTAGATTCAAACTACGGCGGATTAGTGTTTGAAGAGGATGCCTTATGTAATAGGCATGTTCGTCAATGATTACGGGGCCACTACTAAATATTAGGTTTTCTTTATCTCCTTACAGGAGTCAAACCTATAATATAGACCACAAACCAAGCACTACCCCCTTAATTCTCCACTTTTGGTAATGCACAATATTGACGAAAATTTGGGGACGGTGTGAAACAAGCTCTGGCAAAATATCATACTGATCCGACTGTTTGTTAACCCCTTCTGCACCGGTGATGTACTTTTCATTATATTCTGGCAACTATTAGACGGTTTTGTTCAGCTTAGGAAGGACGTCTACCCATCTAATGCTATAGACTATTTCAAGTAATCCTTTCAGCTACTATAACTCCTTCATAAGCTTAATAAAATCTTCTAATTATAGCTGAAATCAAATATTAAAAGACGTCGTCGGTACAGGAGTTAATAAGTTATTCCAGAAAAACGATGCCACACGGTCTCTGAAACCCATAGTAGATTATATAGCTAAAAGATCAGGAAAGGATTATTACATTTAATTATTAGAACAGAGAGAGAGAGTGAGATCGAGAGAGAGAGAAAGAGAAAGAGAGCGAGAGAGAGAGAAAGAGGGTGAGTGAATTTAATAGGTGGCATCCTTCTCCAACCTGTTTACTGCCCTTCTCAGTGTCATGGTCTCTCTCTCTCTCTCTCTCTATTCAGCTTAGGTCAGACGTTCCTCATTAAATATCTCGAATGGTTACTTAAGAATTGGAAAGGAGTGGAATCTTATTATCTTATATTATTATTCTATTATCTTACGAAGCAGCAACACACATTTTATTATTTTTCTTCTAAACATCACCATCTTATAAATGCTCTTCCTTCCTCCTCCACATCCTCTTCTTCCTTCCCTCCTCCACCTCCTCCTTCCCTCCACATCCTCCTCTTCCTTCCCTCCTCGTCCATTTGCGTCCACATCCCTTTCTTCCTTCCCTTCTCCTCTTCCTCTTTCTTACCTTCTCCTCCACATCCTCCTGTTCCTCCCCCATCCACACCCTACCATTCCTTCTCCATCCACACCCTCTTCTTCCTTCCCTCCTCCTGCACACCCTCCTCTTCCTACCCCTCCTCCTCCTATTCTTCCTCCTCCTGCTGCCTCGCCTTCCGCCCAAAGGTTTAGCCTGGAAAAACTCTCAAGTCTGGTGTGGCCTATTTTGTTTTTTTCTTTTTTTCCCCTCCTCCCAAAACTGTGGGGAGGAGTTTTGTGTGGGTCGTTATGGGGGGCGTGTGGACCCTATTTAGGGTACGGTGGGTGGTGGAGGGCAAGTGTGGGGGGCGGGGAGGGGGAGGAGTTAAGTTTTCCCCTAGTTGACGGTAAATTGTCATGCCCTCATCTTGATTACTCGGCTATTACGAAGATTGAGTAGTGAAATATAATTATGAACATTATGTATAAACGTGATACAAGAGACACTATTTTCATACTTTGTTCGCGAATTATCAAGATATCAGTAGCTATGGGATTCAATTATCAAGATATCAGTAGCTATGGGATTCAATTATCAAGATATCAGTAGCTATGGGATTCAATTATCAAGATATCAGTAGCTATGGGATTCAATTATCAAGATATCAGTAGCTATGGGATTCAATTATCAAGATATCAGTAGCTATGGGATTCAATTATCAAGATATCAGTAGCTATGGGATTCAATTATCAAGATATCAGTAGCTATGGGATTCAATTTTCAAGATATCAGTAGCTATGGGATTCAATTATCAAGATATCAGTAGCTATGGGATTCAATTATCAAGATATCAGTAGCTATGGGATTCAATTGTCAAGATATCAGTAGCTATGGGATTCAATTATCAAGATATCAGTAGCTATGGGATTCAATTATCAAGATATCAGTAGCTATGGGATTCAATTATCAAGATATCAGTAGCTATGGGATTCAATTATCAAGATATCAGTAGCTATGGGATTCAATTATCAAGATATCAGTAGCTATGGGATTCAATTATCAAGATATCAGTAGCTATGGGATTCAATTATCAAGATATCAGTAGCTATGGGATTCAATTATCAAGATATCAGTAGCTATGGGATTCAATTATCAAGATATCAGTAGCTATGGGATTCAATTATCAAGATATCAGTAGCTATGGGATTCAATTTGCAGTCAGCTGAATATAACCGACTATAACATAGCAAATATAACCGACTATAACATAGCAAATATAACCGACTATAACATAGCAAATATAACCGACTATAACATAGCAAATATAACCGACTATAACATAGCAAATAAAACCGACTATAACATAGCAAATATAACCGACTATAACATAGCAAATATAACCGACTATAACATAGCAAATCTTTCCAATAGCAACATTGACCACTCTTTACCTGATATTAACCCTTTCAGTACCGGCGCCGTAGTTTTCATTTCATTCTGGTTACTATTAGACGATGTCCTTCAGTTTACAAGGGGCCTTCAGCATTATACAAGCTTCGAACTATCTCACTTAACCCATTTTACTACCACAGATCCTTCTTAAGCTTCACAAAAGCGCCTAAATATAGCAAAAATGAATTTTGAAAGACGATGTCGGTACAGAAGGGGTTAAGGCTAGTCAATAACCGCACCAATGCTTACAAACGTTATCTTTATATTCACTTTATTCAATTACACAAATATTAAGTTGGGTATTTCTTTTAACCCTTTGAGTACCAGCGACGTGCTATATTTTATTCTAGCTACATCTACTGTAGACGATATTATGCAGCTTAGGAAGGATCTGTGGTAGGTAAAAGGGTTGGTTGAGAAAGGTTGAAGCCTAATTATTGCAAGAGGTCCTTCCTATCTATCTATCTATCTATATGCTCAGGCCCAATCCCCATTTTGGGGGTAGCCGACTCAAGACAGAGCAAGAACAGGGAAAACACAAAAACAACATAAAACAAAAAATAAACACAGATAAAAAACACAAACTCACACACATCCAGGTCACCCAGGAGAAGACCCAGAGACCAGGGTTACCAAGGTCGCTCCAGCACTCCCCCGGCCCCTGACCACCCGGAGAGGTTCCGATCTCGGCAGGCTGACATGCAGCGGAGCCAAAGCCACAAGCCCTCCCACCACACTTCCAGGCACACCCTTCATATTAATCGTCCCCCGGGCCAGGCGCCTGATGGACTATTATCTAGTCGAACTTGCGCCCGACCCCTTACTCCAAATGACCACGTGTTCACTCAACTATTCACAAGCATTCTCCATTCACTCCTGTCCACCACCACTTCCCCTGCCTGATCTATAGTCATTCCTCTATCATCCAAAGCCTTTCTTACACAGTCTCTCCACAGTCTCTTCCTAAGCTGAACAAAATCGTCTAATAGTTGCCATTATATGATGAAAAGGACGTCCCTGGTACTGAACGGGTTAAGACGTAGCTTGAACATACATTAAGGGGGCGTTCTTATCTCTCTCTCTGGGTTATGTCCATTCGGCCCCATTCAGCCTAATGTTTTAAGACGTTTATCCCCATCCAGGTGTCAATTTTTTCCTGGCGAGCGGTAGCGAGAGAGCATATTTGTTTTAAATGTTTTTTTATAGCAGGCTAAATTTGTACATTTTTCGATAAAAAAAAATCTCCGGTGAAGCCGGATTTCGCCATACAGTGCTGGCTCGCTATCACTTGCCAGGAAGAAATCGACACCTGGATGGGAATAAACGTCTTAAAACAGTAGGCTGAATGGGACCGAATGGATACAAGCCAGAGAAAGAGAGATAAAAGCAGGTCACCCCCCTAAGAACTATGTTCATTGGTCACAACAGTTCGTATACAGGTTTTTAAGAAATATGTAATTGAAAGTGTAATATACAACACAAATAGCCTTACTCGACGTACCAGAAGTGTAATATACAACACAAATAGCCTTACTCGACGTACCAGAAGTGTAATATACAACACAAATAGCCTTACTCGACGTACCAGAAGTGTAATATACAACACAAATAGCCTTACTCGACGTACCAGAAGTGTAATATACAACACAAATAGCCTTACTCGACGTACCAGAAGTGTAATATACAACACAAATAGCCTTACTCGACGTACCAGAAGTGTAATATACAACACAAATAGCCTTACTCGACGTACCAGAAGTGTAATATACAACACAAATAGCCTTACTCGACGTACCAGAAGTGTAATATACAACACAAATAGCCTTACTCGACGTACCAGAAGTGTAATATACAACACAAATAGCCTTACTCGACGTACCAAAGGTGTAATATACAACACAAATAGCCTTACTCGACGTACCAGAAGTGTAATATACAACACAAATAGCCTTACTCGACGTACCAGAAGTGTAATATACAACACAAATAGCCTTACTCGACGTACCAGAAGTGTAATATACAACACAAATAGCCTTACTCGATGTACCAGAAGTGTAATATACAACACAAATAGCCTTACTCGACGTACCAGAAGTGTAATATACAACAAATACCTTACTCGACGTACCAGAAGTGTAATATACAACACAAATAGCCTTACTCGACGTACCAGAAGTGTAATATACAACACAAATAGCCTTACTCGACGTACCAGAAGTGTAATATACAACACAAATAGCCTTACTCGACGTACCAGAAGTGTAATATACAACACAAATAGCCTTACTCGACGTACCAGAAGTGTAATATACAACACAAATAGCCTTACTCGACGTACCAGAAGTGTAATATACAACACAAATAGCCTTACTCGACGTACCAGAAGTGTAATATACAACACAAATAGCCTTACTCGATGTACCAGAAGTGTAATATACAACACAAATAGCCTTACTCGACGTACCAGAAGTGTAATATACAACACAAATAGCCTTACTCGACGTACCAGAAGTGTAATATACAACACAAATAGCCTTACTCGACGTACCAGAAGTGTAATATACAACACAAATAGCCTTACTCGACGTACCAGAAGTGTAATATACAACACAAATAGCCTTACTCGACGTACCAGAGGTGTAATATACAACACAAATAGCCTTACTCGACGTACCAGAAGTGTAATATACAACACAAATAGCCTTACTCGACGTACCAGAAGTGTAATATACAACACAAATAGCCTTACTCGACGTACCAGAAGTGTAATATACAACACAAATAGCCTTACTCGACGTACCAGAAGTGTAATATACAACACAAATAGCCTTACTCGACGTACCAGAAGTGTAGAATAAAAAACAAATAGCCTTACTCGACGTACCAGAAGTGTAATATACAACACAAATAGCCTTACTCGACGTACCAGAAGTGTAATATACAACACAAATAGCCTTACTCGACGTACCAGAAGTGTAATATACAACACAAATAGCCTTACTCGATGTACCAGAAGTGTAATATACAACACAAATAGCCTTACTCGACGTACCAGAAGTGTAATATACAACACAAATAACCTTACTCGACGTACCAGAAGTGTAATATACAACACAAATAGCCTTACTCGACGTACCAGAAGTGTAATATACAACACAAATAGCCTTACTCGACGTACCAGAAGTGTAATATACAACACAAATAGCCTTACTCGACGTACCAGAAGTGTAATATACAACACAAATAGCCTTACTCGACGTACCAGAAGTGTAATATACAACACAAATAGCCTTACTCGACGTACCAGAAGTGTAATATACAACACAAATAGCCTTACTCGACGTACCAGAAGTGTAATATACAACACAAATAGCCTTACTCGACGTACCAGAAGTGTAATATACAACAAATAGCCTTACTCGACGTACCAGAAGTGTAATATACAACACAAATAGCCTTACTCGATGTACCAGAAGTGTAATACAACACAAATAGCCTTACTCGACGTACCAGAAGTGTAATATACAACACAAATAGCCTTACTCGACGTACCAAGTGTAATATACAACACAAATAGCCTTACTCGACGTACCAGAAGTGTAATATACAACACAAATAGCCTTACTCGACGTACCAGAAGTGTAATATACAACACAAATAGCCTTACTCGACGTACAAGAAGTGTAATATACAACACAAATAGCCTTACTCGACGTACCAGAAGTGTAATATACAACACAAATAGCCTTACTCGACGTACCAGAAGTGTAATATACAACACAAATAGCCTACTCGACGTACCAGAAGTAATACAACACAAATAGCCTTACTCGACGTACCAGAAGTGTAATATACAACACAAATAGCCTTACTCGACGTACCAGAAGTGTAATATACAACACAAATAGCCTTACTCGACGTACCAGAAGTGTAATATACAACACAAATAGCCTTACTCGACGTACCAGAAGTGTAATATAAAACACAAATAGCCTTACTCGACGTACCAGAAGTGTAATATACAACACAAATAGCCTTACTCGACGTACCAGAATTTGCATTGCCAGACCTAACCTCGAAGTAACCCGACGGACAAAAGGACCAGCAACTCCGAGGAAATTACCCTGGATAAAAAAACTCATCTTACCCATCACATTTCTCAAGGGAAGCAATCATAAACGTCAACCACAGACTTTACACAATTTCCATCACTTTGTATGTCTGTCTACCACTACCTCTAACTTTACCTCGACTCACTCTCACACTCTCTCTCTCTACTGACCCCCCCCCCCTCTCTCTCTTTCTCTCTCTCTCTCTCTCTCTCTCTCTGCCTGTATCCATTCGACCCCATTTAGCCTATTGTTCCAAGTCTTTTCACCCTGATAGGTAGGTTATGATACTTTCTTGGCGAGCGAGAGCGAGCCACTAGTTTTGGGAGAGACATTATTTAGTGCTTGTGGGCGAGGGTGTCGGTGACCAGATTAAGGGGAGAGAGGTCGTCTTTCTGTCCCCCCCCCCTTCTTCATGTTTAGCCCAATTTGTTTTCAGATTATAAGACGATCCTGGGTTGTTTTATTTGAGTTTGATGGAGGTCTAGGGAGGAAGCTAGAAAATAAATACATTTAAAAATCGACCAACAAGTGAATCATCCCCCCTTAAATGGGCGTGAATTGGGTGTAAATAAGTTAGCAGGTGTAATTAGAATGGGCGGGAGACAATTACAGTAGCGAGGATGGGACTGGCTTTATTGAGAGAGAGAGAGAGAGAGAGAGAGAGAGAGAGAGAGAGAGAGAGAGAGAGAGAGAGACAGACTACACAAATTGGATATATTAGTTAATACGGAACTATAATACTTAGAAAAACGAGGACACCGAATAGAAAAGATACCCTACTTATTGTGTGCGTTGATGGGTATGTGTGTGTGTGTATGTGTGTGTGTGCGTGTCTCTGTATGTGTATATGTGTGTGTTATGTGCGTATGTGTATCTGTGTACGTGTGTGTATGTGTATCTGTGTTTGTCTGTGTCTTTCTGGGGTGTGTCCTACCGTGTTAATGAGATGTAAATGGGTAAGGTGTAATGGGGAAGCTGAGGCAGGTGGGGTAATTGGAATACTGGAAAGGAGGGGGAGGGGGGGCATGTGAGGCGTGAAATGTGGTCAATTAAAGGGGTATGGGCGTATTTATCGCCTTATATATATATATATACAGTATATATATATATATATATATATATATATATATATATATATACATAGTTTACTCCCTAGACCTCCACAACATCCCGAAGATCCCCTTTCTAGACAAATTTGTACATTTTTAGGTAGACAAATCGGACGGGTTCCTCCTAAATTACAGGCTCCCTATCGCTCGCCAGGAAAAATATCGACAGCTAAATGGCACAAAAGGTCTTATTATAGACAAAGAAATAGGGCGAAAAGTCTTAAAAACGTCAAACTAAAGGGCCGAACGTCTTAACAATTGAAAACTAAAGGGGCTAAACATGAGGGAGAAGGAGCCCCAGAGGAAGAGAGAGAGAGAGAGAGATTGAGATTGAGAGAGAGAGATTGAGAGTGAGAGAGAGTGAGTGAGTGTGTGTATGTGTGTGTGAGTAAAGAGACAAGCTGTTTCCGAAGCTGAAAATCAAGGAAAACAGGGCCACTTCTCCATGTAATTATAACAGCTATGTACCAGGTACGAATATGAGGTTCAATTCATCTACATTTCAACAATTCACATTGTCATATAAGAGGTTCAATTCAACTTAATTTCAACAATTCAAACTGTCTTGTAAACATAAAACATTATTAGGAAATATCTTTATCGGCTTATCGCAAGTGGATATGAACAAACAAATCTAGACACCCCTCCGATGTGGCTCATGTTTAGCCCCATTAGTTTTTGAGATATTAAGACATTAGCCCAATTCCTTTGGCTATTTTAAAACCTTTCGTGCTTATTTTCTTGTCATTTTAACACCTTTCGTGCCATTTAGGTGTCGATATTCAAGCTCTGTGTGTCCAGACTTCTTGACTCGAACGTACCTTCAATTTGGCTTCACACTTTTATTTTATATATATATTTTGTTTTTTTGGGGAGAAAACAAAATAGAGAGAGAGAGAGAGTGAGTGAGTGTGTGACACTAGCTAAAGACAGCTTTGCCTTTTGTCTCCTTCATACACCTAATGAAGTAAAACAGGTAGGATCTAAAACGACCAGCCTCGCCCCAGGTAGTGTTATAAGTAGCTAATTATTATCCCCCCTACGCCTATTTTATCTACCCCATGACCTGGCCTAAAGCCAGTTGCTCCTAAAATGCAGGCTTCGCTATCGCTCGCAGAGAAAGAATCTACACCTAAATGGCACGAAGGGTGTGATGGAGTGGTCATGCCACTGGATTGGTAATCCAATGGACCCGGGTTCAAATCCCGATATGTCAATGAGAAGATATTATTGGGATTAAATTTGTGTTGTACCTAGTATCAGTGCATTACCACAAAGCCCACCGAAATGCCAAAAAAATACCCTCATTGTTCCCTGATTAAATAACACTGTATGAATATTCCCATATTCAAAATATGTTACAGGGGGACAATGCCTAGTGAGTTCACTGCTCAATAGGTGGCGTTCTGAGAGTGAGGGTCTGAGTCTGGAGGGTGAGACGGTGAAGCACTTGAACGAAGCAACCAGCCGCTTCAGAGATGGAGCTGCTTCGAGCCATGATGGATGCTTCACATGTCTCACTCCCCAGACTGGAACAAGACCTCACGGGCTTCACCGTGTTGAGCGGTGGAATGTACAGGCTCTCAGCCTATGCCCGAGAGGGAGTAGTTGGAATATAGAAGAAAACAAAATCGCCCAACTAATGGGGCTAGGTAGTGTCTTAAAATCTCAAAAGTGATGGGGCTAAACATGAGAGAGAAGGGGGGTTTGAGTAGTTTCATTATCATCCTAACCCACCCCTCCAACCACCACCACAAGTATAGTAGCCTCATTAAGCATTCCCCCCGCACCGCCTCTCACCCCTGCCGTCCCACCTTATCACCAGTGTTATCCTAGACACAGGTACAACTACTAATAAACATGGAATTATTAGTGGGCGGAGGGAGGGAGGGAGGAAGAGAGAGAGAGTGAGTGAAAGTGAGTGTGTGTACTAATAAATATGGAATCATTGGGGGGGGGGGGGATGGGGGGGGGGGGATGGGGGGGGGGGGCACGATCAGGCGCGGTGGACAACATTGCATCGAAGTTGTTTAAGCCACTGAAATACGCAATGTGTATGTATGTCTACATATACCGTATACACACACACATATATATATATATAATATATATATATATAGTATATATCATTAATTTTATTCAGCATGTTCGTGAGGTTCCGTCCATAAGGGTGAGGTAGTTGCTTTTCCTGGACCCTCTTCTCCCTCATTTTTAGTCCCATTAGTTTTTTAGATTTTATGACGTTCGTCCCATTAGTTTGTCGATTTTAAGACTTTTTGTCCCATTTCCTCTTCAATATCAAAACCTTTCGCCATTTAGGTGTCGATTTTTTTCCTGGCGAGCGATAACGAGCCTGAATTTTTGAGGGACCGGTCATCGGCCAAGATTTTTTTCTACTGAAAACAAATTACAAACTTACCTAAAAGGGGGATGTTGAGAATAATTTGTTAAGCTTGATGGAGGTCTAGGGAGGAAACTAACACAATAATAAATACAGTATATACATTAATAAACTACTAAATAAAGCCTACCCCCTTAACTTTACATCTCACTGGACAGAGAGAGTAATGTAATGGGTATATGGCGGTGTAAAATATTAGGTACCCTAACTACCAACTAAACCCTCTCAGTACCGGTGCCGTCCCTGTAACTATATTCTGGTTACTATTACACCATTTTAGCAAGTTGCAAAAGGGCCTCCAGCATTTACCAGGCTTCGAACTATCTCTTTACTAACACAGATCTTTTGTAAGTTGCACACAATCGTCTAAATACCAGGCTTCAAACTACCTCACTTCATCCATTAAACTACCACTGATCCTTTCTTAAACTGCACAAAATCGTCTAAATATAGCTAGACTAGAATTAAAAAGACGTCGCCAGTACAGAGAGGGTTTACTGTACCTCTCCTTGTGGTTAGAGAGAGAGAGTAATGTATGGCGGTGTGAGATAACTAGACACGCTAACTAGAAACTTGCTAACTGATCTTATAGGGCTGATTGGTGGTGGTGGTGGGGGGGGGGGGGGTAATGGCCGGAATGTTAATGGACACATTATAACATATTGCTATACGTACAGGAAAAGGCCGTGAAATATAAAACTTTGTAGTAATGAATTCATTATACGATAAAAAACTTTAAATTCAACTAAACAACAAATTTAAGCAATAATAATAATACGAATAATTATAATCATAATAATAATAAATATCTATCTATCTATCTATCTATATGCTCAGGCCCAATCCCTATTTTGGGGGTAGCCGACTCAAGACAGAGCAAGAACAGGGAAAACACAAAAACAACATAAAACAACAAATAAACACAGATAAAAAGCCCATCTCACACACATCCAGGTCACCCAGGAGAAGACCCAGAGACCAGGGTTACCAAGGTCGCTCCAGCACTCCCCCGGCCCCCGACCACCCGGAGAGATTCCGATCTCGGCAGGCAGACATGCAGCAGAGCCAAAGCCACAAGCCCTCCCACCACACTTCCAGGCGCACCCTTCATATTAATCGTCTCCCCGGGCCAGGCGCCTGATGGACTATTATCTAGTCCAACTTGCGGCCGACCCCTTACTCCAAATGACCACGTGTTCACTCAACTATTCACAAGCATTCTCCATTCACTCCTGTCCACCACCCCTTCCCTGCCTGATCTATAGTCATTCCTCTATCATCCAAAGCTTTTCTTACACAGTCTCTCCATCT